>CM052806.1:80758850-80806482 GCA_028533885.1 Nasua narica | reverse complement strand
ATTTTGAGTCGGAATAGATTCCTTTTCCTCTTTTTTTTAATATTGTTTTATTCATATTTGACACAAGTTTTTGAATCTTAATCCTAGCATTTTTTTCCATTTAATAAGTCTTTTTTTTCCAGCTTGACTTTTTCATTTATTTTTTTAAATAAGAGTTTTATTGAGATGTATTTCACATACAGTACAGTTGACCCATATAAAGGGTACAGTTTAATGGTTTTTAGCTTGTTTACAGAGTTGTGCAACTATCATCACAATCAATTTTAGGACATTTTCATCACCTCAGAAAGAAACCCCATACCCATTAGCGATCACTCCCATTTTTCTTGCCCTACCCACTGGCAGCCTAGGCAACCACTGATCTCCTTTCTATCCTTACATAATTGTAGTCTCCTTAAGCACCTTTTTTTTTTTTTAAGATTTTATTTATTTATTTATTTTAAAGATTATATTTATTTTTTTGACAGAGAGAGAGAGATCACAAGTAGCCAGAGAGGCAGGCAGAGAGAGGGGGAAGCAGGCTACCTGCTGAGCAGGGAGCCTGATGGGGGGCTTGATCCCTGAGGTCATGACCTGAGCCAAAGGCAGAGGCTTTAATCCACTGAGCCACCCAGGCGCACCCCATTTTTTTTAAGATTTATTTTTATTTATTTGAGAGAGAGTGCCCATGCACATGCGTCCGGAGCCCCTCTTTAAACATAATTTAATGTGCTCTATAATATTCCATCAAATAACTATATCATAGTTTAGGTTACCATTATATTGTTTGACATTTAAGTTATTTTTAAGTTTGCAATATTATGAATAATACCTGTAAACATTTTGCATGTATTTTTCCATATTTAGGATTCTTTCTTTTTTTCTTAAAGCTAGATGTATTTATTTATTTATTTGAGAGAGAGAGTGAGAGCGAGAGAGATCACAGAGGGAGAGGGAGAAGCAGACTCCAGACTTCCATAGAAGTGAGAAATAAGAAGTAGTTTCTGGCTAGCCCAGAACAGAGAGAAAGAAGAGCAAGTTTAAATATTTGGGGTTGAAAGAAGGTAGAACCCGAGTCTTCCCAGTTTGGTGACCTATAATTAAAAAAAAAAAGAAGTTATGCTTTTAATCTTTTTTAAATGAGGATAATACCACTGTAATGCATGTTAGTTTATTTAGTTTTTAATTAGGCTCTGCGCCCAACTTGGGGCTTGAACTCACAAACCCCAGATCAAGAGTCACGTGCTCCACCAACTGAGCCAGCTGGAGCCCCTGTACTTTTTTACTTAAAAGAAAATATATTTACCGGAATTCAGATTCTTAAGCCATATTTTGGCAGTGTGAGCATATTTCATAACTTTCATAACTCATACTTTGATGATTTGTGGCGAACTCATGGTAACTTTTTCCAGAGAGGTGACAGCAGTAGTTACAAGCATTCCCTCGGGAGGGCTGACAGCGCTAAAACCTTATACGCTCTGCAGCTTAGTGCTCATAGGCAAGATGGCCACCTAATTGTACTTTTTCTCTCTATTTACCCTCTACAAAATGGACAGCCTAAAGGCAACATATGGAAGTATTTCTGCATTGCAAGTGAGTGACGGAAAAAGCATGGTTTGCGAATATTCTTAAGTGAAAATGTGTTTCCATTCTATTAAGGTGGCCAAATACATCCCTGTACATAAGAACGTTCTGCAGGTGTGAAACCCAGGTTTATATGAAAGTAAGAAGAATAAAAATCTTCAGCTGCCTCCGGCCTCAGGAGCATCACAAAGTGTGGTCCAGCCTGCAGTGTCAGGCCACTCTAGCCAGATTCCCAGTGGCTTCATTCGTCTGACCAACTGACAGGTGTAGGTCGGGAAAATACTGACCCAGTTGTTAAAAGAAAATATTATTATCTGTAACCGAGTTTTCATACCCACAGAAAGTCTTAAAATTACTCAGATTATGGGGGTGCCTGGGTGGCTCAGTTGGTTGGGCAACTGCCTTCGGCTCAGGTCATGATCCTGGAGTCCCGGGATCGAGTCCTACATCCGGCTCCCTGCTCCGCGGGGAGCCTGCTTCTCCCTCTGACCTCTCCCCTCTCATGCTCTCTCTCTCTCTCTGTCTCAAATAAATAAAATAAAAATAAATCTTTAAAAAAAATTACTCGGATTGTACTTTAGGTCCTAGGCCTCCTTTAGAATGCAGACAAACCTTGGTGTTGAAGTCTGGTAGGGACTCAGCACTCGAAGCACTTACCACTGGGCTCGAGGGTCCGGAGCAGTTCGCTGTGCGCTCATGACTCCATCTGATTTTAGAGGTGCCCTGAAATAGGGGCAGACAGACACACTGGAGTAAAAGATTGCCTTCCAAAGCAGAGGGCAGAGGAGAGTGTTTCTGTTGCCCACTGAGGACACAAATGGCAGGAAAAGAAATATGGTTTATGGGCTCTTAGACTGTAGCATGAATTCCCTGGGGAGCTGAGAAATGCCTCTTCGGGGGCCCTCGGCAGTCTGATTCACCGAGTCTGGGGTGGGGCCAGAACTCCCATTCAGCAGTCCCTCCTGCTTTTTCTTTTTCTGTTTTTTTTTTTAAATGACAGCTTTATTGAGATACTATTTACATACCATAAAATTCACCCTCTTTAAAGTGTGCAGTCATGTGGTCTTTAGCATATTCACCAGTTCAGTCTTCAGCACTACCTGATTTAGAACATTTTCAACATTTAGAACAACCCTAACCCCACCCTCCGCCAAAAAACCCCCACTCCCCATACTCCCTTCCCCAGCTCTACCTCTGAAACTAATAATATACTATGTGTTAATTAAAAAAAAAAAGAAAAGCACTTGTCTGCTTTTCTTTTTTTTTTTAATTAACACATAGTATATTAATAGTTTCAGAGGTAGAGTTCAGTGATTCATCGGGTGCATAGAACACCCAGTGCTCATCACATCATGTGCCCTCCTTACTGTACATTCCCCAGTGACCCCTCCCCCCACCCAACGACTCTGCTTTCTGTCTCTATTGTGTTGCCTATCCTGGACAGTTTGTATAAATGGAATCCTGTAACATGGGTGGTCTTTCGTCACTGTTCTTTTTTCACTTAGCATGGTGTTTTCAAGGTCCATCCATGTCATAGCATGTGTGAGTCCTTCATTCCTTTTTATGGCCAAATAGTAGTCCATTGTAAGGCTAAACAGCGTGTGTATCTAGTCATCTGTTGATGGCTATGGTAAATAAGTATGGTATATGTTCATTCCTTCATTAGACCTTTCTTGAACATTCTTATTTGAAGGAATTTTCTGGGCTCAGAAGCAGAACTCCTAGAAATAGGAAGACTTTGATGATCGTTAGCAGAAAAATCATTTCCTGGGCGCCGCTGTGGTCTTTGCCCGGTATGGTGCATGGGGGACCTGGGTTCTGGTGGTGGTGTGTGGTGTTTTTGTGCTTGCATGGTTTAAGCCTTTGGTTCAAGAGTGCAGGCTACGATTCTGCCAAAATGGCCCCCTGGGTATTGTTCTGAGGTGGCGTGTAGCTTTTGGCTTCTCTTGTTCCTCACCCGATTCAGTCTTCTGCCTTCTTCCAAATGTGAAGAAATTGGTTTGCTTGTGAAAATACTCCAAAATCAAAAAAATAAAGCTATTATATAAAATACTAGAGCAATCCACTTAGTTTTGTTTTGTAAAGATTTTATTTATTCATTTGACCCAGAGAGAGCGAGCACAAGCAGGGGGAAGGGCAGAGGGGGAAGCAGACTCCCCACCCAGCAGGGAGACCGACGCGGGGCTCGATCCCAGGACCCTGGGATCATGACCTGAGCCAAAGGCAGACACTTAACCCTCTGAGCCACCCAGGCGCCCCTAGGTTTGTTTTTTTTTTAAACTGTTTTGCTTGTAGAAGACCAGACTAAAGCCTCCAGAGGCTCGGAGTGAGCTTCACTGAGCGCTGGACACAGCCAAGGCTGGGCGGTTGTGACAGCGCCGTTTTTCTTCCTTCTCAACATAGTTTCTAAAAACAAACCTTCCACGTATGCTTGCTGTGAAGAAGAATGCTCAGTTGAGAAAAATAACTATTTTTGTTCCACAGTAATTGTTGTGGTTCCTTCTCAATTTTGTGTTTGCTATTTATAAACTGATAAAAATAAAAGTTACCAGAATCATTAAAGCTGAACAACTTATAGCTTTATTTGCAACACAAGGACAAACCCTTTAAAGTTGAATTATAGGGGTGCCTGGGTGGCTCAGTCGGTTAAGCGTCTGCCTTTAGCCCTGGTCATGATCCCAGGGTCCTGGGTTCGAGCTCCACATCCGGCTCCTTACTCAGCGGGGAGCCTGCTTCTCTCTCTCCCTCTGCCTGCTGCTCCCCCTGCTTGTGCTCTCTCTCTCCCTCTAATTCTCTCTCTGTGTCAAGTGAACAAATAAAATCTTTAAAGAAATTTTTTAAATCATTTTTAAAAAATAAATAAAAGTGAATTGTATTAATATGCAGTCATTTGTGATGTAAATTGTATTATTTCATTCAGTATATCAAGTATGACTATTTTATGTATGAATCAAGTGAATATAATGTATATTTACCTATATTCCAGAATTAACATACTAACCTTAGAATAACCTAGTAAAGGGCACTGGAAAATTATTGTTATGTGTGTTTTATTCCTCACTCCATCTCCTTCCCCTGCCCAAATTTTTTATATTTGTTTTTACTGAAGATGTGTATAATGTATTTTTAATTGAGATATAGCTCACATAAAATTTACCACTTAGAAGTGTACAATTTAGTGACTTGTAGTTATTCACTATATAGTGATAGTTGTACAGCTATCTCCACTATCTAATTCCAGAACATAAACCCTTACTTTTGGCAATCAGTCCCCAGTTCCTCTTCCCTCTATGGACTTGCCTACTCTGGACATTTCCCATAAATAGATTCATACACTGTGTGGCTTTCTGTGTCCAGCTTTTTCACTTACCGTGTTTTCAAGGTTCATCGGTATTGCGGCATCTAATAGTCCTTTACTTCTTTTTATGGCTAAATAACATTCCATTGTTTGTATACATCACATTCTGTTTATTTATCAGTTGATGGACATTTCCAGATTTCACTTTTTATTTAAATCACTATTTTTGTTTTAAGATTTGGGGGAAACCAGTCTCTCCACCCCCCCACCCTCCATGGCTTAGACATGTCCAGACTCTTTTTTCAGTAATGTCTGAAACAGTAATATCTGAACTTCTTTTTATGAGATGACTTTGATAGCAACATTTCTGTAGCTCGTTTGTCACCTCCCTGTTGTACCATAAAAACCCCACCAGAGTTAATAGGAAGAATGTTATTAATGTTGGTGAGGGCTCAGTGGCCCCCTACATAATTTGTAATAGGATAAATGGATAATTAATCAATGCTCAGAATAAATAAAACATGAACAATGCTCTATTGTAAGTAGCAACACTCAGAGAGGCCGGGCCTCAGACCACCAGTAGCTGTCTCACCGGACTGCTGGCGGCGGGGCCTACACCAGCTTCCCCAGGCTGCTTCCCCAAATGGCAGCGGAGGAAGCAGAGCAGGCAGGCAGGCCTGGGCAGGGTTCTGGAGGTGTTGCTTCTTACCTCCTTTCCCTGGTGGCTTCTCTCTCGGCACTGCGGGCTGCACCCCCTCCTTCCTTCGGGTCCCTCAGGCATTCCTGTAAGAACTGTGCTCAGGAGAAGATCTGATATGGTCACTTCCTCTGTCCTACTACGGGGTAAACACTTTGTTTTAAAATGTTGATGCTCTCAGGGGCAAAAACAAAACACGTGGTTTTTAATTAATGACTTCACCTTTTAGTACTCCGAGGCCCTTAAAAAAAGAAAAAACGATGTTTTCATAGATCAGGCTGGAACTTTAAGCCTTTGTGAGTAAATGTAAAGGAATTATAAAATAACACAGGTTTTTGATCTGGTAATGTCAGGCTGAAGCAATTACATTTTCTGTGGGCCTTTAAGATGGACCAGAAGCGTCTCTCTAAAACATATATCCACGTACCCGTCATCTAGCTTCAGAATTTTATATGACACTTTAAATTTAATTAAAATTATTAATACTAATTAAGCCCATCTGGTGAATGGGAAGTTCTGTTTTTATGGAAAGCAGTTGAGTGGGAAAATGTGTTTTTATTAGTCATGCATTCATTATACCTCCTGGAAACCAGTCTGGATCACAAGGCCAAATTGCCCAGGAAGAAATAAAGAATGTCGGGTTGTGTAAAAATCACCCGAGGCCTTTGATTGACTATATTTAAAGATTTTATTTATTTATTTGACAGAAAGAAAGAGATCACAAGTAGGCAGAAAGAGAAGGGGAAGCAGGCTCCCCGCCGAGCAGAGAGCCCGATGCGGGGCTCGATCCCAGGACCCTGAGATCCTGACCCGAGCCCAAGGCAGAGGTTTAACCCACTGAGCCACCCAGGCGCCCCAATTGACGGCCTTTAAATGCAGCTTCAGGGCAGTGCCCAGACAGTGGGTTTTGGTAGTTGGAGCGGTGCCCTGGAGTCTGCCTGCCCGACGAGGTCCCCCAGCGGACTCAGACAGATTCCCGGTGGACCACGCTTGGGGAAATCGCTCCATCTTGCACTCGGAGATCTACAAAGTGATAGCGAAGTTACAGTAATGTAAGTGACAGGGTACTTGTAGTCAGCAAATTAGGCTGGACCTAATTATATCACCTAATTAATGGCTTTGAAACATCCCAGGTGAAAAGGGAGGGGTCATCGTTTTGTGGGGGCAGCATATTCTGTTCGTCTGTGAGTTTAGAAATGCTGGTGGGCTGATCGCCGAGTGGCAGGGAGCGTTCTTTGCTCTTTCGGTTCCAGCCCCTGAAGCCCACTTGAACTTGCTTCTCAGAATATGGCATTGGCTATTTCTCTAGAGGCCATGGTTTTAGTCCTCAAAGTTATTAGTGCCTGATGGGAATTGAATTCACTCCAGTACCATATTAAGTGCTTCTTGTGACCTTCAACCTCAGACTCCATACAGGGCTCTCTGTGCATGAGACACAATGGCTTTTGTCCCTTTTGGAAAAGCTCTGGCTTTCTGGGAAGTATAGGGAAATTGTTCTCTTTGGGGGAAAGCCAGATGCCAGGGCTGACAGTGACCCAAGCGCAGTCCTGGGTGTTCTCCCTGAGGGCAGACGCCACGTCTTACTCATCCTTGAGGCCGCCCTGCAACCTGGCACGTGCTCGTGGTGCCCGGAAGAGGGGTAAGCCTGCTAGAAAGAAGGGGGCGGCTGGAGAGAGTTGGTGCTCACCCGGAATGAGGCTACATCCCTGCAGTTGTCCGTGTGGGCGCAGAGTGCAGGCATGAGGGGGGTGGGGGGGAGCGGCCACTGTCCTTGACATCCAGCGGGGTCCTCTGCCAGATGCACGACAGAAGGGCAGTGTCTTTCAGTCCAGCCAAATGGAGAGGCTCCAGAAGCTTTTTTTTTTTTTTTTTAATTGAAGTACAGTTGACCAGAAGCTTTGTGGAGCATTATGAGAGAAGCAGTGAGTTCCTTCCTGTTCTGAAAGGCCCTTCAGGGCTCTCTTCTGTAACGGGAGGGGAGAGCCCTGGCCCTGACTTCTTTAAAGAGCTGGGCTTGCTTTCAGCCCAGCCGTACCCCAAAAGGTAGGGGCAGCTGAGCTCCGTGGGCAGACCTAAGCAGTGCCCCCTCCCCAAACTCACACCTTCTCGGACCAGCCTGCTCCCTGCCTCGCTTCTCAGCTCACCAGTCGCAACTGTCTTCTGTTTCATTTGTTACCCAGAGCTCACTCTCCTTTTCTTTTTCTCTTCCTGCTGCTGGCCTCCCTCTCCTTGTTCCCAGGAGTTATGTGCATGTCTTAAAGTCCAGCCCTTTGATTTCTTGCAGGAAGGGGATGCCCAGGCCAGGAATTTGGGCAGCCACCCTGTCAGCTGGCAGCGGACTCTCCTGGGAGAGGGGATGGGAATCTTGGAGCTCGAGAGGGACTCGAGAGGGGGGGTTCCCTGGAGGGTCAGTGGAAAAGAAATGTGAATCTCCAATATCTCAGGACTCCGTGAACCTCTAGTCAAAGAGTCACCTCGTCCCCATCGGGAGGGACCTGCCACGCGGTCTTATGCTTTACAGACTTGCCTCGAGCATCCTGTTGGCGTTCTCCATTCTCGATGGGTCTCATCTCCCATCTAGCCACGGCCACCTGAGCACCGTCCATGTGCCCTCATGTTGGAAGACACAGTTCCGATGGGCCTTGCTACTGAACCCATACATTTTAATCAGCTACTTCACTCCATTGGAACGTCAGGCACTGGTGTGTCATGAAAGCACGTCTGCACGGAGGGCCCTGCTTTGGCATCCATGTGCTCCTTACTGTTTGCCAGGTGTGAGGTGCCCCGTGGGCCTCCTGGGTTCACCAGAGCCACCGACTGGTCCTTACCAGACAGATGACCTAGTGGCTCCGTGTTCCCTCCCCTGGGTTTGGAGCTGTTGGGAGAGGGTCTTCGCACAGGGCTCCAAGGCCAAGGACAGGCGGCATCCGTGCCTGCCCGACGGCCAGCACAGGAGTACCTGTGTGTGGGTATTTGGGCTCTGGCAGGGGGGTTATTTCTTGTTTCAAGTGGGGTAAGGACTCACGTCTTCTTTGGGGACGATTAGCTCATTGCAGGTTATTAGAGAGCCCGGAAAGTGTCAGGTTGTGCTGGTGTTTGTGTTTTGCTTTCGCACGCTCGTGAACGTGTGCGTGCGTGCACACACATACACACACGATTGGCCCGCGGTCTGAATGAGAAGAGGTTGGTTGGTATGGGGTCTGTATCCCGGAGGATCTCGGGATTCTTGCCCCCTTTCCTGGGTCAGGGATTCCGAAGGGTGTGTTGCAGTCACACACCCCCACCCCCACTCCTGGGTGCACTCTCTCAGGGATAGTTTGGGGTGTGGGCCCTGGATTTGCTGTCGTGACTCACCGAGTGTGCATCCCTGTTCCCCTAGGCGACTTGGAGCTCATCTTGGTGCTGACATGATGACAGTGTGCAGGCCGGCCGAGGGCAGCCACAGCCAGACCGAAAACCGGAGCTACAAATTGGCTGACAAGTAAGAGCTTTTCTCCCCCGAGAGTGCCGAAGTTGGCCCAGATTCTCCACTTCCTTCCTCTATCTACTGCCTTTCCCTCCTCTCTAACCCCACTTCCCTGGATAAGGACGGGTTCTTTTCCGAGTCATCGCAGTGGGCCTCCTGGACGTCATCCCCACGTGCTGCAGGAGCTCAGACCACAGTGGGCACCGGGAGGCCTGACTAGCGCCCAGCTGTGGAGAAGACCGGCCCATGGCAGCTTCAGGCCCTCTCCCCATTCCAGCTCGGGTTTTATTTTCCTACTAGGATGCGTGGGCCTTTTCATCATCCTTGAGCCTTAAATCTTTATAGGTGCATTCCGTCCACAAAGCCAGCTTTGCCCATCCTCTCTCAGCGGTGCTGTTTTCTCTGCAGATGGAGCCCTTTCCTCTGACTCCGTCTCACACTCTGTGGTGGGCTTGGTGGTCACAGCTCTGCACCCCAGGCCCCGGTCCCTCCTGGGGCCGTAGTGTCCTGGAAACAGGACCTCAGAAAATCCTTGGGTGCAACAACCACATGGAGAGGGCCCTTTGCCTCTGGCTTCATCATCCTTGCCTCTCGCTTGAGCCTTGTAAATCCATGTGGTCTTCCAGCAAGCCGTCCCTCTTCCCTTTCAGTTTTCACACAGGGCCTCCATGATTGTGAGGTCACCCCAGACGTCTGGGATCTTACACAATTGCAACGCTCCTTGCCATTTGGTAATATCAAGAATTAGAATGTGTGCTGTACTCTGGGAACATTAACATATATTGACTCATCCACTCATTCATCTTCTAAGTATTTATTGACTATCTACTGTGTACTAGATAAATTTAAAGATAAATTTGACCTCTGCACCAGTCAAGTTCCAGTCTAGAGAAGAGAGAGTTCTTATTTATTTATTTTGGGGGGAGGTGAGAAAGAGGGAGAGAGAGAGAAAGAATCTTAAGCAGGCTTCATGCTCAGTGTGGAACCTGACACTGGCCTCGATTTCATGACCTGAGATCATGACCTGAGCTGAAATCAAGAGTCAGACACTCGGGGTGCCTGGGTGGCTCAGTGGGTTAAAGCCTCTGCCGTCGGCTCAAGTCATGATCTCAGGGTCCTAGGATCGAGCCCCACATGGGGCTCTCTGCTCAGCGGGGAGCCTGCTTCCCCCTCTCTCTCTGCCTGCCTCTCTGCCTACTTGTGATCTCTGTCTCTGTCAAATAAATAAAATCTTTAAAAAAAAAAGAGAGACACTCAACCAACTGAGCCACCCCGGTGCCCTGAGAGTTCTTATTTTAAAATGAAAAAAAATGGAGCTGAGATTCAAACCGAGGTCCCCACTGACTTGAAAGCCCTGTTTATCTCTTGTCAGTATTATTTAACAGTCCATGGGGTGCCTGGGTGGCTCAGTCGGTTAAGTGTCCGACCTATGATTTCAGCTCAGATCATGATTTCCTGGGTCGTGGGACTGAGCCCCACGTGGAGCTCAGCACTCAGTGGGGAGTCTATTGGAGATTCTCCCTCTTCTTTTGCCCCTTCTCCCACTCATGCCACTCTCTCTCTCTCTAAAATAAATAGATCTTAAAAAAAACAATACGATATTTATGATTACTGTTATATCATCCATTGTCATTAAGCATGAACTAATGTGAATTGTGTTTTTACATGTCTGCCCTGTCCTCTTGCCTCTAGCAAGAGCCCTCGTGAGAGCGAGGGCTTTAACTTCTGCCTTTTGAACGCTCAGTAAAATATCAACAAACTGATTCTGCTTCTGACTAAAATCAGAATTCATGCTAATGTCCTCAGTGGTGACAGCACAATTAAAAAATGTGTTTCTCTTTTGTAAGCGCTCCGTTGTGCATGTTAATTGTTTATTTAAATAAGGAATTCTGCTTTGATAGCCATTTTAGAATATGAAAATGTGTTTGCATATTCACAAGTTTCTAATTTATGCTGTGCAACCACAAATAGCAACGCAATTTATGTGTTAATGTCCCAATGGAGGGAGAAGTCCTCATGTAAACAATTATTAGTCTTTGAAACAGAAAGCTAAATAGTAACAGGATGCATGAAATTGCTAATTATTCGTCCCTCGCTGTAACCCTTAACTGGAGTTTCAGAATTCCTATATGGTCAGATCTATATATTCCAAAAATGTGCACGATGAAGTTGGTCCATGCATCCTTGTTAATCTTGGCATGTTCAAGGTCACTCTGCTTAGTTATTATCTTTGCTGGTGGAAGACTGTTTTGCATTCAAAAACATAGTTACTCCCATTTCATTAGACTAGCTTAAAAATATTTTTCTGGTTTTCTTTCAAAAGAGCTTTGAACATCTTCGTGGCACTGACTAATTTCCTAAAATCACATTTGGAGGCTTATCTCCCCACATGTTTGTTCTAGGTCAAAGCTTTCAGCAATGATGGAAATATTCTTTTGCTCTGTCTAATGTGGATGTCTCATGTGGCTAATGAGTACCACTACTCAGAGTTCTACTACTCTGCCATTATTCCAGGTGCTGGGGATTCAGCGGTAGCCCAAAGTAATCCAACAAAATGAAGCAATCCCTGTCCACATAGAGGAACCAGTCTAGTAGGGCTCACTTTCTAGAGGAGGTCTCATTCAGATGCAGCCAATAATTGTAGCTTTTCCTACTCAAGTCAGGACAGCATAGGAGGCCCAGAATTAGCAAACATTTTATGACTTATGGCATTGTTCTAATTTTTAAATAGTCATCACAAAGGCCCATCCATTGATTATAGAAACAGAGGAAATCTGGACTGTGTAAGCTTTTATCTCAGAAGATGTTCCCTGTTCTCATCAGGGAAACCAGCTAACAATAATGATAACGTTATACACTCATGACATGCTAGATGCTTAATATGGTCTGCTTCTTTCAATGTTTTCAGCCACTCTGGTAGATATGTATTATTATTATTCCCATTTCAGAGATGAGGACACTTAGGTTTAGAGAAGTGAAACAGCTTGTCCAAGGTCACACAACTGGTCAGTGGTTGAATTAGGCTTTACGCTCAAGTCTGCTGCATTCCAAAATTCCAGAAGATCCTTTCATTCTACAGTGCTGTCTTCCTAAGAAGAACGAAGTGATTTCTTTAAGTGGTGCTTTCAATGTTTGTGACTTAAAACTAGCATATAGCATTTATATCTAAGTTCTAGCTAGTCTCTATGACTAGCCAAGAACTATGACTAAGAATCCATTACTCAATGTTTATCTTTCTTGTTCAGGGTCAAGGTGGAAGGTCCAAAGGCTGGGGAAGACCCTCGAAGGCTGCCATTTAGGTCCCCCATTCCTTTCCCAGAGACTGATCAGGATTCACCCCCCAGAAGAAGCTCTTTGGAAAGTCTCAGTAACCTGATGCTCAAGTCAAGAGTGGACTGTCTTCAGCAGAACATGTTCAGCTCAAATATGATCATCAGTGACCCAGCTTCAGATCTCAGCGCTAAAGAAGCCAGCAAGGTGGGCAAGAGGCAGCTCAGCGGTGTTCAGAACCCCTGCCCTCCTGCCCGAGGCGGGGCCCTGCACAAGCCCCTCAGCATAAAGGACAAGATATCCGAATGGGAAGGGAAAAAGGAGTTGCCCGCCCCTGCACCCGGCAGGAGGGCAGACGGCCAAGAGGACTATCTGGTGTCCTGTGTGCTGGGGCGGAGAAGCAGTGACGGTGTGAGAGCGTGGGTCCCGGAGGTGCAGGATGGAGCCAGGCCGGACACAGAGGGCAAGGAGAATGAGAGGAGTAAAGGGGTCGTCAGAGTCGGGGCACAGGATGCAGAGCCGAGGCCAGACCCCAGCCAGCCAGTGGGGCAGCTGGCTCCCAGCTTGGGCAGAGGCCGAGAGCCCAGGCTGGGCAAACAGCGCTTTCCGAACGACAGCCTCTCCGTGCTGAGGCAGGTCGAGAAACTGGAGCAGGCTCTGAAGGATGGGTCAGCGGGGCTGGATCCCCAGCTACCGGGGACTTGTTATTCCCCACACTGCCTGCCGGACAAGGCTGAGGAGGGGCCCACCCTTCCTGAGAACCGTGGGGGCGGGCGTGGCTCGGAAGTCAGGTCCCCCCACTGGGACCTGGAGGCCAGGGACCCCACCCCTGAGGCCACAGAGGAGAGGAAAGGCTCGTGCAGGAGGCCCTGCGACCAGAGCCTGGAGGGTGTGGACAGGGGCTCAGAGGGCTCCCCCACAAAACCCTTCATCAATCCCCTGCCCAAGCCCCGGAGAACGTTCAAACACGATGGAGAAGGAGACAAAGACGGGAACCCAGGCATCGGCTTCCGGAAGGATAAAAGGCATCTGCCTCCTCTGCCTTCTCTCCCTCCCCCGCCCCTGCCCTCCTCGCCCCCACCCTCCTCCGTGAACAGAAGACTGTGGACCGGGAGGCCGAAACCCAGTGCTGACCACAGGTAGGTGACGGCTGCCTGCTCGGCGGTTTATGCTGCATCACAGCGGCTCTCAGGTGGCTTACTGGTTTTATTAAACGGCTGCGTCTCGAAGTTAGTCCAGACCGGTCGTAGCTTGAGACAGTGTATTGATGAAACCTGGAGACATGATAAGTGATGCCTGTGTTTTGTGTTCCCTGTCCTCAAAATAAGTATTGGTTTGGAAAAATTACCTTTTGGATGTGATGAGTACTTGTATTTCTGACGCCAGCGGAGAGTTCAACGAACACCTGCGGTAACGCGGCAGTGGGCTAATTGGTGCTGACTCCCATCTGCTGCCCCCGGCCCCCACTCGTGTGTGGTGCTTCCCATCTCCGCTGGCCCCCTGTCTTGATGCTTTTCTTGGCACGGGCTCTAGAAATACAGCCCGGGTCTGCCTCGGCGCTGTTGCCGCCTATCTGTGTGACCTCGAACAACTCATCCAACCTCCTGAAGCCTCCGTTTCCTCATGTATACATAAAGAGGCACACCCTAAATATTTTATAATGTCAAAATAGGACATTAGATGATAATGCATGTGCAGGCCTGAAGATCGAATCTGTGCGTTGGAAACCATTTCTTTTCTGCTCTGAGAACTAATTTCTAGTCTATCTCTGGGATGTGCTAATTGGTTTGATACCCACTCAACTGGAAGCCGGCCACAGGGTAAAATTCAGAACCGTTGTCTCTGCTCTGGTCACCCATTCTGCACCTTCTGTTTTCCCCTTAACTCACAGCAGTTGGACTTTTGCCACTTATCCTGAAACTGCCCTTGACCCAAGGCCACCTGTGACCCCTATCTCACCAAATCCAGTCGTGAGTTCTCTGTTCTTTTCTTACATGACATCTCTTGGCGTAGGAGGAACAACTTCACTCCATTCGCTGGGCTTCCAGACCAACTACTTTCCTGGGGGTCCTGCTTCACACGCCACCCCTTCTCGGTTCCATTTCCCTCTCCCTCTGAGCGTCAGAATAACACCGCTGACACGCCATCCTGGGTCAGAGAGGGCGCTTCTCTCCTCCGTCTGCCTCACTCCCTAAATGAGTTCATTCAGTCCCATGGCTTTAAATGTCAGTTGCATGCTTATAACCCCTGCCTGGATTCCCACAGCCCTGACTCCCTTTTCCAGCGAAGGTTTGCAGAGTCATCTCCTCCATGGGTCTCCATCTGGTTATCTTAACAGGTTGGACTGAACGTGTCCAAACCTAAATTCCCAATCTAGGCCACTGCTAAGCATCTCCTCCCCAAATAACAGCCATCTTATTAAATGTCATCACCCTTTGTTGCACTTTGGCCAAATCCTAGGAGTCTTTTGTGATTCCTCTCTTTTTCACACATCCCAAATCTAATTTATCAGCAAGGTGTTCGGTTCTAGTTTGAGACATTATGCTGAATCTGCCTAAATCTGCTTCACTGCCACCGCCTTAGTTATCTCGTATCCACCTCCCTCCCACCCCAATGTATTCCTCCGTAGCAGCCAGAGCAGTCTTCTAGAAATATATTCAGTCAGGTCACTCTCCTACTCAACATGATCTGTCAGGTAGGATTGTTTTGGCTGCAAAGGACATAATTACTTATGTTCTCTTCCAAGGGAAAAAATTTGCATGTTCCAGGTAGGTAGGTAGGTAGGTAAGTAGGTAGGTAGGTCGATCAATAGATAGAAATTATATCCTTTTAAAAAAAGAGAAATCATGCTATATATACTGGTGGGTTTTTTTTTAAGATTATTTATTTATTTATTTATTTATTTGACACAGAGAGAGAGACACAGTGAGAGAGGGAACACAGCAGGGCGGGTGGAAGAGGGAGAAGCAGGCCTCCCGCTGAGCAGGGAGCCCAATGTGGGGCTCAGTCCCAGGACCCTGGGATCACAACCCAAGCCGAAGGCAGATGCCTAACAACTGAGCCACCCATGTGCCCCTGTCCTGTTTTTTATTTAGGATGTCATGGAGATCTTTCAACATTACTACTTTTTTTTTTCACCTTTCTTTTTTATTTTATTATTTTTAAAAATATTTTATTATTTATTTGACAGAGAGAGAGAAAGGGAGCACAAGCAGAGGGAGAAGCAGGCAGGGGGAGGGGGATTAACAGGCTCCCTGCCGACCAAAGGAGCCCGAATTGGGGCTCTACCCCAGGATCCTGGGACCATGACCTAAGCCAAAAGCAGATGCCTAATGACTGAACCACCCAGGCACCCCTATTTCATTTTTTTAAAGATTTTATTTATTTGACAGAGAGAGCACAAGCAGGGGAGCAGCAGGCAGAGGGAGAGGGAGAAGCAGGCCTCTGGCTGAGCAGGGAGCCCGATGGAAGACTCGATCCCAGGACCCCAGGATCATGACCCAAGCTGAAGGCAACCACTTAACTGACTGAGCCCCCCCAGGTGCTCCTTATTAATTAATAAAAATTTTTTTGTTGCTGTTTTTTAGAGAGAGAGAGAAAGAGCACTTGAGTGGGTAGGAAGGAGGGGGAGGGGCAGAGGGAGAGGGAGACTCCTAACCGGGCTCCGTGCCCAGCAGGATCTCATAACCCTGAGAGCAGCTGAAACCAAGAGTGGGACGCTCAGTTGACTATGCCACAGCAGCACCTCTGTGCTGCTTCTTTTACTAAGAGTTTTAAAATTAGGATCAAATGTTAGATTTTATCAAGTTACTTTTTCAGTAGCTTTATATGATCATATGGCTCCTGTCCTTTGACCTGTGAATAATGACTTTATATCCTAATATTAACCCATTCTTATTTGGGGAATGAACTCTCATTTGGTCCTGGTTTGTTACTCTCTTCATACACTGCGGAATTCTGTTTGCTAATACTTTATTTAAGATTTTTGTGTCAGTATTCCATAAACGGGACTGGTCTTTACTTGGCTTTCACTGTACTGTTTTTACCAGGCTTGGATATCAGTAGGATCTATCGAAGAACTTAGAGGCTTCCTCATTTATGTTCTGAGCAAGCTTGTATCCATCTCCGGTTCTTAATCCTTTCCCAAACCGGTGCCAAAGCCCAGGTGCCCAAGTACTGGGGTGACCTTTCTGCTCATGACCCCAGTGTGTCATGACCGCAGCTCTTCCGTGCCCTTTCTGGGCTGTTCCTCCAGGAGGGCCCCCTCTCTCAGGGGCAGGTTGCTTCTGGGAAATCAGAGTCTTTCCTCTGTGTCATCCTTGGGCAGACAGATCAACCTGGTGGACAGTTATCCCCATTATCTTTTCTCTTGTTGCTACCATCTGCTCTTTGCCATCTTCCAGCATTCTCTTTAAAACCAGCTAAAGTTACTTAGCTTCAGTCCAAAGATGAAATTTTTCTTGGCCAGTTTGAATATGGTTGCATCAGCTGTGTTTTAATAATTTTAGCTTTGGATTTTTTTCCTTTGGTTTAAAATAGTACAGTGGGGGTGATTAGGGCACAATGTGCATTTTTTACTTTAAAAAAATAAAGTGTACTTTTTATTGTGGTCCTATCTCCTAACAAAAAGAAGAGGCTCTACTCAGAATTTGGCAGACTTACTGCCCTCTCTGAGGCAAGAGAGCCAAGCCAGGGCTGAAGAAAGGAATGATTAAGGATTTCGAGTCTGGGAGGGTTTAGAATTACATGGCCAGCCTTTGCACTTCAGAGAACGCATTGGGCTTATTTTCATAGGTCGATGAGTCCGCTTCTGTGGGAGGCAAACCAGGGGACTCAGATGCTCAGTTTCAGAAAATGTCTTCTTTCTTCTCCTTTTTTTTTTCTTTGTTCTGTGTTCTCTCCTCTCTTCCTTTTGTCCCTTCCTTCTTTCTTCGTTTCTCTAAAGCCCCAGGAAATTAAATGCAAGGACTTGTGCCTTCGATCCTAAAATGGGAAATGAGAAGCCCTTAAATGTCAGGAAATTCCAAAGATAAGGTCCCTACAGCAGCACTCGCTTGTGTATGTTCTGTGGCATGTGTTGAATAAGTCTGGCAGGAATGCCTTAAAGCCAACATTTAACAAGGAAAGTTACTATTTTGTAAGTGTAAACAGCATCCTGAATTCACATGTATCTATATGCCCCAAATGTTTGAACTGGAATGCAGATTTTTAATTTTAGTTTAATTTGATCCTATGACAGAGTTTTTTAGATCTTTAAGAAACCAAATAATGACATTGACCAAAATTTCAGCTTTTCAACTAATTATTTTGGCATCGTATACCTTCATCCTTTTCTCGGAGCTTTAGCGTACGACTTGCAGAATTTTTGGAGGACATGAAACCTTGGTCATTACATGGCTGCCAAGTCACATGCCTGATGTTACTGATTCAATAATTTCCATCTTCTGTAGGACTGACTGGGATCCCCAGAGTCATCTGGCCGGACAGCAACCCCCAGCTATTACCCAGTTAGTGGCTAAGTGAACTTACCAGCCACCCTGTGGTCTGTCCCTGACATTCTGAGTCTGTCCCAGTCAACATGACATCCATGAGGCAATTCTAACTGCCATGTCTAAAAACTGAGTGTTGGGGCGCCTGGGTGGCTCAGTCGGTTAAGTGTCAGCCTTTTGCTCAGGTCATGATCCCAGGGTCCTGGGATTCTACCCCACATTGGGCTCCCTGCTCAGCTGGAAGCCTGCTTCTCCCTCTTCCTCTGCTGCTTCACCTGCTTGAGGTTTCTTTCTCTCTCTCTCAAATAAATAAATAAATAAACAAATAAATAGTATAATCTTTTTAAAAACCCAACACTGAGTGTAACAGGGGCACCTAGGCGGCTTAGTCTGTGAAGTGTCCCACTCTTGGTTTCAGCTCAGGTCATGATCTCCGGGTTGTGGGATGGAGCCCTGTGTTGTTGGGCTCTGCGCTCAGCAGGGAGTCTGCTTGAGATCCTCTCTCCTTCTCCATCTGCCCCTCCCCCCACTCCCATATGCACGCTTATGAGCGCAGTGCTTTCTCTCTCTCTCTTAAATAAGTAAATAAATCTTAAAAAAAAAAAACAAACCCTGAGTGTTTAAAATCTTCAAAAGGGAAAATTGATTAAGACCTAGAGCAAAAGTTACCTGAGCACTGGAGAAGCTTGATTTTGTAAGTTCATTTATTTTAATGGTGGTTACATTAGAAAACAAAGACACGAGAATAGAGAGGATAGTTGTTATCCTACATTAGAGCAGTAACTGTCATGTCTTGTTTCCCATTGGAAGTGGAAATGGTTGGATGTCAGACATAGTGGGGGATAGAGATGGTTTTTCTTCCAACCATCTGTTTTGGATTCAGGATGAAGATACGCAGAAACCCAACGTGAGTAGCAGTAGCAGTTGTTGGAGGGGGTCACTAATAAGAGTGCGCGCGGAGCTAGCATCAGCATTCTCCCACTTAGCCCCCCACTCTGATCACCTGGTGGCACGGATGCTCTTCCCGAAGGTGTGCTGGGACACAGGAGAGAGCTGCCTGTTTGCGGGGGATGGAGGTAAGAAGAGAGTCCGCAGCAGCTCAGGTGCATGAGGGAATCAAAGCATGGTTTTTACAGTCCCGAGCCCATCTGAATGGTGTTTTAAGTGGTGGCTAGGTCCTAGGATCTCCAAGCTCGTTTAAGTCATAGCTGAAAATAATCCTGGGGGAAATGTGTTCCAAGCAATTGACTAAAAATTAACTTCAAGAATACTGCCTTATTTTTTTTACCCCAAAGGAGAGATAAATTATAAGCAGTAAATTTGGCCATTAAAACCAGCTTTTAGGGCGCCTGGGTGGCTCAGTTGGTTGGGCGACTGCCTTTGGCTCAGGTCATGGTCCCAGAGACCCTGGATCGAGTCCCACATCAGGCTCCCAGCCTCACGGGGAGTCCTGCTTCTCACTCTGACCTTCTCCCTTGTCATGCTCTCTCTCTCTCTCTCTTTCTCTAATAAATGAATAAATAAATAAAATCTTTAAAAAACCCCAGCTTTTAAAATATTCACTCGTTTATTCAGCCAACAAATATTTATCAGGCACCTCTGTGATATTGGCATACAGCAATGAATAGAAGAGACTGAGACCCTGGCTTCACGGACCTCACAGACTAGTGATAGTTAGAAGCACACTCAGGGCGGCAGGAAGCCCATGGCGTTATGGGAATGTTCAGTAGGGGTATCTCACCTGTCACGGAAACAGGGCCGCACTGGGGAGGAAGCGGCCCTCCGATGGAGGCCTGAGGTTCGCAGACAAGGAGGAGGATGGGAGATGGGTGTCAGGTGAGAAACAGATGAAGGTCCCAGAGCAAGAAAGATTTTAGCGTGCCGCAGACCCTGAAGGCGTGAGTGTGGCCGGAGGGTCAGGAAGAAGGCCCAATGAGCTGAGGCCCACAGGTCTTCGGCAGCTGGCTCTGGAAGAGTCTCATAGACCAGGCAAGGATTTGGGCTTACCATTTAAGAGGAATGGGAAACATTTGAAACTTTTTAAGAAGGGGAGAGTCCCAGCCTGATTTGCATTTGTGAAAAGCCTACCGGGAGGGGTTAGGTGAGCCCAGTGGGTAGCTGTCGGGGGAAGGCAGAGCCAGGAGACTTTGGGGTTAGCTTGTGGTTTCACTGAGGTGGGGACTGAGGGAAGTGGTGAATGCCCGGAATACTTTGCTGGTAACACTCCAACTAACTGCTTAGAGATGGATGCTAATGGAGAAGGGGGTTTGGACAGGACGCTCAGGTTTAAGGCGTAAACATCTGGACGGATGATAAGAGCCTTTGCTGAGGAGCCCTGGAGGAGGAGCTGGTCCTCATCCAGAAGGAGGAGTGGGAGGCTGAGTTCAATTTTGGATTTATTCATTTTGAGGTTCCCCTGGGTCATTCAAATGGAAATGGGAGAGGAGCTCATAAGTTAGTATTTCGTTTACAAAAATACGGAAAAGTCACAAAAAACCTTCAAAATACTACTTGAAATCGCAATATTTGGTATTGGTTGTCGAAATGGGGATATTACCTAAGTTATAACCCCCGTCGGCAAACTTCATTGAGCCCATTGGAGCATTCCAGCATCTCTAAAACCAAGTACCACAATCACATGATAATTTGAGGGCCCAAGAAGCAAACTGAGGCTGAGACGAGGTTACACCCCTTTTCCAGGCTGTGGGCTCCCCGAAGGCGGGGACTTCTTGCCTTTGCATCACCAGCTGTGGGCTCAGCTCAAACCCTAGAAGGTGCTTATTAAACATATGGACTGGATGTGGAACAAATATGGAAATGTTTAAACAAGAGAGAAGCCAATTTGGGTGTGGTTAGCCTTTTGAAATTTCCTTTTTCTCAAGGTTAATATGTAAATAAGGGTATTAAAACATTTTCGTGACTACAGCTTTCCTCCCGTATTGACTTACATCCATGCTCCGCTTAGTGCCTGCACTGTTAGGAGCATCATTCACCAGCCAGACTTCCTGGGTTCTGACCCTGACTCCACCACTTTCTCCCCATGTGACCTTGAGCAATTTATCTAACCTCTTTCCACCTCTTTCTCCTCAAGTATAAAATATGTATAATAATAGTAATTCTTCACAAAGTTCAAACGTGCTAATCCGAGTAAAGCCCTTAGTCACTATTCGGTAAATGTCGAGTGAGTGATTCTGTGGTTTCTTTGAACAGTTCGCATCTTCCTTACCAAATCTAGGTAGTGTGCGTGCTGGGGACGCTAGCTAACATGATCTGGTTGACTCAGCAGGGGAAACTCAGGAGCTGTGGCCCACTCCAGGCCAGTAACTTTGCTCCGCTCTGGGCCACAGACCACCATACCCCCATCCCCAAGCAGCTGCCTGCCTAATTCCAGCCTCGACTAGGCATCCCTGACTAGGGCATGTTGGGGGTGGGGGGCCTGCTGCACAACACAATCCCATCCAAGAGAAGACAGCTCAGACCCACTTCCCACCCCCTCAGACCCCGTCTCCCGAGCTCTGAAGCTCAGCCCTTCCTCTGCTGGGGGAGGAAGAAGCGGCTCATGGAGAGAGAGCCCTTCCTTTGCAGCATGAGCTCCTGCGAGTGAGTCAGAGTCCCTGACAGTGCCCTTCAGAGCACGGGTGACACTTTCAGCCTCATGGCCTGACTTAAGACGGTGGGGACCTAGGCTGGAAGCTGGAAACGTGACCTTTCTTTGTGTTCCTGCCCTAGGTGCTGAGTTCAGGTTCATAAAGGAACGAGGGTGGGGTGGAGATAAGGGGTGATGAATTCAGATGTGGAGATACGAAGTTTAGAATCTAAAAAAGAAAAACCCTGGGGTACGCCCAAAGCCCAGAAAGAGGGAGAGGACGAGAAAGAGAGCTGCCCGTGAAGGCACAGGAAGTTGTGAGGGAGGGGAAGTAGCATGTTTGCAGCCTTGCGCCCAGCTCCAGTTCCAGGGGAAACCTGTGTGCCTGTGTTTGCAGTCCTTTGCTGAGCAAAACTTTTGTAAGATACAATCAAAAAGAATGACCAGAGGAATGACATAAAAAAAGACAACACTGTACAAGTTTCAGTTGTCTTTTAAAAATTTATTCTGTCGGGACGCCTGGGTGGCTCAGTTGGTTGGGCAGCTGCCTTCGGCTCAGGTTATGATCCCAGCGTCCTGGGATCGAGTCCCGCATCGGGCTCCTTGCTCCTTGATCCTTGCTCCTGACTCCTTGCTCCTGGCTCCTTGCCTCTGCCTGCCTCTCTGCCTGCTTGTGTTCTCTCTCTGTTAAATGAATAAATAAAAAATCTTAAAAAAAATTTTATTCTGTCAAATTGCTTTAAAAGTGTCTTAACATGAGCAGCTATCTTGCACATGACTCTTGATCTTGGAGTTGTAAGTTCGAGCCCGACAGTTGGGTATAGAAACTACTCAAAAAAAAAAAAAAAGTTTCACAAAGTTTCTAAATGCTTATTCTCAATTTCTTTACCTGTCTCATTAGAATAGCAGCCCTGGCCCACAGAAAGGCCCCAGGAGGGGCACCTGGGTGGCTCAGTGGGTTGGGGCCTCTGCCTTCGGCTCAGGTCCTGATCTCGGGGTCCTGGGATCAAGCCCCGCATCGGGCTCTCTGCTCAACGGGGAGCCTGCTTCCCTCTCTCTCTGCCTGCCTCTCTGCCTACTCGTGATCTCTCTCTCTGTCAAATAAATAAAATCTTGAAAGAAAGAAAGAAAGAAAGACCCCAGGAAGTGGTTAGGTTTTACCAGAAACTCACTAGTGAGCTTCAGGGGCAGCTTCAGAAGAAGGATGACAGGGACGCCAGGTTGAGAAGATAAAGGGAAGAAAAGCCAGTGAGCTCCAGCACAGGGATAGTCAGACAGCCTCGGCCCTTCCCTCCTCCCGGCCCCCAACCCACACCAGTGGGCAAGGAAGGTGAGAAATCACAGAACTACAGGGGTCATGGATTCCAGTGAAAGTTTTTCTGGAGGAAACCTGTGTGTGTTTAAAGAAGGGAAAAAAAACTAGCCAAGAGGGAAAGATATAAATGCAAGAAATCCCAGGGGTGCCTGGGTGGCTCAGTCAGTTGAATGTCCAACTCTTGGTCTCAACTCAGGTCTTGGTCTCAAGGGTATGAGTTCGGGGCCCGCGTTGGGTGTGGAGCCTACTTTAAAAAGATAAATAAAAAAATAAAATTCAAGAAACCCCCAAAGCATGGAAGGCAGGCAAATGGCCCCTGCCTGACTTTGCCCTCTCGTCGCCGGGCACTCGCCACCCTGTCCCTGCGGTGCGGCCTTGCCGAATGTCTGTGTGTCCCCTCCACAAATGCACCAAGTTCCCTGCGGCCGCAGCATCTTCACAGGTGCCGTTCCCTCTTCTCGGAATACTCTTCCCCCAGCTGAGGTCTTTCTTCTGTCCTCCAGGTCCCAGCTTTAATGAGTGACTTTGTCAGCGTGGCCTTCCCTGATGCATCCCCAACCTAAAATGAGGCCCCCCCGATAGTCTCACTGTGCTTTTCCATCAGGAACTTAACACTGTTTACCGTTCTGTTTATTTGTGCGTACTCAGCCTGAACATCTGTCTTCCTCCCTAAAATGTAAGCTCTTTGAGACAGGAACCCTGTTTGAGTCACTCCTTATTTATTGAACCCTGAGCACAGTGCCTCTCCCACAGTGAACATTCAACACAAAACGTTTGCTACGTAGTTACTATCCCCGCGCAGTGATATAATAGCTAACATTTGTTGGGTGTTTATTAGGTGCTAAGGACTTCACAAACTTTCTCTTCTCTGCTAAGTGGTTTGTCTGAGGTTGAAAGGCTTGTGAATGAAGGATCCAGGATCTGTATGCAGGTTTGTTTAATCCCCAGGGGACTGGAAGTGTGGGCGAAGGAGTGAAGACATGACCCGTTTTTCAGTCGTCAGCTCGAGTTTACCACCAAGCGTGTGGAGGACACTGGGCTAGACAACTGGGCACGGAGCCACGGAAGGGTTGTGACCGTCCTCTACCAGGAGAAGTGAAGGGCTAGGACCAAGTCCCGGCCAGCTGGAGGACGTGCCCTGATGAGGGTGGGCAGACTCCACATTCACCTAAATAACATTCAAGGAAGGCCCAAGTGTGTTCGACACAATTCTTGACAAGTCTGCGGGAGGTAGACTCCCAGCCTGAGTGGGCAGCGCAGTTCTGCTCCGACTTGAGGGGAGCTTGTGGGTTACTTCGGAGAAGGCTGGGGAGAGGGGAGAAGGAACAGGAGCGTGTGTGTGTTTCACCATGTGGTCTAGCTCACACGGCCTCCCAGACGTTCAGTGACGCTTCAGAAATCACAGAAACAACATGAGCGGCTGCGTTTATGTGTATATGTGAGAGAGAGAGAGTTGATTTCAGTAACAGCAATGTTTGCAGGAAGAAAATTGTTTGATATATAATCTCTGGTCCAGCCTAATTTGATTCGAGTTCTTGTTTGTTTCTCTCCCCTCTGGTACAAATCAGAAAGTCCTATGAGTTTGAGGACCTACTGCAGTCTTCCTCCGAGAGCAGCAGGGCGGACTGGTACGCGCAGACCAAGTTGGGGCTCACTCGCACTTTATCAGAGGAGAACGTCTACGAAGACATTCTAGGTAAGAGCCCCACGTGCCCGCGCATGGGGATGAGTTCGTGAGAAAGGGGAGAGAGGAAATGGGGCTGCGTGCCTGAAACCCACACACGCACATGCACAGAGTACTCAGATGAATGAGCGAGCCGGGAGGGGGGGTGGGAGAGGGACCCACGAGGGACATGTGAAAGCACGGGGGCCGGACGGGGGGTGGAAAGGCTGCTGAGGAACCACCACGGAGGCGGCAGGGTGCCGCGGGGACACGCTGGAGACGTGAGTCTCAGTGGCCATGGTTGAATCTCGGCGCTGCTGTGTTAGCTGTATGCCACTGAGCTGGGGCCTTAACTTCTCCGAACTTCACTTCTCTCATCTGTATAATAAAGACGACAACACAGCTGTCGTCATAGCTGGTCGGGTGGGGGTGGGAGAAGATGGGATGTACAGTACCTCGTGTGTCACAGATGCTCAGTAGAGTGTGGGAACTACCGCATGAAGGAAAACTCGGGCCACCACCCTGTCCCTGAATCTACAGGAGTGTGGCAGTAACAGGGCATCAAAATTCAGACCAAGATGAATGTCCACTATTAAAAATACATATAATGTTGGTCTTAATTCTTTTAAATTCTAAAGTGGAGCTCAGATTCACAGAGTTTGTTTGCATTTAAATTAGTGAGTTAAATACTCTGCGGGGAAGATCACAGTTCCACTGAGGCGTGAGCTCAGCCCAGAGTCTGCTTGTAAGGGTTGAGGCGGGTAGTCTGGGAAGAAAGGAGCTGGTAAGGAGAAACCCACATGCAGCCGCAGGTGAGGGGCATGGAGGGCAGATACACACATGCATATGTGCAAATAATCACCAATACCAGAAAAGAAAACTCCATGGTGGGAGAAAACTCGAGACTAGAAGAAGGGCATGTGTTTAGCTATGAATTTCACCACAGACCATCTGAATTCTAGTGCCCGAGTTGTGGAGATGGGGATGGGTGTGAGATCTGGTCTTCAGTGTGTACGCGACAGGAACGCTTTCAGTTAGAGAGCAGAAGACCCCGCTGAAATAACAAGGGAGTTTGTTGGCTCGTGTGACCTGAACTGGCCCGTTCTCCCTTGTTTCTTTCTTTCTTTCTTTTTTTTTTTGAGGGACAGAGAAAGTGAGAGAGAGCATGAGAGGAGAGAAGGTTAGAGGAAGAAGCAGACTCCCCATGGAGCCGGTTCCCCGATGTGGGACTCGATCCCGGAACTCAAGGATCATGACCTGAGCCGTAGGCAGTTGCTCAACCAACTGAGCCACCCAGGCGCCCTCTCCCTTGTTTCTTATCTCTCGGGTTAGCTCCATGCTCAGCAGCTTTCCCATGATCTCCACGATGGCTGCTGTCAGCTCTGTAGAATCCGTACCTTCCGGTTGGGAAGGAAGAGCCCGTGTCTGCACCCAAGAAAAATCCTGAGGTTCACTCGGACTCTGACGAGGCCAGTTTAGGTCCCTCATTCACCTTTACAGCCCAGGAGTGCCGGGCACTGATTGGCGTAAGCTTGGGATATGAGCGCTTTCCTGGACCGGACACTGAGCAGGGACTGGGGATATTCACATTGGCTAAACCTCTGCAGCTCAGAATGGAATTACCTGTGCACACCTAAGAATGAGGACGTGGGAAGTTACCCCAGTGAAAATCAGGGTCTAGGAGGAAGGGGGTGAATGGATATCAGACATCCCCACAAGAAGAGACTAAGGTGTTGGGTAGATATCTGATAAGGAAAACTTCCTTAATGTTCCCAGTTCCTGACTTGGTGCCTTTGACCACAGATCCGCCAATGAAGGAAAATCCTTACGAGGACGTTGAGTTACATGGTCGCTGCCTGGGGAAGAAATGTGTCTTGACCTTTCCTGGTTCTCCCACTTCTTCCATTCCTGACACACCCTCCAAGGTACGAGTGCCCAGGGGAGCAGCGTGGGGAGAGGGGTCCCCAGCACGATGGCCCTGAACAGCCTGGAGTTCCGAAAGACGCTGGAATGCCAGGGCGCCCTTACTGCTGGGCTCCTGGATGCGTGTATCGGCCGCTTGCCCGCTCTTCTGCCCTAGGTTTTCTGGAACCCCTCTGCTCGACCGAGCATCCCAAAATAGTACTGTAGCTTCCGGGTCAAACTGAGTAAATATGGTAGTATGGCGTATTATACAACTCTAAAGAAGATTGTCCTGACCTGAAAGAAAGTCTAAAATGTAAGACTGAAAGTTCTGGTGCAGAAACAGTCCTTTTATAGCATGCTACCGTTTGCAGCATTTTAAATAAGAAATATGCGTATATGTTCGTGTATATAGAAGATTATCTCTGTATGGAAACCTCTGTAAGTGGGTACATCTGTGGAGTTGACTGAGTAAATAGCTAGAGGTCAAGGTAGAAACTGACATTTTTTACAGAATATCCTTTTGAGCCTTTTGGAATTTTATACCATGTACAAACAGATAACTCTATTCAGGTACATGATCATTTCAACCCATTGCCTACAGGATTGAATTCATATTCCTTAGCCTGACATTAGATAATCCTTCATAATGGGTCCCTGGGCACCCATTATTGGCTAATTCCCTGCATTTCCTACATACAAAAGCTCCCCTCCAGCAAGAGCCTTTTAATTGCCACTTTGATATTAGAGGCCCAGGACTGGCAAACTAAAGGCCCAGGAAGTAAATGCAGACTTTCCATCGTCATTACTCAGTGCTGCCCTTGAGCTGCCCTGAGTACAGCAGCCACAGGCAATGTGCCGACAATCAATGCACTGTGTATCAAACAAACTTTATTTATGGACACCAAAATTTGAATTTTATGTAATTTTCACATCATGAAATATTACTTATTTTCCAATCATTTAAAAATGTTTTAAAGATTATTTATTTAAAGATTTATTTATTTGTTTGTTTGTTTATTTATTTGACAGAGAGAGAGAGATTACAAGTAGGCAGAGAGGCAGGCAGAGAGAGGAGGGGGAAGCAGGCTCCCTGCTGAGCAGAGAGCCCGATGTGGGGCTCGATCCCACGACCCTGAGATCATGACCTGAGCCGAAGATAGAGGCTTTAACCCACTGAGCCACCCAGGCACCGCTATTTATTTATTTGAGAGAGAAAGAGAGGATGAGGGGGGAGGGAGAGAGGGAGAGGGACAAGCAGACTCCCCGATGAGCAGGGAGCTTGACAGGGGGTCAATCCCAGAACCCTGAGATCATGACTTTAGCTGAAGGCTTAACCAACTGAGCCACCCAGGGGCCCCTCCAACCACTTAAAAATGTAAAAAATATTCTTAGGTCATGGTCTCTATAGAAACAGATGGTGGGCCAGATATGGCCCACAGGTTGTATTTTGCCCACCCCTGTGCTAGGTTATTTCTACGTCTGCCCTTGGTTCTTGCCTTTCTCTCCCCATCCGTTAAGGCCCAGATCAATCATGCTTCCTTCAGGAAGCTTCTAGGCCATTCCAGCCCCTGGAACTTCTTCCCCTCTTACTCAGTGGACTAAAGTGTTCGTTTATTTTTCTTATCTTTTATTTTTTAAAGATTTTATTTTTATTTATTTGACAGAGAGATAGAGATCACAAGTAGGCAGAGAGGCAGGCAGAGGGAGAGGGGGAAGCAGGCTCCTTGCTGAGCAGAGAGCCTGATGCAGGGCTCAATCCCAGGACACTGAGATCATGTCCTGAGCCGAAGGCAGAGGCTTAACCCACTAAGCAACCCAGGCGCCCCTAAAGTGTTCATTTTATACCAAATTGTGTATACTGCGTTGTGATATCTCTTTGATGATTTGAAATCTGATTGAAGTCGTGTAATGTATCTTAAAAACATCTACCCAGCTACGTTATGGATTTCTCAAGTTCCTCAGTAATGTGTTTGTGTCCCCTAAAAATAGTTGTTATACAATGTGTAGTTGTTCAGGAAATTAAGTAAAGGAAGGCCAAATCCAGGCTGCAAGTATCAGTTTAAATCCCATTGCAAAGATCCATTTCCAGCCAAAGAAAGGAAGCCATGTTCGTCTCTGGGCCCCAGGCGAGGACAGCATTTGCTCATGGGGGGGGGGGTGTTCCTTGGGGGAGGCTCCCCCCACTTTGTGCTCAGTTGCCACACAGGGACTCTTTCTGCTACCAGTCCTCCTGAAGAGAGTTGAAGATAGAATCCATCATGAAGGGTGGATCTCACCTAACCAAACCCAATTCCTGTCATTCTTGCCAGAGCCAGATAACTGCCATTTTGCTCCTCCTATGGAAGGCTGTTCATTAGCAGAAAGTTCCTACTTGCCTCTGAAATGTGTTTTCCTTGGCTATAGATGCCTTCAACATTCCGGAAGCCCTGCATTCCCCATAGTGGATAAGCTTGACTTAACGGGAGGAGGGGGTCACAACTCGGTCTGCCCCTTCGTGTCCCACCTGGCTCTCCCCTGCTGCCCTCTTGGTGCTGGGAAGGCACTGCTCGCCCCTTAGAACAATGAGCAACTCCCGCCCACAGCCCCTGTGCAGTCCGAGCGGGGTGCTCCTCCCTGATGCCGGAGAAGAAGGACTCAGCAGCCCTTTTCTTCCCCTCCCCGCCCGGCTAGAGCAAGCCCCGGTCCTCTGTCACTGGAACAGCTAAACACAGTAGGTAATCTCGTCAGCAGGCGCTGAGGTCCACACACAGCCGTCCCGCAGAAGGACAGTCCGGGCGCCCCGGGAGCGTGTCGGACTGCCACCGATAGACGCAGGCTGCTTCCAGCCCTTCCAAGTCATTGGCAGGACTCGGCGTCCACGCGCCTTCCTCTGCTCTCCCACATCTGGGTGTCCCCATTGGAGCCCCCATTCTGGGGAACAGCTGCAGACCTCACCACTTCCTCCGTTTAGCTCATCAAATATTCATGGAGCATCTGCCGGATCTGGGCTGCATCTGGAACCTTAGAATTTGCAGAAGCTGTCCCTCTGTGGCGACCTCTCCTATCAGCCTCTGAAAGATCCTATGACTTCTTTTAGGATTTTCACTTAATAAGACCGTGCCCAGTCCCAGCCCAGAGGTCAGGGTCAGCTGGACAGACAGAAAGGAGCAACTGTGCAGTTGGGGGCAGATCCTAATGCTTATCAACACACAAGGCAGGCTCTTGAGATCAAGCCATTTTCTGTTCCTGCTGTGTGTTTCCCACCTTCCCACACCTAGAATAGCACACTAAATGTGTTAAGAACTAATTTTTATAATAAAGGAAATCTAGGCTAATGCGAGCCATTTTTTTTTAAATAGGCTCCACGCTGGGCCCCCTGTCCGGGGCTTGAACTCATGGCACCTTGAGATTAAGACCTGAGCTGAGATCAAGAGTTGGACACATGGGGCGCCGGGGTGGCTCAGTGGGTTGAGCCTTTGCCTTCGGCTCAGGTCATGATCTCAGGGTCCTGGGATCGAGCCCCGCATCGGGCTCTCTGCTCAGCAGGGAGCTTGATTCCCCCTCTCTCTCTGCCTGCCTCTCTGCCTGTTTGGGATCTCTTTCCTCTCTGTCAAATAAATAAAATCTTAAAAAAAAAAAAATAGAGTTGGAGACTTAACCGACTGAGCCACTCGGGCGCCCCAAGGCATTTTTTTTTTAATGTACTGACAAGTAAGACGTTAAGGAACAAAATGTATCACTAACTAGCATTCTCTGGTTGCCTGGAGAGCCCAGCCATGCTATCTCCCACCAAATAACTGTACATCGCTTAACCGTAACTACAGAGGGGCGGTATCTGGTCAAGCGGGCAAGTTCTAGAGTCTGACTGCCTGCGTTCACAACTTGGCTAGACCACTTGCTAGCTGTGTGACTTTGGGCAAATGACCTCGTCTACACGTGTCAGCTTTGTCATTTGTAAAATATGAACATTTGGGGTACTTGGGTGGCTCAGTGGGTTAAGCAGCTGCCTTGGGCTCGGGTTATGATCTCAAGGTCCTGAGATCGAGCCCCACGTCGGGCTCCCTGCTCATCGGGAAGTCTGCTTCTCCCTCTGCCTTCTGCCCCTCCTCACCCCTGCTTGTGCTCTCTCTCTGACAAATAAATACATAAAATCTTCAAAAAAAAAAAAAAAGGAACAAATACAGTACTTTCCTCTTAAGGGTCTAATGAAAATTAATCAAATTCAAAATAAATATTCCAAATACTTGTAGGGGCGCCTGAGTGACTCAGTCAGTTAAGCATCTGCCTTCAGCTCAGGTCATAATCCCAGGGTCCTGGGATCAAGCCCCACGTCAAGCTCCCTGGGAGCCTACTTCTCCCTCTCTTGTTCCTCCTGCTTGTGTTCCCTTTCTCGCTGTGTCTCTCTCTGTCAAATAAATAAATAAAATCTTAAAAACTAATTCATACTTGTAAACCACTTAGTCTAGTGCCTGCAACGTAAGTGCTATTTATGTGTGTTTGGTAAATAAAAGATTAGGCTTTTTTGTATGTGTTCTTTTTAAAAATAACCTTATTTCATCTCATCACAACATTCTCATCAAAAAAGTTTTTTTGGGGTGCCCGGGTAGCTCAGTCATCTGCCTTCGGCTCAGGTCATGATCCTAGAGTCCCGGGATCAAGCCCCATGTCTGGCTCTCTGCTCAGTGGGGCGCCTGCTTCTCCCTCTGACATCCCCTCTCTCGTGCTCACTCTCTTTGTCTGAAATAAACAAAATCTTTTTTAAAAAGTTTTTTAAAATACTGAAAAGTATAATGAAGAATATAAAACTCATCCAAAATTAGGAATTTTTATTTTTTCTATAATAGATTGTTAGTGTGCGTGTGTGTGTGTGTGTGTACATAAAAAAGACTTGGGTTGATGTATATATACTTTTGTGTTTTTGCTGGTCTTTTATATTTATCCTGAGTATTTCCCCATATCATAAATTTGTTTTTTAAAATAATTTTTATTGCATGCATGGTATTTCATTGTTTAAATGTAATCTCTTTCTTTACATTAGTATAATGTGTCAATTGTTGAAATGTGTGTGTATGCCTTCCTATGTATTTCTGTGTTGTATATGGAAATATGTGTACCTGTGGGCGTATATGAACAAATGTGTATGCTTGTGAGAATGACACGTGGGTACTTGGAGGAGGCCTTTATAAAAGAGAGTAGGAATGAGGTCGAGTTACATAAGGAAGAGATGAGATATTTTGTATTAAGGACTCTTCGTCTCTTTACATTACTGTCTCCTGAGGTAGTAAGACAGGGACAGTGAAGGACAGGAAGGAGTTAAGCCACCATTCTCAGCCGAGAAGGGTGAGCAACCCTGGCTTAAGTCCAGGTCAGCTCCCTCTAGGGAGGCATGCGGTTTCCCTCTCCTCCCCACCAGGAAGCCCCCTGGCCAGGGCCCATCACACTCAGTTCCCCAAAATAACTCATGAAGTTTCAACAGAGAGTTCTTGTCTGCTTTTCTTTCTTGGACACCACAGATCTTTTGCTGGGCCCATCGTAAATCCAATATTTATAAGATTAGGGAGACTCTGAGCCTCTACAGCGAAATTAGGCCCCTTTCTAGAGGTTTTCCCAAAGAGACACAATTATCATTATTATGTATTATCATTAAGACGTGTTGGTGTGAGGTTTTCTGATCAAACCTGGAATCTTAATCTGGGCCAGAGCCTGACATAATCATCCCTGGGTCCTGCAGTCTCTTTCCTTTTAATACTATAGTTCAGGTTTGGCAAACTACTGCTGAGTGACTGGTCTTTGTAAATCAAGTTTTTCTGGGACATGGCCATGCTCATTCACATACATACTGTGTATGGCTGCCTTCGCATTGCAACGGCGGAGTTGAGTAGTTGTGACAAAGCCTCAAATTTTTACCGTCTGGCCTTTAAGAAAAAGTTTGCTGCCCCCTGCTAAGGTCTAAGATTCACACCCTCATTTTCAAAGACCTTGCACAGACAATTCGATGTCATCGTTGCTGTATGATCTCTTCCATTTGTTTCGCTGCACTCGCTCTGAGCCATGAGCGCTCTCTCTGGTATAATTTTTTTTTAAGATTTTATTTATTTATTTGTCAGAAAGAGAGCACAAGCAGGGGGAGCAGCAGGCAGAGGGAGAAGCAGGCTCCCCCGCTGAGCAAGGAGCCCAATGCAGAACTCCTCCCAAGACCCTGAGATCAGGACCCGAGCTGAAAGCAGACGCTTAACCAACAGAGCCACCCAGGCGTCCCTCTGGCCTAATTTGCACTTCCTCACTTCTGTGCCCCTTCCCAGATTGTGCTGTGTACTTGAGAATGCTCTACCCCAGAGGTAGGTCCTCTGTTATCAGTGAAGTAGCTGCTGAAATTCCACCCCCTCGTGAAAGCTCCCTGGACATTTGGGGGCTGATTCTGGGTGCTCTCGGGGGCACACCAGGGCCCCATCCTCTGGCAGTGTCACCGCGGGGGATTACGGCGCACACAACCCCAGCCCCCACCAGGTCTCTGGACACCCTGTAGAGAGCTGGGTGCCATGTTTTGATATCTTTCTGTTTTCTTTCTTCTCAGACCTTTTCGTAGGTCAAATCTTTGAACAAACACTCTCACAACCTAAAAGTCTAATGAAAACAGTTACCTGCTTTTTGCCAACAATTTGATAGGCGATTCTAATGCAGTGAAAGAAATGGGGCCATTTGCTTGGATTTCATTACAGATGGAATTTGGTCTGTAAGAAAGCTTGTCATTCTTCCTTCCTTTTGTGTGGTTTAATTATTAAGATGCCCACAGTGAGCAAACCATACTGGCTTTTTCTACTCAGGGCTTGTAGTACTAAGCAATTGATTGCACGAGGCTCCCTGTAGCCTCATGATACAAACATCAGAGAAGGCCACTTAGAAAGGCTAGGAGTCTTAATCCCAGAAATCTTTAGAAAGAAAAGGTTTTGGAGTTATCGTTATATACTATTCACAACTATATAAGAATTGAGAAATCAATGGAACAGAGTAAGACTATTCTATAAGATTCACACACCTGTACCCCTGGGGCAAATATTACTTTATATGTTAATTAAAAAAAAAAGACTATTCTATAAGAGTTTAAGATATAATGAATGTGGCCTTGTAAACTGATAGTGAAAGATTTATTTATTTATTTAAAAGATTTTATTTATTTGACAGAGAGAGAGAGATCACAAGTAGGCAGAGAGGCAGGCAGAGGGAGAGGGGGAAGCAGGCTCCCCACCGAGCAGAGAGCCTGATGCAAGGCTCAATCCTAGGACCCTGAGATCATGACCTGAGCCGAAGGCAGAGGCTTAACCCACTGAGCCACCCAGGCGCCCCGAAAGACTCATTTATTAAATGGAATAGGGATAACTGCACTTGGAGAAAAATCAGTTTAGACTAACATACAACAAAATAAATTACTGATGGATTAATGAATAAAATATGTTCAAAGTAGACTAAGAAAATCCAAAAGAAAATGGAATTAAGTATGTATTAAACCTCTAAAAAGATACAGATTTTCTAGAGAGATAAGATCAAATCAATTGCACAGGAAGAGATAAACAGATTTTCATATATAAAAATTTCACATGATCACAAAAAAAAGCCAATGGGAAAAACACACTTGCAGCAAAACTGACAAATATTTCATATCTTGTCTATATAAAGAGCTCATTCAAATTAATAAGAAAAACACTGGGATCCCAAAAGATAAATAGGCAAAGAGCATAAGTAGTATACTAAAGAAGGGGTACCTGGGTGGCTTGGTCAGTTAAATGTCTGCCTTCAGGTCAGGTCCTGATCCCAGGGTTTTGGGACCAAGTCTCGCATCAGGCTCCCTTATGAGAAGCCTGCTCCTCCCTTTCCCTCTGCCCTTCACCCCACTTGTACTTTCTCTTTCTCTCAAATAAGTAAATAAAATATTTTTAAAAATAACATACTAAAGAAATAACCAATTAGCATATTAAAGTTTGAAAAAATGTCCATGTTATATGGGAAAAACTTATATTGAATGCCTGTTGTATATCCGGTATTTTGCTAGGTGCTTTATATACCCTTTCACCACCTAATTTATTAATTCATTTTTTAAAAGATACTTGGGGCGTCTGGGTGGCTCAGTCGTTAAACGTCTGACTTCGGTTCAGGTCATGATCCTAGGGTCCTGGTTTTGAGCCCTTCATCGGGCTCCCTGCTTCACAGGAAGCCTGCTCTTCCTTCTCCCACTCCCCGTGCTTGTGTTTCCTCTCTCTCGCTCTCTCTCTCTCTGTCAAATAAATAAATAAAATCTTTAAAAAAAAGACACTTTGTATTTATAATTATAGTAGCATATAGTGTATGTCCTGGAAGTACCTTTAGGAAAAGGGTAGTCCAAGTAATTTTTAAATTTTATCTTACTAATATTTCTTATTTTCATGTTAACATATCCATCTGGTTCAAAATTTAAGGAGTATGAAAGGTATGTAGTGAAAAATCTTCCTCTTGCCCCTGACCCTCCATTTATCTCCCCCAGAACAACTACTGTTAGTTTCCTATGTATCCTTCAGAACTATTCTATGCATACACTGGCAGAATAGCTCCTTAAAACACACACAGATATCAAAATGTTATAGCAACAGTCCTACCTCTTGCTTTTTATGCTTAACAATATGCATCCTAGAGAACCTTCTATATCAGTACATTAAGATTTATTTATACCTGCATTATATTCCACTCTGTAGGTGTACCATAATTTATTTGACCAGCCTCTGCTGATGGATATTTAGGTTGTTACATACCATTTCACAGTATACAATACAGTTTGCACAATATAGCTTGCCTCATACAATGTAACTTTGCACAAGTATATATCAGTGGGGCCCATTCCTACAGGTGGAATTGCTAGGTGAAAGATATATGCAGGGGCGCCTGGGGGGCTCAGTGGGTTAAAGCCTCTGCCTTCCGCTCAGGTCATGATCTCAGGGGCCTGGGATCGAGCCCCACATAGGGCTCTCTGCTCAGTGGGGAGCGTGCTTCACCCTTTCTCTCTGCCTTCCTCTCTGCCTACTTGTGATCTTTCTCTCTGTCAAATAAATAAAATCCGTAAGAAAAAAAAAGAAAAGGTATATGCACTTGTAGTTTTGTTGACACTGCTCCATTGCGCTCCATAAAACTGTACAAATGTCCAGTCCCACTAACATTGCATGAAAGTATGACAGGGACTGTTTCCCTCACTTTCACTAATCCAGTGAATTGTCAAATTTATCTTTGCTAATCTTTCAGTGAAAAATGTCTCTTTGATGGAGTTTTAATTTTCTCTTATGAGTGAAGCGAAGAATCTTTTTCTATATCAAAGCATCATTGTATTTCTTTTTCTATAAATTTTCCATTCCTATTTTTTTTACCTGTTCGTCTTTTCATTGATTTGTAGTATGTTTTAGAAAAATAAGTTCTATAAGTTTCAGGGTTTGGGGGAAGTTTTTTTTTTTCTTTTTCTTCTTTTTTTTTACTAGTTTTCTTTTTGCCTTTGATCTTAAAGTGGCTCATTATTTTATTTTATTTTATTTTATTTATTTTAAGAGTTTTTTACTTATTTCTCCCTCCCAATACAGTGGGTCTTGGTTCTCAGAATGCCTAATTTGTACAGATAGGGGATTGAGCCAGTGAATTCCCCTAAAAAGAGAGACTGGATTGGGGGTGCCTGGTGGCCCAGTTGGTTAAGCATCTGCTTTTGGCTCAGGTTGTGATCCTGGGTCCTGGGATCAAGCCCCTGCTCAATGGGGAGTCTGCTTCTCTCTCTCCCTCTGCCCCTCCGCCCCGTTCATGCTCTCGCAATCACGCTCTCTCTCTCTCTCTCTCAAATAAATAAAATCTTAGAGAGAGAGAGAGAGAGAAACTGGATTGATCGGCATCCTTTTTCAGAGACAAATTCAGCATAACCCCGGGAAGAAAGACCAGCTTTGCCCTCTCCCTCTCCTGGTCTATATCACTGGCACCCCCAGCCATCTCCCTTTGTATTTACTCTTCCTTTGTTTTCTCCTTTCCCCTCCCAGCAGTCATTGGCCAAACCTGCTTTTTTCCGGCAAAATTCAGAGAGGAGGAACTTCAAACTGCTGGACACCAGGAAGCTGAGTCGGGATGGATACGGGTCCCCTTCCAAAATCAGCCCCCCCTCCACTCCCAGCAGCCCTGATGACACTTTCTTTAACCTTGGAGACGTGCAGAATGGCAGGAAGAAGAGAAAGATACCCAAGGTAAGGTTTGCAACATGCTTCGCGTGCAAATGTGCACTCTCCCTTCCCTGCAAAGGAAGGCTGCAGAGGAGTCTGGGCGGAGAGCGGAACACTGACCCTCTTCTACCTGCTTCACCACGGGCTAGGCAGACCCCGGGAAGCCAGCAGGCTCAGCTATCTGGGCCTTTGTCACAGTAGTTACTGTGGTCCTGTAGACTTCCCCTTAGCCATTCCTCTCCCAGCCTAACCTCTCACTATACTCGGGATCCCAGACCATGTTCCCAATGCCTGGCTTCAAAAGGCCATTTCCTCCTCCTTCACGGCCTTGAAAAGTAGAGCTCCAGTCATCACGCTCTAACTCACGCTTTGCCCAACATGGGCCGCAGAGGCCGTGCCACATGGAGCCCGTGCTCTGAGGCGACACTTGAAAAAGTACATCTTTCCTGGCTCTTTTCAACCCAAAAGGTAACACGTGCCCGGGCAGATATGGTTCCCAGTGCGTCTGCTAGTGACTCAGTTCCCTTTTGCTCTGTTCCAGCCCTGCTGTGCTTGTCCCTCTTCCGCGGCCACTTTGGGACCAACTTCGTACGGGAACTTTTCTAACAGGGATCCTTCATTTCAGGGTGCATGGATGGATGGTTGGATGGATGGGATTTAGGGGTCACGAAACCCGGAAAACTGCGAAAGACTTTGTATGGAGAGTTCTAGGGGATGGAAGCAAGAGGGGAAGATTGTAGGTTTCATCAGATTTCTCGAAGTGACACTTTGCTTTGAAAGTCATGGGACGTTTACCAGCTGGTGCCTCCAAACAGTTTGGTTAGTCAGTATTTTGAGCCATAATTTCACTCCTACCACATCCGTCCCCAACTTTCTCATTCAAATGAAGTTAGGTCGCCTTGCCCATCAGAGTGCCTTCTGAATGAAGAGTGAGGGCCACGAGGGTCGTGTGGTAGAGAAAAGACCTGTGACCGGCACCCCGGTTGGAGGGGAGTCGTAGTTGGAACACGAGAGAAGACTCTTCCTTTGTTTTGCTGACGAAGGACAGACAGAGGGACCAGGACAGGAGCCAGGGGTCCTCCCCCTTCATGCTCTCCAGGTGGGCCTCGTCCTGCCCAGGGCCCAGGGTGTGGAGCAGATTGCATATTGATTATTTGATGTTTGCTGAATGAGCTCCACTAACCCACGGACCCCAGTCTCTTTCAGCACGGATTCACTCCCATGCCTCCCATCGCTGCCCTCCGAGCTCACTGTCCTGTGCTATCATGGTAGCTGCTCCAGGGCCCCCAGAGTGTGGCGTCCCTAGCCACTCCCGTCACTCCCCTTCTGCTTGTTACGGCATCATTCTAGGTATCTGTAATGTCAAAATCCTACAGTGGTGGAATAATTAAAAGTGGCTATTAACATCTATACTGCCCACCTCACCATCATTTTAGGAAATTAAACAGGGATAATCAAGTGAATTAGCTGTTGGGTTAAAAGAGCTTTAACACCAGGCTCCCAGCTCCATGGGGAGTCCGCGTCTCACTCTGACCTTCTCCCTTCTCATGCTCTCTCTCACTCTCTCTCTTTCCTAATAAATAAATAAATAAAATCTTTAAAAAAAAAAAAGAGCTTTAACACAACTCTAAGTTTCAGTACGCAATTCTTTTTTTCCTTAAGATTCGATTTATTTATTTGAGAGAGTGAGAGAGAGCATGTGGGGGGGGAGGGGAGAGGGAGAATCTCAAGCAGACTCCCCGCTGAGCGTGGAGCCCAAGGTGGGGCTGTATCCCACGACCCTGAGATAATGGCCTGAGCTGAAATCAAGAATCGACACTTAGGGACACTTGGGTGGCTCAATCAGTTAAGCATCTGCCTTCAGCTCATGTCATGATCCCAGGGTCCTGGAATCAAGTCCCACATAGGACTCCTTGCACAGCGGGAGCCTGCTTCTCCCTCTGACTCTGCCCCTCCCCCTGCTTGTGCGCACTCTCTCTCTCTCTCTTTCTCTCTCTGTCAAAATAAATAAAATCTTTAAAAAAGAAAAAAAAATCATGGAGGGCATCATGAGAAGGCAGGGAAGGGTGAATGGGGGGAAATCGGAGGGGATGATGAACCAGGAGAGACTGTGGACTCTGAGCAACAAACTGAGGGTTTTGGAGGGGAGGGGGTGGGGGGGTGAGCCTGGTGGTGGGTATCGAGAGGGGCACGTACTGCATGGAGCACTGGGTGTGGTGCATGAACAATCAATCTTGGAACACTGAAAAAATAAAATAAACGTATTTGGGGAGAAAAAAAAAGAAAAAAAAAAGAAAAGAAAAAAAATTGACACTTAACCTACTGAACCATCCAGCCACCCCCTAGTACAGAACACTTGTAAAACAACGAAACTTAACTCCTGTTAAAGTACATTTAAGTGAGAGCATGTTTAAAGCTTTTCTCTCAGGGGAGAATTTTTTAAATAAAAAGGAACAAAGACTTACTGACTGGAGTATACATGGCTTCCATTTATTCCATGACCTGATTTAAAGTGAGAACTTTCTCTGTCATGTCGTTTATACTACTCACACGGCACTCAGGAACCGTCTCGTGTGACAGCTGCGAATGCCTCTTGGTCCTTGCTGTAAGCTTGTAAACTCCCTGAGAACGGATGACATATTCCATACATATGTTTGCCCCTCACAGCTTCTAGCAAAACCGCTTGTACATGGGGGATGCCTCGAATTCATCCAACAAACTCACAATCAACACATATTTGTTGAGCACCTACCAGGTGCCAGGCGCCGTTCCGGCTCATCCGGGTGCTGTCACAGAGCAGCAAACGAAAGTGACCAAGGTCCCCACCTGCATGGGACTTATATTCTGATGTTCACCGTGTTTCAGTAAGCGCAAGGATGTTAACTATATTGTAGCTGTCTTCTTTCTAGTAACTGGATATTGGGTGAGAAGAGGCTGAATGTGTTTAAAAATTCTCTTCTCAGGGGCGCCTGGGTGGCTCAGTGGGTTAAAGCCTCTGCCTTCGGCTCAGGTCATGATCTCAGGGTCCTGGGATCAAGCCCTGCATCGGGCTCTCTGCTCAGCGGGGAGCCTGCTTCCCCCTGCCTCTCTGCCTGCTTGTGATCTCTCTCTCTGACAAATAAATAAAATCTTTAAAAAAAAATAAAAAATAAAAATTCTCCCAGAAAAAACACAATTTGTCCTAGTAACTCATTTGTTTATTTATATATTTTTAAATTGTGGTAAATATATATAACATATATAACATAAAAATTGACATTTTAACCATTTCTTTTTTTTTTTTTAAGATTTATTTATTTATTTATTTATTAGAGAGAAAGAGACTGAGAATAAGAAGGGAGAAGGTCAGAGGGAGAAGCAGACTTCCCGCAGAGCTGGGAGTCCGATATGGGACTCGATCCCGGGACTCCGGGATCATGACCTGAGCCGAAGGCAGTTGCTTAACCAACTGAGCCACCCAGGCGCCCAACATTTTAACCATTTCTAAATGTACAGTTCAGTAGCATTAAGTACATTTACAGTGTTATAGAGCCATCAGCAGCATCCATCCAGAGAACTTTTCACCTCCCCAAACAGAAACGCCGCGCCTGTTAAACCCTAACTCTGCGTTCTGCCCTCCCCACAGCCTCTGGCAAGCACCATTCTACTTTCTGTCTATGAATGTGCCTGTTCCAGGGACCTCATATAAATTGGAATCATACACTATTTGTCCTTTTTTATGACTGACTTATTTTTCTTAGAACATCCTCGAGTTTCATTTATGTTGGAGCATGTGTCCAAGTTCCTTTCTTCTTGAGGGCTAAATAATATTTCACTGTGTGTATGTACCACATTGCGTTTCCCTGGATCATCCCTGGATCGACATTTGGATGTATTCACTTCCTGGCTGTTGTGAATAATACTAGCATCTCGTGTATGCACTATCTTCTTCCACGGGAAGTGGGGTTTGCAGGCGGTGCTGTGAAGCCTGGTGGGAAGTGCCCCAGGGCTTCCGTCGCCAGGTGGGTCTGCTGGAGTCAGCCTGGAAAATGCTGCTGAGCAGCAGGAGAGATCATGAAAGTCCCCGTGAGTGTGGATGAGTGCTCCCCTGCAAGAAGGGGGGTGTGCTGCGTCTGCGGGGTGCAGGGCACGACCATGCAGCCCCAAGCTAGAACTCAAAATCCTCTGTAATCCCTGCCCCCTTGCCGCCCAGTGCTGCTCAGACGGTCTTTGGCACGGTTCCAAGAGAAGGGGCCCTGCCTGGGAGGCTTTTTATTTTTGCTGTCTTGTATTTTTTTTTCCCCTGGGGGGAAGCAAAGGCTGCTCCCAAACCACAGAGACATTGTGGCATCGAAGGGGCAACCATCACACAACTAGCCAATGAAATTGTCTCCCTGTGTCTCAGCTGCATGCGTTAGTATGTTTAGACGTCACCCGTTCATACATCAGTGAGGCCGGCAGCCTCCTTTAGTGTTCTCAAAAGTCGTGTTCCTGTCGGGTAGAAAAGAGTGGTTGAAAGATGCCAGTGGACCAGTGGGAAATGGCCCCTTCCGCCTTCTTTCCCCTGCCTTCCATGGTCCCAAAAGAGAATGAGCAGCAAAGGAATCCCAGCTGCACACGGAGAGGAAGCTGCTAACACTGGCTTTTCTTCTCCCGGTGTCTGGCAGCTGGTGTTGCGAATCAATGCCATTTATGAGGCCCGGAGAGGAAAGAAACGCGTGAAGAGGCTGTCCCAGTCAACGGAGAGCAACTCAGGAAAAGGTAGAACCCCCGCCACCACCCCAGCTCCCCCAAATAGTGTGAAAAGAGGGTTCCTGTTGTTTCGGGCTGGCCCACCAAAGAGGAGAACTAGTCGGTGCTTTGTAAATATCTCCTGTTGTCCTTGGACAGCAAAGAGCTGGGAAGGAGCTCAGCCTGGTGCCGCGTCCTCTGGTCGTGTGTCACTGTCCGCAGGTCCAGCCAGCCCAGCGCTGCAAGCTCTGAGCTCACCCCGGGAGCCGCCTTCTTTGCTTCATGTGCGTAAAAGGAGCCAGTATCTGCTCTATTACTGGATATAAGTACCGACCGAACTAGAGCCGCGTTCATTTGGAAATTACATTTAGTTGGACAAAAACATCGTTTGTCTATTACATTTAAATCAGCAGAAAGAAAATAGCCCCTCCAAAGTAGAAATCCTGGACTTGGGTCATTTCACACAAAAAGTTTCCCGTATTAGAAAAACTTTCTTCCTGTTGCCATTTTTGTTTGTTTGTTTGTTTTTCTGTCTAGTGACAGATGAGAACAGTGAGTCTGACAGTGACACGGAGGAGAAGCTGAGAGGTGAGAAAGACCAGTTGCCGTGCAGGGTGCAGGCAGGGGGCTGGGGACCTACCGAGATGGCCCTTCCTGCTTAATGTGAGGGAGGGCACAGAGCGTCCTTGCACGAGCTCGTAGGGCAAGGCGTGAATGTCTGAGGGGACGGGGGACCCACAGGGTGCGTGGGGGCCGGTCAGTCCTGAGCGTGACCGGCATGGGCCTCTGTGGTCACTGAGCCTGTGGCTCCAGAGGTGCAGGATGGCTGCAAGCACAGTGGCCCTTCCGCGTGCCTTCCCGTTACAGGTGTTTTCCGCATCTGGAAGGTACAGCCCTGCTGGCCTGGGGTTCCAAACACCTGGGCTCTTGTCCTACTCCCATGAAAATGGCTAAAAGAACAGGAGATCACTTAAGATCTCAGGGCCTCTAGTTCCTCATGTGTTAAATAGATGAAGTCACTGACATATCTGGTCTCTGTAGCTCTAAATTCGGTGACCTTGGTCTAGGCTTTAGTGAGTTTTCCGGTTTCTCAGACCACAGGGGGAAGCCCAAGAAAGCCGTAGTCCAGGCCTGCTGAGTGAGGTGATGGGGACCCGTCCGGTCAGCGGCCCTGCCTCACTCATGTCGCCCATCCAGCCGCTCCCTGGCCCTCCGCTAGCATGAGGCAAGCCCTTTTCCACCCGGAGAACAGCGGCGGGAGGGAAGGCGGGCGGGGGCTCCCGAGTTAGTCATGGTTCTGCAGGGTCTGTCACGCAGATGGTGACAGGATCCTCCCCGCTCTCAAAGCTCTGTGGTCTGGATTTTGTCACAGCTCACAAACTGAGAGATGAAGGAAGTGTGTGAGGGGAGGAGTCAGTGTCCCCAGCCCATCTGACAGAGGCCCACAAGGATGACTCAAGCTGCTGCCCCAGGTCCACCCAGCTCACCCAGGGCAGAGTGGAGCCCCGCGTTCCAGGCTTCCGCACCCCCATTAGCCTGGCGGCCCGTCCGGTGTTGCTCCTCCCCGAAGTTTGGCAAGAACCCCAAACAAAGAGTTTCCTACTCATTGCTAAGTGTGAGAACAGTTTTGTGGGGTCGGAAGGGGTACTCTGGGCTGGGAAGCACACAAGCTGTCACGGCTCTGTGCAGTTCCACGTTGGAAGTGGTCGCGCCCAGGCGCTCACTGGCCCTCTCTCCCCAGCTCACAGCCAGCGCCTGGTCAATGTGAAGTCCCGCCTGAAGCACGCTCCCAGATACCCATGCCTGGACCGGGAGCTCATGGAGTACCAGCAGAGGCAGCTGTTTGAGTACTTTGTGGTCGTGTCCCTGCACAAGAAGCAGGCCGGGGCTGCGTATGTGCCAGAACTCACCCAGCAGTTCCCGCTCAAGGTACAAGGCGGCCCGGGCTCGGCGGCCCACAGTGCTCCTGCCATCTGGTTGGGACTCGCGGTTTCTGGGAGGGGCAGGAGTCTGAGGAGCGTTCGGTGTCTAGAATCTTGAACCATGAGTCCTCAGTAGGGTGTAGCAAATGAAAAAAGCTGCTGCTGGAGAATTTGGGAGGTCCCAGGAGGTGAGGGATTCGAAGACTCGAAGTATAGACAAAAACACTTACTCACTTCCTGTGCTGACCATGCCATCCTCTTCATTTATTTATTATGAAAAGATTTTATTTCTTTGCAAGAGAAAGAGAAGGGGGTGCAGAGCAAAAGGGAGAGAGAGAATCTCAAGCAGACTCTGCAGAGAGCGGAGCCCGAAATAGGGCTGTCTCACCACTCTGAGATCATGACCTGAGCTGAAATCAAGAGTGGGACCATTAATGGACCTGCCACCAGGCACCCCATAGGTATGCCCACATTTAATTGAGGCCCACACAGAGCAAGCACCAAGGCATGAAGGACTGTTTTTATCCTGTTTACTTCCCTTGGGGCCTAGTACAATGTTGTACACATGGCAATATTTAATCAGTGTTTGAGGAACAAAGGCATTAATTCATGAATTAATGAATAAATCACCATAATTATTGAATGCTTGTAGTTTCCAACCTGTAATACCCAGGCTCTTAAACATCCACATTAAAACTTCTTTTGAGGGGCGCCTGGGTGACTCAGTGGGTTAAAGCCTCTGCCTTCAGCTCAGGTCATGATCTCAGGGTCCTGGGATCAATCCCCACATCAGGCTCTCTGCTAGCGGGGAGCCTGCTTCCCTCTCTCTCTCTGCCTGCGTCTGCCTACTTGTGATCTCTCTCTCTCTATCAAATAAATAAATAAATAAAAATCTTTTAAAAAATAGTTAGAAAATAAAAACTTCTTTTGAGCAGAAACTTGCATAGTCATTTTTGGAAAGAGAACAGATCTGGAAATGTATCAAGAAAAAGTCATCTATAATCCCCCTCCACAGAGATCATCGAAGTTAGCATTTTATTATGTTTTCTCCCAGACTTTTCTCATAGTGTAGTTTTCTGACAAAACAGGTGTTATACATTGTATAATTTTTGCATCACGTTTTGTAAACATATTATTTAGAAACTTATTTAATATAAATTCTAAAGCGTTATGTTTAAAATTATATAAAGCTTTGTTATGTGGGTATGCCCTAATCTGTTTAACCAGTCTTTCTGTTGGAGATGTCTCTTGTTGCCAGTGTTTCTTTAGATAATATATTTTGAGTGTTATGTGATCATTCTGTACATGCATTTTTTTGCAGATTAGGCTATTTTATATCTTCTTGCCTTTCTCTGTCAGAAGGGCCTTTCCTCCCTCTCTCCCCTCCTTCCATGAGTTTTATCCCCCACTTCTGTGGGCACCTTGACCAAGACTTTCCCTCCATATTTGCACACTAGAGGTCATGCCTGCCGTGTTCCACTAAAATGCTGGATACCATGTAATTATCTTGATGACAGGTCATGGAGCCTAGGGAATTTTCTGGCTACTTTAATGGCTTGTATTTGTGAGAGACAGCTCCCTGTCTCACTTCCTGTAAATGAGTGTGTGTGCATGTAAGTGCCAATAGGGGTTGATGACAGCATGTGTAGACACTTGTGTACACACGTATTTGTATGTGTCGTGCATGTGATCAGAGGGATGGGCCACGTCAAAAAGTGCTGGAACTTGCTTCCCTACAAGGCCTACCCTACAGTTTTCTAATGGTTTCCACTGGAGAAATGTCACTGTTCTTTCCCTTTGTCTACTTTATAGTTTATGGCTCTTCCCTCTGTGGTGATAAATGACCGCTTCCAACAACTACACCCAGCTGGAATTTGCTTCCCTGTGAGACTGTCCAAGGGCAGTCAAAATTACTGCTTAGGCAACAGTCTGAGCTAGTGAATTATCAACTCAAAAACTGCTCCAGGACCAGTTGGAATCTTCCGGGTCATGGATGGAAGAAAGAACTCATTTTATAGAAAAGAGATAGTGACTACTGATTCCAAAGGAGGAAAACCAAAGGACAGTTACTGATTGGCTTTAAGTCTATAAATGGCGGCTGTGTTTCATTCATTGAAACCTCAGCCATTAATATTAGTAGCAGCTTTAATTATATTTGCTGTAGCCTAAGGGGAAACATACTAGAAGCAGGTTTTAAAATTGAAAAAAAAAAATCAGCCCAGTGCTTTACTCCTTTGGACACTCTCTTTAGAAACCTCCGCTCTCTGACATTCGGTGTCCTGGGGAAAGCTTGAGGATCCTCTGGGAAGCGTTCAGCGTTGCTGCTGGTCTGCAGACTTCAGAAGCTGTCTGCAAAGCTGGTTTGAGCTGGAGGTCAATGGCAAGCCCTGAGAGACAAAATAAGAAATTGATGGAAAATATACACAAAGAATTTAGGTTAGACATTAATTACAGTTTTCTAACTTCAGAAATTCAGGCTGAAGGTAACTCGAGCATAATTTGTTTTTCTTTAACCCTTTATAAAGAAAAGTTAACAAGTATAAACGTGTCAATAACAAACAGAAACAGAAGCCAACAATTCTTTCCAACACATTTGAAGCACAAATTTATTTTAAAAAATACTAATTATTCCTTTTTGTTTCCTAAACGTGAAACTATAGTGCTTCATTTTTAAACGGCATTAAAATACATCACATAAAATTCACTCTCCCGACGTTTCCGAGAATACAGTGTACAGTATTTTTTTTTAAAATATTTTATTTATTTATCTGAGAGAGAGAGAGAGCAGGTCAGAGGGAGAAGCAGACTCCCTGCACGGAGCTGGGAGCCCGATGCGGGACTCAATCCTGGAACTCCAGGATCACGACCTGAGCCGAAGGCAGTTGCGCAACCAACTGAGCCACCCAGGCGCCCTACAGTGTACAGTATTGTCAGCCGCACACGCATTGTTGTTCGGCAGACCCGCAGAATGGGGCGCAAAACACAGACTCCGGTTCCTACACAAATAAGTGAACGCATGGCCTTACGTACAGCCTCTAATCAGACTTTCTAAATTTGTTCTGTTTTTGTTTATTTATTTGAGAGAGAGAGTGTGAGCATGAGCAGGGGGAGGGGCAGAGGGAGAGGGAGAAGCAGGCTCCCTGCCGAGCAAAGAGCTCCATGCAGGGCTCAGTCCTGGGACTTCAGGATCATGACCGGAGCTGAAGGCAGACGCTTCACCCACTGAGCCACCCAGGCGCCCAGGCTTTTTTTAACGAGAGGATGTTTAATCCCGTCTATCATGTCAAATAAACCAGAGAGAGAGACTGAAGATTAAGATTCCTAGCTAGAGGGGCCCCCCGGGTGGCTCAGTCAGTTGAGCATATGACTTGATTACAGCTCAGGTCATGATCTCAGGGTTGTGGGATCAAGCCCTGCTTCAGGCTCCACAGTTAGCACAGAGTCTGCTTGTCCCTCTCCCTCTGCTCCTCCCCACTGCCCTCTCTCTCTCTTAAAAAAATAAATAAAAGTAAAACAAAACAAAGCAAAAACCATCCCTAGCTAGATTCAACACCAGTTGTGTGATCACGGACAGGTCACTTAACATGTCAGGGCTATTGCCTTCTCTCTAAAATAAGAATGTGACACTGGATGATGTCTAGTTTCCTTTTGGTCCTGACATTCAAGGACATTGAAATTAATTGAAGTTTACTGTATAGTGTAATTTAACTGGATGTATTCACTAAGAAGTGTTATGAAATGTCTTTGCCTGGATCAAGGAAGGGCAGTTTTCAGGGGCCCAGAGGTTGGAAGACCAGATTCATGGCTCTGCCTTAGAGATTCATGAATTTCCTATTTGGAGGGCAGTGTTTTGACATTTTTTCCTCATTGATTAAAATAGTTATAGTCCAGGGGCACCTGGGTGGCTCAGTGGGTTAAAGCTTCTGCCTTCCGCTCAGGTCATGATCTCAGTGTTCTGGGATTAAGCCCCACATCGGGCTCTCTGCTCTGCGGAGAACCTGCTTCCCCTTCTCTCTCTGCCTGCCTCTCTGCCTACTTGTGATCTCTCTCTCTGTGTCAAATAAATAAATAAAATCTTTAGGAAAAAAAAAAGTTATAGTCCAGGGGCACCTGGGTGGCTCAGTGAGTTAAGGGTCTGCCTTTGGCTCAAGTCATGATCCCAGAGTCCTGCAATCCAACCCCACATCAGGCTCCCTATTCAGCAGGGAACCTGCTTTTCCTTCTCCCTCTACCGCTCCCCCTGCCTGTGCTCTCTCATGCTCTCTCTGTGTCAAATAAGTAAATAAAATCTTTTTTAAAAATAATTATGCCTCCATCAGAAAGGATGAATATCCAACTTTTGTATCAACATGGACAGGACTGGAAGAGATTATGCGGAGTTAAATAAGTCAAGCGGAGAGAGTCAATTATCTTATGGTCTCACTTACATGTGGAGTATAAAGAAAATCATGGAGGGCATCGTGAGAAGGAAGGGAAGGGCGAATGGGGGGAAATCGGAGGGGGTGATGAACCAGGAGAGACTGTGGACTCTGAGCAACAAACTGAGGGTTAGGGGAGG
>CM052806.1:80651591-80758350 GCA_028533885.1 Nasua narica | reverse complement strand
CAGAGACCAGACAGAGATATGCTGGCTAGCACCAGAAACAGAGCTTCAGCAAACTCTCTAAAACTTGAGCTATTTCCAGGTGAGGGAAAAGGATGACTAAAATGACATATTGTCCTTTTGTACAGAGAAAGGAATCAAGGGCGCCTGGCTGACTCAGTGCATAGAGCATGTGACTCCTGATCTCAGGGCTGTGAGTTTAACCCCCACATTGAAAAACAAAAACAAAGAAGGAAGGAAGGGATGGAGGGAGGAAGGAAAAAAGGAGGGAGGGAGGGAAAAGGAATCCTATTTTTTTTTAAGGTTCTATTTATTTATTTGACAGAGAGAGATCACAAGTAGGCAGAGAGGCAGGCAGAGAGAGAGGGAGAAGCAGGCTCCCCGCTGAGCAGAGAGCCCGATGTGGGGCTCGATCCCAGGACCCTGAGATCATGACCTGAGCCGAAGGTGGAGGCTTTAACCCACTGAGCCACTCAGGCGCCCCGGGAAGGGGAATCCTGTTCGAGAAGAACAGCTTCAGAATCTCTGAAGAAACGTATCCCATTAAATATCACAACAGTCATGCTGTGTAACAAACCACAGTGGCTTAAAGCTCCAGTCGTTTTTCTTGAGACGCACAGGTCACCTGGCGCTCGGCGTGGCTCTTTTCCACTGGGCTCACTCGTGCGCTGTGGGCAGGCTCGGAGTGGGCCAATCCAGGCTGCCTGATCTCTGCTGTCGGCGGCCAGTCTGGGGCTGGGGCTCGTCCACATGTCTGTCATCCTCCTTAGACAGTGAGCTGGCCCAGGCGTGCAGTTCTTGTGGCCGAGGCAGGGACCCAAGAGGGCAAGCAGAAATACGTAAGACAGGCCTCCCAAGGCCCAGGCTTAGAACTGGTGCACTGTCACTTCTGCCACAGTGTCTCTCATGCTTTCTTTATTACCCCCTAACCTGGCTTTTTAAGATATTTTTCCCTGAATTGCCTCCCCACCCCCATAAGACTCTTTAATTTTTTGTTACATTATTTTTTATTGTGCTAAAATAAATATAGCATAAAAGTTACTATTTTAGCCATTTTTAAAAGATTTTATTCTTTGGGCCCCTGGGTGGCTCAGTGGGTTAAAGCTTCTGCCTTCGGTCATGGTCTCAGGGTCCTGGGATCGAGCCCCACATCGGGCTCTCTGCTCCGCAGGGAGCCTGCTTCCCCGCCCCCTGCCTGCTTCTCTGCCTACTTGTGATCTTTTTTTTAAAGATTTTATTTATTGATTTGACAGAGAGAGACACAGCGAGAGAGGGAACACAAGCAGCAGGAGTGGGAGTGGGAGAGGGAGAAGCAGGCTTCCCGTAGGGCAGGGAGCCCGAAGCGGGGCTTGATCACAGGATTCTGGAATCATGACCTGAGCCAAAGGCAGACGCTTAACGACTGAGCTACCTAGGTGCCCCTAAAAGATTTAATTTTTAACGAATCTCTACACCCAATCTGGGGCTCGAACACACAACCACGAGATCAAGAGTCACCTGCGATACCGACCGAGCTGGCCAAGTACCCCTATTTTTGCCATTTTTAAGTGTACAGTTGATTAGCATTATGTTCATTCACATTGCGTGCAACTATCTCCATCATCCATCTCCAGAATTGTTTGATATCCCTGAATCAGCGGCACCTGGGTGGCTAGTGGGTTAAAGCCTCTGCCTTCGGCTCAGGTCATGGTCTCGGGGTCCTGGGATCGAGCCCCGCATCGGGCTCTCTGCTCAGCGGGGAGCCTGCTTCCCCCTCTCTATCTGCCTGCCTCTCTGCCTACTTGTGATCTCTCTCTGTCAAATAAATGAGATCTTAAAAAAAAAAATGATAACCCCCAAAACTCTGCACCCATTAAACACTAATTCCCCATTCCCTTCTTTCCCTAGACCTGGCAACCACCATTCTACTTTCTGTCTCTTTGAATCTGAATACTCCAGGATTTTATGTAAATGGAATCATGTATTTATCCTTTTGTCACTGGATCATATCACTTAGCATATGTCTTCAAGGTTCATCTATATTGGAGCATATGTCAGAATTTCCTTCCATTTTAAGGCTATTCACAGTCTGTTATTTATATATAGCACATTTTCTTTGTCTGTTTATCTATAGATGGACATTTGTGTTGTTTCCACGTGTTAGTTATTGTGACTTTTGCTGCTATGAACATGGCCATTCAGATATCTGAGTCCCTGCTTTCAAATCTTTGAGCTATATAACCATAATTGTGGAATTACTGGATCATGGTAATTCTAGGTTTAATTTTTTGAGGAACTAGCATACATACAATCTTTTTAATTTTAATAATAAATTTCATTTAACCCATATATCCAAAATATTATTTCAACATATAATCAAATTGTCATTGATATCTTACATCCTTAATTTTGTATTCTGAAATCTGAGGATTTTACATTTATAACACATCTCAATTCAGACTAGCCATATTTGAAGGGTTCAATGGCTACATGTGGTATTATCATAAATGGTATTTTTATTTAAACTCTCTGATCCACAACTAGATTATGGAGGGTCTTGCATTTATATTTTTTTAAAATAAGTTTTATTGAGATATAGTTTGTAAACCATAAAATTTGCCCATTTAAATTCTAGGATTCAAAAAAATAAATAAAATCTAGGATTCAGTGGCTTTTAGCATATCCATACAGTTGTGTAATCATCACCACATTTATAAGACTTTTTTTTTTTAAAGATTTTATTTATTTGACAGAGAGTGACACAGCAAAAGAGGGAACACAAGCAGAGGGAGTGGGAGAGGAAGAAGCAGGCATCTCTCCCAGCAGAGAGCCGGAAGCGGGGCTCATCCCAGGACCCTGGGATCTTGACCTGAGCCACCCAGGCGCCCTCTGTAGGACATTTTTATCACCCCAGCAAGCAATGCCTGTTCCCACAAGCAGTAACTTCCCAACCCTATTAACCACCAATCTGCTTTCCATCTCTAGGGATTTGCCTATTCTGAATATTTTATCCAAGTGGAATCATACAATAAGTGGCCTTTTGTGACTGGTGTCTTTGACTTAGCCTAATCTTTTCAGGGCTCAATGTTGTAGTATGAATCAGTATCTCCTTCCTTTTTATGGCTGATTATGGCATATAATGGAATATCACATTTTGTTTATCCATTTATCAATTGATGGACATTTTGGTTACTTCCCCCTTTTGACTATCATGAATAATTCTTCTATGAACATTAATACAATAGTTTGGGGTTTGGGGTTTTTTTTTAAGATTTTGTCAGAGAGAGCGAACACAAGCAGGGGGAGCAGCAGGCAGAAGGATAAGCAGACTCTCTGCTGAGCAGGGAGCCCAATGTGGGACTCAATCCCAGGACCCCAGGATCATGACCTGAGCTGAAGGCAGACGCTTAACTGAATGAGCCATCCAGGTGTCCTGTTTGGGTTTGTTTGTTGTTTTTTTAATTATTTATTTGAGAGAAAGGGCGCGCACGTGCACACACACACACACACACACGCATGCATGCAGGGGTGGGGCATAGGGAGAGGGAGGGAGAATCTCAAGCATACTCTACGCTGATTATGAGCTCACGGACATGGGGCTCGATCTCACAACCCTGAGATCCTGACCTGAGTCGAAATCAAGAGTCAGATGCTTAACTGACTGCGCCACCCAGGCACCCCAATGTACTAGTTTTTATGTGAACTTGTTTTCATTCCTGTTGGTAAATATCCAGAAGTGTGGTTGCTAAGTCACGTAGGAGAGCATTATCTTTAACTTCCTAAGGCACTGCCAGACTGCTTAGCAAAGGGGCTTCACCACTTCACATTCCCGCCAGCAGTACGTGAGGGTTCCAGTCTCCCCACTTCACCAACCCCCGCTATTGTCTGTCTTTTGGTTATAGCCAACCTAATGGGTGTGAAGTGGGCTCTCATTGTGGTTTTGGTTTGCACTTCCCTAATAGTACCCTCAGAGAAATTTTAACTCCACAGATACACTGTAGATCTTTTTAGGTACCATGGGCCTTTAAAGGGCTACAAACCAATATAATATCTATGTTTCGGCACCACCCCCAAGAACCAACTTTTATCCCTTTGAGGGCAATATTACTCCCATTGAGAATGCATATATTAGCCCAGTAAGTTACGTGGCCAAACCCAAAGTCAAGGGGGTTAAGAAACTTTACTTCAGTGGGAAGAACTGCAAAGACACATGGCAAAGGAGTGGGTATGTACGAAATTTGGGGCAATAACATACGGGTTGAAAGACACTTTAAGTTTGGCCTGATGAGGACAGCAGGGCTTCCCCATAATGCTTCAGTCACGGTGGCAGGCCCATTTCATCGAGAACAGAGCGATACCTTGGTGCCCTGACTTCAGGATAGCTAAACTGCTTTTGTGACCCTTGTAGATCTTGGATGAGGTGGAAAAACGGCGAGGCATCTCTCCTGCCCTGGTGCAGCCCCTCATGAGGAGTGTCATGGAAGCCCCTTTCCCAGCACTGGGCAAAACCATCGTTGTCAAGAACTTCTTGCCAGGATCGGGAACTGAAGTAAGTCATCAGATTCCTATTGTCTCCTAGAGGAGAGAACGGCCCTGACCAAGGGACTGGCTTTCAGTGGACTGTCACATCAGTGAATGTAATATCAGACCTTGTAAAATCCACCCTAAGTCCTGTCCCTCCATTCCAGGATTCAGTCCTAGAGCTATGCCGTGGCAGCTCATGGTGTTTCTTTGCATGACCTTGGCCTTACAAGTCAGGGACCTGCATTAGCTTCTCTTACTAGCCCATTACACTCACAAATTGCATTTGAACCTATTTACATTTTGGTCTCCATCACCTCTCTAACTTCATAATGTAAAACAGATTATCTTCAGGGAAGACAAGCCTATGTACTACTTTTTATTCACCTGTCTAGGACTTTGAGGTATGGCCCTTTCCTTAGCTGGGTTGTAATTTAATGCAGGACTTCATTTTCATCCTTCCCATTCCCTTTATATGGCTCTGCGGATATCACTAGGCAGATCCCATTCAGACTTGAGTCTGTAGTTCCAAAAGCCCTTGAAAAAGCAGGTCACCTCTGGAGACGGGAGGGATAAGGATAGGTCTGGAATCTTCTGGAACAGCTGTTTCCCAGAACAGAGGGAGGTATTCTCCGTGTTGCTGGAGAACCCTATACTGTCCTATAGCAGATGCGGTGGCTTGGCCTTAAGGACATTAACATGAGCGAGGCCCTCAATGGGGCCAGCACCGGGCAGGTGCCGTGCTCAGAGTAAAACACCAGTCTGCTCCCTGTGCAGGAGACAGCCGTTCAGAGAGAAAAACACACACGTGAGTAGTGACTCGAGATGAATTCGGGAACATTTCAACAAGTACAGAATGAGAAGATGTGCCCACAGGCATACAAGCTGTAAGACACATCATAAGGGATTAGCAGGGGGGTGGGTTTACTGAGAAATGCCTTCCAGAGGAGGTGAGTCCTGAAAGTGCTGCTTGGTCCTTCCGCGTGGCCCGTGACTCCATCCGAGCAGCTAATGTTCCCTCATGAGGCAGACACTTTGCTGTGAGACTCTTAAGTCATAGGTCATCGGCAGTCCCGGATCGCCCAGGGAGGGGCTGGTAGAGCCTCCAAGCGTTGCGGGCCATGCGCCATTGATTCCGCCATCCTGTGTCCCCACCCGCCTCTGAACATTCCTTACACTCGACTGTGAGACAAAATTCATACCAAGTGTACCTGCTCCCTCGGTCTCCTAGGACCTTTCTTTTCCCCGATCACTTTTGCCTTCCTTGTTTTCTTTCCCTTTCTCCTGCGAATGGCTCAGCCCCTCTGAGGACCTCTGAGCCTGCGGCGCAGGCCCTCCTCACGGCTGCTCCTGTTCCTCGCAGGTGATTGAACTGTGCCGCCCGCTGGACTCCCGGCTCGAGCACGTGGACTTTGAGTCTCTCTTCTCCTCTCTCAGCGTCCGCCACCTGCTCTGCGTTTTTGCCTCCCTGCTTCTGGAAAGGAGGGTCATCTTCATCGCAGACAAGCTCAGGTACCAGCCTTGGCCACTTCCGCTAGAGCGTCCGAAGGTCAGTCGGTCGCAGACTGTCTGGAGTGGGGGGGGGCAGGTGACTGCCCGGGACTGCGGAGGCAGCACGTCTGGGGGAAGCGTGCACACCGGTGGGCTGCGAGGATGGGCGCTTTACGAGGCACACCCGTTCTGGGAAACTGGGGAAGCCTGCGCTTCTGGGCGCTGCTTACCTGACCCTCGGCCTGCCCTGCATCGTTCCACGGGGTGCTGGGCACTCTGCTAAAGGAGGAGGGGGAGAGCGCAGAGCCGTACTCGGGGTTTTCAGTCCGGGCGGGGGTGGAGGAGTGAGCAGAGCCCCCGGCACCGTGCCGGCCAGGCTTACCAGAGCAGTGCATTCTGGACGCCGAGGAGGGCCCTCAGGCTCAGAGGAGGCTGGGTCTGGCCGCATCCTGAGACTAAGAGCAAGTAGAAAGCACATTCCAGGCTGAAGGAGCTCTAGCTATCTAGACAGAGGCAAGGTGACAGGAGGCCGAGCGTGTCACCTTCAGAAACTTGTAAAGCGGTTCACTGCAGCAAAGCAGAGAGAGGAAGGCGGAGTGGGGGGCAAGGAGCCAAGGTTCACAGAGGCCTGCAGGGAAGTGCGAAACACGGACAGCTCCCCAGGGCGGCCCTTCGTCTCAGTGTTAAAATAAACGACACAGAATTACACACACCTGCTCATTGCTTGGTAGGATGCCCCCCATGTTCTAAGGGACACGTTCAGTGATTTGCAAAGCTGATATCACAAATCAGAGAAGAGCCAGAGGAGATGCAATAGGGATTTGAGTGAATTCTGAACTCGAAAAGAAAAGAAAGAATTCCTGGCATTTTCATCACTTCAGAACACGAATCAGAGCCTTCTGGGCTTTGGAACCGAGGGCACAGCAGCACAGGTGGTGACCGCCACCCCGGTTAGGGCTGAGGCGGGCCAGCTGGCCAGGGAAAGCAGATGAGGCCAACCGAGGAGTCCATCTGGAAAGAAGAAATGCCAAAAACACACAAATCGAAGAACTGCGGTTTAGAGAGGAAATATGACTCCCAAATCTGGAAAACAAAAGGGAGGAAGCAGAACAGGGAGAGAAGGACAGGGAGGACAGAAGGTGCGTGAATGTGGAGCTCATCGGGAACGTGGTAGGAAATGGAATCCAGTCCTCGCCTCCCACTCCGGCCCATCTGGCCATGTCGGTGATGCTCCACTCTGGACAGCGGCCACTTGGCTGCTCCCAGGCTGCTTGTGAGCCAGCTCTTCCCTGTTACCGTCATGCTCCTTGCACTCCCGGTGCCCTGGGGTCAGCGCAGGAAGCAGCTGGTGCTGGGCGCCCCGGGCACTGGGGAATTCAGGCGGAGACTTCTAAGGTTGGGGCTCCGAAGAGAGAGAGGAGTAATAACCCTTCAGTGACCAGGGTCGGGTTTCCGTGTTCTCTGGAAGCCCTGCTCTGTCCCGGAAGTGGGGTTCTCAGGCTCCGCTGTAGGGGAGGGGAAAGGCTCTCAGGAAGGCAGAGGCAAGAAGCCAAGTGAGTGTGCTGCCCGCCCAGTCGGGACATGGGGCCACACAGTCCCACGAGGACCTTGCTGCCGGTTGAAGAGGGTGGGCTCGGGAGGGTGCCGTCTGAGAAAATGTCTGTGAAGATGGGCGCAGGTGGAGAGGAGCGTGCCCTCCCCAGGCTTCCCTCCCCAGCAAAGGAGAACCAAGTATCACCTATTTTTCCTGTCAAAGTACAATGAGAGACGAGGTGGGAACAGATGCACCCCTGAAGGGCAGCAGAGGGGATGGGTCAGGTTTAGGGTACCAAGACCCCGGAAGTGCTGTGACAAAGACGTCGGGAGGGGACTTGCCCTCCTCTCCCTCAGCCTTTGGCCTTCGACAGGCTGAAGCCCCTCCCCCAGAGCCGCTCTAACAAGAGCCGAAGGAAAGTGAAGGAACTTCATCTCTGAGAGTGGAGCCCACCCCATGGCTGCCTCTGGGTTGTTCCCCCAGGCCCTACCCCCTGCTCTGGGGCAGCTTTACTGGGGGGACAAGTCACCGATGTGGTCTGATTGGAGGAAGTTCAGAGTGTTTCCTTCCCCCACCTTCCACCATGCCTGGTATTCTGCCCTTAGAGACGGAGTTCCTTCAAACAGCAAACCCCCATGAGAGGGCAGAGGGGTAGATGCCAGCTGTGGCTGCTGCAGGGACAGGGTCCAGAGCCAGGCCACCGTGCAGTTAACTGCTGCATGTGCGCGCACCCGTGTGTGTGTGTGTGTGTGTGTGTGTGTGTGTGTGTGTGTGTAAAACACCTGAATTTCCTCTTTAGACCCTTTAGGGCTCTCAGACTTGCACATCTGTCTCTCATCGCACAGGACACAGGGCCCAGGGGGGCTCCCAGGAGGAGGGAGGAAGCCCGAGCATCCTCAGCTGTGGGCCCTGGGCTTCCTCATCTGCTCCCAGGCCCCTTGTCACTGCAACTTGTGACGGCTCCTGTGTCATGTTGTCCCGAAAGGCAGTCAACCCGTGCTTTTCCTGTTACAAATGGCTCGAAGTGTTCTCCCTCTTGCCCAGTAAATTATCTTTCTGTCCAATACCCATTCCAGGCAGAGCTGAAGAGATGGAAAACTAAATAAAGGCGCATAGAGCTGAGGCAGGAAAAGAAGGAATCGTGGCATGAGTGAGCCCGATGACAGTAGCAACACGGCCACCGGCCGCCCAAGGAACACTGGAATGTCGTCGTGGGGCCAGGCTCGCGGAGGGGGTTGACCTGTACTCTTTCAGGCTCCTGAAAACTCAGATAGCTTCTATTATTAGGAAGCTAAGAAGCACACAGAGGTTAAGTCCCTTTGCTCAAGCAAGCCAGGGGTTAGTGGGAGGGCTGGGACACAGGCAGCCTGGCTCCAGAGAAAATGAGAAGGAAGGAGGAGGAGCAGGCCACGTGGTCGGGGGGTGGGAGTGAAGGGCAGCGTCTGTGACCCCATCTACAGAAGTATATAAGGAAAGCCTTTTTTAAAACATGCCATTGAGACCCCCTATGTGCTTGCATCAGGCTAGAATTGTGTACTAAAGAAGCTAAGACTTCCGTGCTCTTCTCCCCAGACCCTCCCTCTCTATGGCCTTCAGCTGGAGCCCAGTGAGGCCGATGGGACCCGGCAACTCCACAGTCTCTCCTTGCTCTGAAATCCTCACTCCCCAGGCCAGAGTGCTTGGGGCCTCCTGGAACCGTGCTCCTTCGTGCCTGCCCCCCTCTGATCCTGGCCCAGAACCTGCTTAGGGCCCCATTCCTGACCCCCACCTCCTCGGGCAGCCTGTGCTTTCCAGGGTGTCGCAGGAGACGACAGCCTCGCGTGCCCAGCTGGGCAGTGGGGGGGAGGGCTGGCTAATGCCTGCAGGACTCCTCCAGCTCAAATGCTGTGTGATTCTATGAATATGCTGCTGAGGGAAGTCAGCCGCAACACCCTACCTCTCCCCATGCTGCAAGGCTCACTCCTCTCCCGGCTTCACCTGGTTCCCTGGAAACCACTGGGTAGCCTGTCCCTGCTACTGAGGCCTCCCTGAGAGCGATTCTGATCCCCGCCCCTTCAGAGCTGGTGTGACACCAGGTGACCGCTCCTGCTCATTTAACGCCCCTCTTAACATTTCTTGGGTTAGAGTTAAGTATGCACTGTGTTGTGGGTCCTCTCCAGGATGCCCAGGCCTCTGCTGTAGACTGTGCTCAGAAGTCGGGGTAGGGGCGCCTGGGTGGCTCAGCGGGTTAAAGCCTCTGCCTTCGGCTCAGGTCATGCTCTCAGGGTCCTGGGATCAAGCCCCACATCAGCCTCTCTGCTCAGCAGGGAGCCTGCTTCCCCCTCTCTCTCTGCCCGTCTCTCTGCCTGCTTGGGATCTCTTTCTCTCTGTCAAAGAAGTAAAAATCAAAAAAAAAAAAAGAAGAAGAAGAAGTCGGGGTGTCTCTGCTCCTCCTTTGCAGCTTACACTGTCTGCTTCTGGAGGCCTCAGTGTCGGGTCTCTCTGACCCTCCACTGTGACCCCTTCGCTAACAGGCCAACCAGCCAGTACAGGGAAGTTGGCTCACCTGTAAGTGACACAGCTGGGGCTCCTGGCTGGCTCAGTCAGCAACTCTAGCGTGCGACTCTTGATCTCAGGGTTGTAAGTTTGAGCCCCACATTGGTGTAGAGATTACTTAAACTCTTAAGGAAAAAAAAAAAGAGGGAGGGAAAGAGGAAGGGAGGGAGGAAGACAGCTAGCTAATGATCAAAGTACAGAAAATCCACCAAAGAACATCCTGTGTGTGAAGTTGCTGAGTGAAAAAGCTAGAACGCATCTTCCCTTCTCCGGCCTGCTCTGCTCACTGGGTATCCCTCTAGGAGGAATCTGCCTCCACCTAGTGCTGCCCGAGTTACGGGCAGAGAGCCATGGGGAATCGAAGGGTTCTTTGGCCAGGCCGTGACAGGCTAGGGCTCTGGGGACAGTGGCTGGCTGCAGGTCGTCTGCCCCCGGGAAGTCTGTGAGGAGCGCCTCCAGCATAAGCCCCGCGGGACCTCTCACCCTCGTCGCCACCGGGCCCAGGGCCCCGCACACCACTCGTGATCCTGTCTCCAGTCCCGTTCGGCTGGAAGTGGAAGCAAGCCTCCTCATCCTTCTGGTTCCCCCCAGTCTTTGTGAGACCGCAGAACAGCACACGAGGGCAGGACACGCCACGAGCTCCGCGAGTGGCCGCATGGCACCCCGTCGTGGACGTCAGCCCGTGTTGGGCCTCTAGTCGGTCCGCCGTCCCCTCCCCTCCCCACACACAACGTACCTACTCTTCATTGCTAGTGAGTCTGCCCACTGCGCGAGGCAGTAGCTGGGACTTGTGGCAAGTACCGAATGAGCTGCAGAAGAGTTTTAAGTCAAGCCAAAAATCGGTCAGATTTAGAGTAACATTTTCGCTCCGTTTCATCTTCAGGGTGGACACTGAGTGTTTCTTAAGGCTCCGTCAAGCCCAAGTGTGACAGAAGGACAAGAGGGAATGTTGTTGGGATGGCTTGTTCTATTGCCGTAGCAACCCAGATAAAGATTTCCTTATAGCCCTTTCTTCATCTCCCCAATGATAAACATTTGTTTTTTAGTTTACTAATTTCAATTCCCAACGTTTTGACTAATCTACAGACCAGACTGAATAATAAAGTCAGAGCTGGACAGAAACAGATTTGTTCAAAAGTTTTAGATGGGACAAAGTTTTTAACATTCAAGAAATTTCCTTATCTTTTTTAGAGTACTGGAAGACCATAAGCCAAATGACTACTGGCTAATGACAAGTTAGGATTAGGTGGTCAAATCTTTTTTTTTTTTTTTAAGATTTTATTTATTTATTTGACAGAGAGAGAGAGAGATCACAAGTAGGCAGAGAGGCAGGCAGAGAGAAAAGGGGAAGCAGGCTCACTGCTGAGCAGAGAGCCCAATGTGGGGCTCGAGCCCAGGATCCCGAGATCATGACCTGAACTGAAGACAGAGGCTTTAACCCACTGAGCCACCCAGGCGTCCCTAGGTGGCCAAATCTTGATAAATACCAGAGTTTGCACCTTGGCTTTGGCCCATGGGTAACCGCACAGATAAGTGGCTAGGTAGCTACGCACCTTTGTCCCTTTTATGTGCTCCTTTTGGTTGTGTTTTTCTTTTTTATTGGTTTCTGTAAGCCTAAAGGGGACCCCCTGTCCTGTCTAGAATTGGTCATGGTCAGCAGTGTTGGCCGTCTCAGAAAAAGGCGGGTTTGTGAGTGTGCCGTCTCCGGGCCGATGAGCTCGCCTGAGGCCCCTGCAGCATCGGTGGCTGCCGGTCTTAGAGATACAGAAATCTCATTCAGCAAAAGCCCATGAAATACACAACTTTAGTAACCTAACGGCATCGGTCGGATGAAATATTAAGTATCAACTACGTGGTTTTGCACATGAACCCCCAGAAGATAACGTTTGGGCAAGATTTGGAGACTAGCGTGACCACAGCTGTCTTCTACATCAAACCCACCGCGAGCGAACTCTTGGGCTGAAGCCTTATTCCGTTCTTCCATCAGCGGTCGGATGCTCCCAGGCTGTGCTTTGTGTCGCCACCTTTCTGCGGAGCTTACTGCAGGGACGCAGAACCTCTCGGCCACTTTTATCTGTTAGTTTGTCCCATGCGACGCCACCCCTGCTCTTCTGTCCCGTCTCCACTAATGAGCCCTAGGATTATCTCCGGGTGACAAGCCGTGGTTCTTTTCACTTTCCAGCTATGTGCAGCGCCTGGTTTCCTCTCACATGTAGATTTGTAGTTTGTAAACATTAAAACTGGAAGGAAGTTAGAAATTATCTAGTCCACTTTACTTATTTTACAGATAAGGAAGTTCAGGGCTTCTACCTGACATCGTACAGGGAGTAGCAAAGCCAGTTTTCTCAGGGCCCAGCCTTTGTTTTTTGTCTTTGTTTTTGTTTTTTAATTTGGCAACGTTACGTCCGGGTTTGAAAGCACTGTCATGGAAGTATGACCGTGCTTGGTGACATCCACCTCCCGCGAGGTTCCTCCAGGTACCAGCCCAGGCTCAAGTTTGCCTTTCACTCACGTTCCTGGAAATGATACGCTCGGAGAGATACTTTGCTTGGGATACTAACGGACGCTGATGGGATCATTCTTCAAATTCCTGGGGAGTCTAACTCAGGAAACTCATTGTTTACTTCTCTGGTAGCATTTTAAAGAAGGTTCTGTGTTCAGTTCTTACTGGTTCCTAGATGAGCTGGAAGGTTGCTGAGCGTCGTAACTCCACATACGACGACAGGGGCTTGGTAGCAACCAGAGCCAAAGTGTCTTCTCCAGGACAACTTAAGTACGCACAAGGGCATCCTGATGGCTCTAGACTAATGCTTCAGCCCTCACAGAGCACCGCCAAGTGGCAAAGCATTCTGGGACCTGACCCTTCTCCCCTGTGCCCATCTTGAAGCTCTCTGACCCAACCAGCCTCCGCTGGGGGCATCACCTCCCCCCTACTTTGTACAAATCGATCCCAGCTGCAGGCTGGTGTTGCTTTCCTCCACCCCCACGGTAACAGGAGCCAGCTGCGAGGGCTCTCTTCCTAGGACTTCCTCCAAAACATTGCCTCTCCTCCAACCAGCAGATGCTCAGTAAGGCTGTGTGGCGAGCTTACTTGAAAAGTCATCCTCAGCTTCGTCCAAACCAAAGCCTGGTCTTTCCATAGTCCCAAGAGACCACCCATCCTAGCAGTGCCCACCCCTCCACCCCCCGCCCCCGTGGAAGGTTCCTCTAGCCTTCACGAGCCTGGGAATAATATTTCATTAGCACTCGCAGCAGAGACTGAGAAAAATGCAAGCTACACTCAAAATAATCCCATCTTTTCTCCTCTCCCACTTATTTTGGGGGAAGAGTTGTCACTAACTGTACTCTTTGCAGAATCTGACCTTTCCTTCTAGTGTTTCAAGAGAGAGAGGTTCCCCCGCCCCCAGCGTGCTGATGTGGGCTAGTGAGCAAGAGGAATGAGCCCCTCCCCAAACCCTGCCCACCTGTTGTGGGGGGACACCCCGCCCCCTGCTCCATATGTGCCTGCCAGCGAGGTGCTAATGACAGCCAGGTGCGGAAGCATTGGGCTCCAGCTGCAACAGCACATCAGACTTAAATCAGATTTAAAAGCAAACAAAAGCCACTTGTTAGGAGAGATAGCAGTGGGCAGCACCTACCTACGTGGCCAGCGGGCTGAGTTGTCGTCATTGGGCCCCATCGAAATTGAATTCAGCTGTCCTTTAGCTCTGTGCATTCCAGTAGCATGAATGAATTTGATCTTTCTCTCCAGAAGGCTAGCACTGGCTAGCACTGGCATTGCTTATCATTTTTCCTGACCTGTTCTAACTGCCTTCCTCGCACAGCCGGTTCACGCTCTGTGGCTGAATGTTGTGGGGGAGGGGGCAGCCGCGCCGCAGGGCCCCTTAGGCTTCCCCTAGGAGCCACAGGATGCTCTAGAGGGCGAGAGAACCCAGCAACTGATTACACTTTCTCATTCCAGGAATGAGGTGGCCAGAAAGCAAAAAGGCAGAAGGCCTTTTCTTTGAGTTGGAAAAAAGAACTTAAAACACATTTGTTTTTCTGCTGCAGTGATTGAGGAAACCACAAAGGCTTCTCACTGTGCCTCTTCGTGCCTCCATTCCTCACTCTGCATCTCGCCAACCCTGAATGCAGAGGTTAGCCTCGGCCTAGGTCTCTTTAGCTCTTAAAATTCAAAAGAAGGGGCACCTGGCCAGTTCAGTCGGTAGAGCCTGCAACTCTTGATCTCAGCATCCTGAGTTCAAGCCCCATGTTGGGTGTAAGGCTTGCCAAAAAAGAGAGATTCTAAAGAAGATGAACTCCATCTTTAAGATGGCTCCAGGTCTAAAATTCTGTGATTCTACAACCTCCCGGGGGGAAAAGTGCTTAAACCACAACTCTGAAAATGTGAAGGAACTCTTCGGCGTGAGCGCTGCATTTTTATTCTCCACTAGTGAGGAGATAGAAGTGAAAGGCTTCAGAACCAGCTGGGGTGGGCCCCGCGTGACCGCTCCCACTGCCCCGGCCCACAGGAGCCCCTCTTCCTCCAAGGGACGTGCAGGAACTTCCAACTAATGTGCTGCCCAAAGAAACCAGTTTCATGCATGAGGCCGCCTTCAGAGGATTCTCACCGTCTCTTTTAAGGTCCCTCAAGTCATTGGGGAACGAAAGCCAACATCCCAGGAAAACATGGAACATACCAGAATTCCAGCTGAACCGTCACTGTCTACCTGCCTCCGGCCTCCAGTTCTCTGGTGCTGGTTGGGCTCAGACCCTTTTTACTGCAGGCCCTAAGGAGCAGTGCCATTCACGTTCGGACCCAACGCACACACCACGCACGGGCACACAGGTCATTTTACGACTAGAACAGAATGCAGCACCCTCTCTTCTAGTCTGTTCTTTTTGTGGTTTCTAAGGCCGATCACGGCCCACTGAAATTATTTCAGGACCCAATGATGGGCTGGTCTGAAAAAAAACCTGCTCTAGACCCAGCTGTCCTCATTTATATTTTCACATCCTGGTTTTCTCACTCACGGCCTCGCAACTGCCGTGTGTGAGCTGATCAACTTTGCAGACTGGTACCACACTGATACCGCTTAGACCTAAAATTTAAAAATTTTAGAACAAAGTAAATTCCACACATTCAGTGATGGAGGAATTTAAACACAAAGGGTGAGCAACTCCCTAACAGTATTTACATTCCTGAATATCTGAGAGAAAGGGATGCCTGAGGGAAAATGTTTCTCTGCTTTGAGAGAAGATTCTCTGAGAAGTCACCAACCTGCTAAATTATTGCTGTTGTTCTCCTTGGGATAAGTCCTAACTTAATTATTCTGTCTCAATATTGCTCAATAGGTCTAAGGAAGGTATTATAAAGAAGATATGATATGCCTTGTATACTTCCCTCTTATGAAGAAGATATTATGGGTATTATGATTAAAAACAAAATCTTGGGGTAGCATCTTTCTCATTTTGGGGGTGATCACTTGAAAGAAAAGACTAGGACCTAATAGTGCGACATGTGGGTGCTCCTAAGAAGCATTTCAGGACTCCCACGGAGTGTTCAGAGAGTGATTATTTGCAAAGACAGAGAACAGGAAGGTCAAGAGGCTCGTGCTGATAAACGAACAGATTCAACATTACTTTTGTTTGGTTCAGGGGCCCCCAGATGCAGGGGCGATGGAAAGGGGGCTAGTAGATATTATAAGGATGTTCAAGGAATGCCACATTCAGAAGAACTCCTTTAGCAGATAAGTGACTTTTCCTCTTGGCTTTTTTTTTTTTTTTTTTATTGTGATAAAATATACAGAAGTTTAAGTTTCCTTATATAATCATTTTTAAGCACACAGTTCAGGGGCAGCATTAGTGCTTGCAGCTGTCAGCACTGTCCATTTCCAGAACGTTTTCATCATCTCAAACTGAAAGTCTGTCCACTGTAGGCAACAGCTCCCCATTCTCCCTCCCCCAGCCCCTGGGCTCTGTAATTTGCCTGTTCTAAGTCCTTCACGTGTAAGTGGAATCATCCAGCATTTGCCTTTTTCTGTCTGTCTTATTTCACTTGCTGGCCAGTATCTTTTAGTTCATCACTTCTCTCCTTCAGGAAGCCAGAGCTAAGTGATTCTGTTAAAATGGGCTCAGGAGAGTTTTATGACAAGGAGGCTACAGGCCGACCTCGGCCTGTCGCACGTTGCAGATACTGCGGGTTTGTTTTTTTTACAAGTTGAAGGTTTGTGGCAACCCTGCATCAGCCAAGTTCATCAGCACTGTTTTTCCAGCACTTGCTAACTTGGCTCTGTGTCCCATTTTGGTAATGTCTCATGATATTTTTCTTTTTTTTTTCTTTTTTAGATTTTTATTTATTTATTAGGAAAGAGAGAGAGTGAGAGAGAGCATGAGAAGGGAGAAGGTCAGAGTGAGAAGCAGACTCCCCAAGGAGCTGGGAGCCCGATGTGGGACTCGATCCCGGGACTCGGAGATCATGACCTGAGCCGAAGGCAGTTGCTCAACCAACTGAGCCACCCAGGCGCCCATGATATTTTTCGTTATTATTTATTATGATCATCTGTGACTGGTGATTATCATTCACTGTAAGCTCCAATGATGGTTAGCATTTTTTTTAAGCATTTTTTTTTAAGATTTTACTTATTTATGACAGAGAGAGACAGCAAGAGAGGGAACACAAGCACGAGGGAGCTGGAGAGGAAGAAGCAAGCTCTCCGCTGAGCAGGGAGCGTGATATGGGGCTCGATCCCAGGACTCCCAGGATGCTGGGATCATGACTTGAGCCGGAGGCAGACACTTATCGACTGAGCCACCCAGGCGCCCCGATGGTTCGCATTTCTTAGCAATAAACTACTTTTTAATTAAGATACGTACATTATTTTTTTTTAGACATAATGCTATTGCACACTTGCATACAGTATAGTATAAACATAATTTTGGGGCACCTGGGTGGCTCAGTCAGCTAAGTGTCTGCCTTCGCCTCAGGTCATGATCCCAGAGTCCTGGAATCCAGCCCCACATCGGGCTTCCTGCTCAGCAGGAAGCCTGCTTCTCCCTCTCCCACTCTCCCTGCTTGTATTCCCTCTCTCGCTGTGTCTGTCAAATAAATAAATAAAATCTTAAACACACACACACACATAATTTTTATATGTACTGGGAAACAAAAAAACTCAGGTGACTGCCTTTATTGGGATATTTGCTTCATTGTGATGGTCTGACACAGAGCTCCCAAGGAGGCCTGTATGGGTGCCCGACGTCAGTGGGAATCCAGTTCATCTATCGAGAGCTCCGCTTCCGTGCAAGTCTGCCTCACAGAGCACAGCTGAGAGCCGGGGCAAACATTCAGAAGGTGGTGTCACAAAGGAAATGCTGGTTCCAGGGCCTGTGCCCCGAGGAGGATGTAGTACATTCCTGGGAGAAACCACGGGCCCCCACTTTTATTTTAGTCTTACATTACATATATTTCTAACAAGCTTCTGAAGTTTCAAATCCCATGGCACTTTAGAAACAGCATACTGGAATGAGAGCAGAGAGGGTCTACCCTTGGCGGGTTCACCAGCAACAGGAAGCTGCAGGGAAGAAGAGAAATTCGGCTCTTGCTCACCTGGGAGGCTGCTGGGCATCCTCTGTGCGGCAGGGTGGGGCTGAAGTTCCAGACGGCCATCCCGGGAAGCTCCGCATTCGTTGCACAGAGTACTGGGGACCATGATCCCTGGAGCTCAGGGCTTGCCGATAAAGGCTGTACCATGATCATGATTCTTTAAGGGAGAGTCCCGATGTTGTTGTTGTTGTTGTTGTTTACGTTTTGAATCCTGGGTAGGGGGTAACTGTACCCGAGTTTGATGTTTACACAGCAGAGCCTGGGAGCTCACTGCTGCCACATGAATCCGAGAGGAGTTACCGTTTCCCTTGATTGAAACTGGGTATTCGAGCTTGGCTGAGCCCCTGTGTGGAAGAGAACAAGAGAAAGCTAGTTGAGTCTCTAAGAGCATAGTCAATAAGAGAAAGTCATGAGCATCCACGAGAAAAGAGGCTTTCATTGACTTGGAAGGGTTTGGGGAAGGGGGACGGAAGCGAAGCACTTGGTCAAGACCTTACAAGAATGTAGCTCGCAGGCGAAGGCCCACTAGCGAAAAGTAGCTGAGGCATGACATTCATCCTTCTAGCTGTGTCTCAAAGTCTCACGCAGGCCCCACGTGCCCGGGGAGTCCGCTAGGACTGTTACACACCGACCCTAACAGGTGGGTGAGGCCTCTTCTGACCAGCAGCCTTTGGGGAGGAGTGTGCGCATTTCTCTCAGGCCTCCTCCGCCTGGGAGGCCGCCCCCACCCGCTGAGCCTGAGCAGGCCCAGTCCAGAGCTTGCCCTGAAGCTGCGCCTTCTCCCCTTCTCTCCCCTCCGCCGCAGCACGCTGTCCAAGTGCTGTCACGCCATGGTGGCCGTCATCTACCCCTTCACCTGGCAGCACACCTACATCCCCGTGCTGCCGCCCGCCATGATCGACATCGTGTGCTCGCCCACCCCCTTCCTCATCGGGCTGCTCACCAGTTCGCTGCCACTACTCCGCGAGCTGCCGCTGGAGGAGGTGAGCGCTGGGGACGCCCCTGTTCCCTCCCTGTGGGGGCCCGAGAGCAGAGGGGAGGGGCTGGCTAAGGCACCGCAAGAACGCAATGTCAGGGGGATGGGGGGACCCGCAGTTTTGTCTGTTAGCTACACCCCCCATGTCCGCCTCAGTAGACCCTCAGTGACTGCAAATTCGGTTTTCTCTAAATGAACTCACTGGCCCAAAGGGCAGCAACCTACCACGTAGCCAGATGTTGAAACACTCAATCCATAAGTAGCAGTCCACCCTATCCTTCCCTCCCTCCCTCTCCCCAACACTGAGGAGGAAAGCACACAAGAGCTAACAGGACCTGGAATTTATATTTGGACTAATAACAAGGCTGACAAAAGAGTGTGCTCCCACAAACAGGTCCTTTTTCACATCAGTTAAAAAGACAACCACCAAAGTGTTTTTAAGGATCCACTTCTGGGTTTTCAGGTTTGTCCCCAAGTAGGGAAAGTCCTCCCTGGCATTTCGGTGGGTCTTTAGCTCCAGTCCCTTCCATTAAATAAGTAATCTCTGTCCCATGGACGGATTGCTCCCAGCAGTCAGCGAGGGCACCATAGGGGCCTAAATGATAACACTCACTTCTGAACCCCTAGGGGAACGCCTGTCCCTGAAATTCACCCCAGGCCCCCGGAGGTGGCTCCTCTTATTGCCCAGGGAGGCCTGACGTCCCATGAGTATTCACCCGCACACGCAGGTCTTTGAGCGTAGGTTTCTGAACCGCAGTTGTCTGGGTACCCTGTGATCCCTGAAATGGCCAGTTTGACACCAGTCATGTTTGAGAAGGAAAGACAGAGCCCCGCCGGCTCCTGGGTAGGGTCTCTGGGATGTATTAGAGCCTGCGTCACCAGCTGTTGGTGAAAACGTGGAGGCCGTGCAGCCCCATGCTCTCCGTCCACTAAAGCCAGTGGCCCACGCTGGCTGGCGTCACGCCGGCGGAGGCCCAGCATTTTCCTGACCGTGTGCCCCACCCTACAAGGGGCCCTGGGTCTCAGCCCCGCTCTGAGGAGAGAAGGGGAAGGTGCTTATCCAAAAAACTTTGACTAATGAAAGCCCAGCACCTGCAGCTTGACTTACTCTCCAGTTGGATCCACTCCTCTGGATTTCTCTCCTCCTATCCCATTAAGAGAAATGACAAGGCCAAACGGGTAGCTGGGAGGAGAGAGAGCCCTGGGAGTGGGGAGTGCAGACTTGATGGACTGGAAACAGGAGGGCCCCCCAGCATCTTCCGCCCAGGTCAGTAACCCGCACACTGCAAGTCTGTCCCAGAGACTCCGCCTCAGCCGGGCTCCCAACAGGGTCAGGAGGCCAGTCTGTGGCATACACATGTCCCAGCCTGTGGTTTCAGTGTCGAAAGCGTGCAATTCTGGAAAGCCCTTCCCCACCCCCCTCCCAGCTCCACATCATTTGTGGCTGTAGTGGCAACGTCAGGAAACCACAAATGGGCCACTCCGCCCCCCCACCCCAGCTGCCTGTCTGGACGCCAAGAAGGAGGAAGGCTAAGAGTCTGTCCCTACAGCCCGGTAATCGTTCCTTTTCCTCATCTTGCAGGTCCTTGTGGTCGACCTCGTCAACAATCGGTTCCTCAGACAGGTGAGTGAGAGGGCCAGCTTCAACCCGCTGCTCTGTTTGCACCTCTGTTGCCGGGCCCATGGCTTGCCAGGTCTGGAAAGGCTCTTTGATGGGCCTGGGATTGCAAAACAGGCCGGCGGGCTTGGGCGATCCCTGGCCAGGGCTGGACTGGGAACACGCAGAAGGCAGGGGCCAAAGAGCGAGGGTTTGGCAAAGCACTGAGTCCCATGTGTCTCATCACAAAATGGTTTTCTAACAATTAGAAGCTCTGTATAGGTTATAACTGTAGACACTTGTCTTTTTCAAAATTTTTCAAAAAATAACTGTTAACAAAGTTCATGGTATAATATTAAGTGGAAAAAATCAGGACACCAGATTATATACAGTATTGTCCTGATCTTTTAGGGGAGGAGTTTAAAGATTTTATTTATTTATTTATTGGAGAGAGCGAGAGAGCTCAAGCAGGGGGAACAGTAGAGGCAGAGGGTGAAGTAGGCTCCCTGCCGAGCAGAGAGCCTGATGCGGGGCTCGATCCCAGGACCCTGGGATCATGACCTGAGCCGAAGGCAGAGGCTTAACCATCTGAGCCACCCAGGCGCCCCTCTTTTTTTTTTTTTTTTTAATGAAAAGGAGAGAAAAGAAAAAGAAAGAAACGCTGTTGGCCATTAAATAACACAGGGCTTAGAGGTGCCCACCCCCTTGCACAGTTAAAAATCTGTATATTTGGGCACCTGGGTGGCTCAGTTGGTGAAGCAACTGCCTTCGACTGAGGTCATGGTCCTGGAGTCCGAGGACTGAGTCCCATTATCAGGCTCCCAGCTCAGCAGGGAGTCTGCTTCTCCCTCTGCCTCTGCCTGTCACCACCCCTGCTTGTGCACTTTCTCTCTGTCAAATAAGCAAATTCTTTTTTTTTTTTAGATTTTAACTATTTATTTATTTATTTGACAGAGGGAGAGAGATCACAAGTAGGCAGAGAGGCAGGCAGAGAGAGAGGGGGGAAGCAGACTCCCCGCTGAGTGGAGAGCCTGATGCGGGGCTCGATCCCAGGACCCTGAGATCATGACCTGAGCCAAAGGCAGAGGCTTAACCCACTGAGCCACCCAGGCACCCCAATAAGCAAATTCTTTAAAAAAAAATTAAATTTAAAAAAGATGAGTTGACACTTCTGTCCCCTCAGATACTATTAATTACCTTTTTTGTGTGTGTGCTGATAGCATTTGAGACCTACTCTTTTAACAACTTTCAGGTATACGATAGAGTATAGTTGACTGTAGTCACCATGCTGTGCATTAGATCCCCAGAACCTACTTATCTTATAACCTGAACTTTGTACACTTTGACCACACTTACTCATGTCCTCTACCCCCTAGCTCCTGGCAACCACTGTTCCACTCTAATTCTGCGAATCCAACTTTTTTAGATTTCACATTTAAGTGAGAGAACATGCAGTATTTGCCTTTCTCCAACTCATTTCACTAAGCAGAATGTCCTCAAGGTCCATCCATGTTGTCACAAAAGGCAGGATTTCTTTCTTTTTTATAACGAATATTCCATTATATATGTGCAGATGGGTGTATATACATTCCATTGTGTGTATGTACACACACATACGTACACACACACTCTTATTTTCTTTATTCACTGACCCATGAATGAATACTTAGGTTGTTTACACATTTTGGCCTTTGTGAATAGTACTGTGATGTTCATGGGGGTGCAGATATATCTTCAAGATAGTGATTTCAGGGGCGGCAGTGGGTTAGAGCCTCTGTCTTCAGCTCAGGTCATGATCTCAGGGTCCTGGGATGGAGCCCCGCATCGGGGTCTCTGCTCAGCGGGGAGCCTGCTTCCCCCTCTCTCTCTGCCTGCCTCTCTGCCTACTCGTGATCTCTCTCTCTGTGTCAAATAAATAAATAAAATCTTTAAAAGAAAAAAAAGAAATCGGGAATTGTGATGCCTCCAGCTTTGTTCTTTCTCAGGATTGCTTTGGCTATTCAGTGTTTTTTGTGGTTCCGTGTGAATTTTAGGATTGCTCTATTTCTATAAAAAATGCCGTTACGGGGCATTTGGGTGGGCTCAGTCAGTCAAGCCTCTGCCTTGGGCTCAGGTCATGATTTCAGGGTCCTGTGATCGGGCTCCCTGCCAAGGAGCCTGCTTCTCAGTCTCCCTCTGCCACTCCCCCTGCTTTTGCTTGCTCGGTCTTTCTCTCTCTGACAAATAAAATCTTAAAAAAAAAATGACATTACAGTTTTGGCAGGGATTGCACTGAATCTATAGATGGCTTTGGGTAAAATGAACATTTTAATGGTATTGATTTTTCCAATCCATGAACAAAGACTATCTTTCCATCTATTTACACCGTAGATTCTTTCATCGATGTCTTCTATATCCCACGAAATCTTCACAATGAAGTAGATATTGATTGGTACCCCATTTTACAAGGGGAGAAACTGAGGCTTATATTGCTTGCAAAAAACTGGAATCAAGAGGGGCGCCTGACTGGCTCAGTCCGAAGAGCATGTGATTCTTAATCTCAGGGTTGGGAGTTTGAGCCCCATGTGGGGTGTATATACATAAATAAAACTTAAAAAACAAAACAAAACATGGAATCACGTTTCAAACCTCAGATCTCTGTCTCTAAATCACGTTTGTTCCACTGACCCCCAAACTGTGCCGGGACTGCCCCGCCGTGTGTCCAGTGTGGGCTGCGGGCCAGGACGGGGCCCTCATCCCCAGAGGCAGTGAGGTACCCGCGCACCTGCTCTGTCTGCTTTACAGATGGATGACGAGGATTCCATCCTCCCCAGGAAGCTTCAGGTGGCCCTGGAACACATTCTGGAGCAGAGGAATGACCTGGCTGGCGAGCAGGACGAGGGGCCCCTGGACTGCAAGCACGGTAAGAGCTCGGCCACCTCCGCCTCCCTCTTCCGCCGCTAGCGTCGGGCAGCCAGTGGGCCGGTCGCTAGTCCTTCCACTGGCATCGAGTAGGAAAACTGGCCAGAGGGGCGTGCAAGGAGAGAAACGGGGGGTATAACCCCTTGATCTGGATCTCGTGCTAATAGTGAATTGTGAGAAAATATTTCCCACCTCCCCCACTTCAGCCCTAAAACACTAGATTAAAGGGGGGGAAGAAATGACTTCGTCACTCTGGATGACCTGGGTTCCAGAGAATGATGAGCCGCTCTCGTCCCTACCTGTGCCCCGGGGCTGTCTCCGGCCGGGCTCTGCCCTCGGCCCTCACCGGTGCCGGCCCCTCCCCGCTGTGCTCAGGCCCCGAGGCCAGCCCCTTGAGTGACGTGGTGTCCGAGGCCTTCGTCCGCTTCTTCGTGGAGATCGTGGGCCACTACTCCCTGTTCCTGACGGCGGGCGAGCGCGAGGAGAGGACCCTGCAGCGAGAGGCCTTCCGCAAAGCCGTCTCCTCCAAGAGCCTCCGTCGCTTCCTGGAGGTGTTCATGGAGACCCAGACCTTCCGGGGCTTCATCCAGGAGCGGGAGCTGCGCCGGCAGGACGCCAAAGGTTAGGGGCACCTAGCGTGGCAGGGCCGAGGCTGGGAGCGGGGAGGAGGGTCAGGGGCCCAGGCGCAGGTGGGAGCTGCCCGCGCCTCCGAGGAGCACTCTCGCTCTTGCTGCCTCGGGGCGGTCACGCTGCCCCAGGGTCCCGCCCACCTCTCTGGCTCACAGCCCCTCCCGGAGCCACAGCCCAGGTTCTGGTGGCAGGTTCTCCTTGTGTTCCATCTTTCCCACCTGATGAAACTCTCCAGAGCGAGCTTTCCTCTCTCTCGCTGGCCCCTCTTCTCCTTTTCCTCAGGCCTCTCCGCCCTTCTGCCCTCTTTCCTCCCAGTCCCCGCGGGGCGTAGCAGCAGCGGGCCCAGCCAGCTGGGGTGGGGCAGGGGCAGAGGGGATGGCAGGGCCCCCCACTTTGTGTGAGCGCCTCCCTGCATTCGGGCTATTCAGCCCGACTGGCCGCAGCACTGGAGGTGGGACAGCAAAGACTCCTCGCGGGTCCTCTCACCACAGAGCCTGCCCTCCTGCGCGCTCTCTCCTCCCTTCCTGTCCCCTCTGGCTGGATTCCATCCCACTTCCAGGGCCGAGGAGGGAGCGTATATGAGGGAGGACCGAATCACTCCCCTCTCCTTCCTGCATCATCTTAAGTTCTTTCAGGAATCAGAAAGCTAGAAATGGTAGTAGAGACTGTCACTGATGGGAGTCAGACCTGGGTGGGCGAGACACACTGCAGAGGAGAAGCCGGTGCCGTGAACAGGGAGGGCAGCGAGAGTCCCGGCACAGCCCCAGGCCCCCGGCCCTCCTGTCCTCTGGTGCCATGGTGGCCGAGCCTGGGTAAGGGAACCAAAGACCCACATTCCTGGAGCTCCTCGCAAGGACAAGACTGGGGCTGGCCGCAGCTCGGGGAAATCGATTAGAGCCTGAGTCCCGCTCCTGATGACAGGGTTCCTTGAGACAGAAGTTCTGCTTAGCAGAATACCTGCTGACAGATCACTACTTGATAGAAAGGTTGAGACACGAAAGCTTCAAAGTAGCAGGGAAGGCATCCTGTGTCCGGGGCAGATCAGCGAGAAAGGCAGACCGTGCCCGAGCTTCGCACGCCGGAGCTAGAGGGGAAGGCGCCTGCGAGGTGCCCTGTCCGGCCTTGCGGAGCTGGCAGATGGCAGACGGATTCCCAGGAAGCTAAGCTCCTTGGCCAGCGTTCCTCTTAGGGGAGAACGTGAGGGAAAGGGAGACGACAGGAGTCCTGAAAGCCAGGGCTGTCTGGTTCATCTCTGAAGCCGCGTGTGCCTGGCACAGTATAGACACTTGGAAGGTGTTTGTTGAGTAAAATAGGATTTCATGTATGAGCTAGCTTTAGAGCCTTCCAAGGACAGTTATTGCACAAGGCCGGGCAATTATAAGGGTAATAAAAACCCTTCTAAACCTGAGGATTCAGAGCCTGTTTATAGGAGCAGCTCATCCCAGAAGCAAGGTTTCCTTTTTCTGGCGGTAAGGAAATGGATATGTTTAGAAGAGAGGGAGAGAGAAGGAACTAAAATGTCTGGGATTTCTTTTGCCAACAGGTCTGTTTGAGGTCCGAGCCCAGGAGTACCTGGAGACACTCCCCAGTGGAGAACACAGTGGTGTCAATAAGTTCCTGAAGGGACTCGGTAAGGCCCAGCGGTCTCTGTGCCCATCGTCAGCCTCTGGCCCCCCAAGTCTCAGCCGCTTCCCTCCATGGGGGCCAAATAGCGCAGAGTTCGCTGCACTATGGCCTCGTGAGCTCCTGCTCTACTCTGGCCCCAGAGGACCCCTCCCTGCCTCGCTGGCCCCTAGGCGTCCTCCTCGCCCACGCTCTTCAGTCTTCTGGCAAATTGAGCTTAGGAAGCATGAGGGAAACCGAGGAAGGGTTTTGCAGTGAAGCCCTGGACCAGCCTCCAGAGAGCCTGAAAATGGAAATGCAAGAGTTAGAAGGACTAAGGACACTGGGGCTCCTGTCTGGCTCGGTCTGTGGAACGCACAACGCTTGATCTCAGAGGTTGCGAGTTCAAGCCCCAGGTTAGATGTAGAGATTACTGAAAAAATAAATAAAAATTTAAAAACGAAAGAATTATAAGGACCTTGGTATAATCGAGGGCGACGAGGCGCAGGGGAGTTGCTGCAAGTGGACGGTACTTGCGCCTTCTTCAGGACGGACGGTTTCCGGGGAGGCCCTCCTACCCGCGCTGCCGCCGGGGTTTTCTCCTCACGTGGCTCCTCAAGCACGTGTTACATTCGGTGCTCCCGGTGTCACCGTTGCAGGAGCACAGGCTTCTCTACAGCTCTGACTGCCCCCTCTCACAACTCCCCACGCCTGAGGAAGATCCCTTTCTGTTTGGGGAGGTTGCGTGAGGAGAGGCTCCAGAGGTGGCGTGGAGGCCACAGTCCTCCCTGTCACGTCCGGGATGGAAAGGGCACGGTTTCACTTTTGTCTCCCTGGTGACATGTTCTCATTTTCTTTTTTTTTTTTTTTTTAGGCAATAAAATGAAGTTTCTCCACAAGAAATAACCTTCAGCTCAGCTTCAAGAGAAAACTTCCTCCTAGTTACAACCACGTTTTTAAAAAGCAGTCGTGGTGGCCTTTCTGAGACACTGGGTCCTGGGTGTCACAGGTGCGGGATAAAGGCCAGGACGGCTTCGGGCTGCCCCAGAGCCTCTCCGGGACCCAGGGCCCAGCAGGGGCTGCTGTTCCTTCCGAACAGCCCTGGAAAGGAGACCTGAGACCAGGCGTGGCAGCAACATTCAGATGGATTGTTTGCGTTGTTGGGCTTGGGATTTTTTATATTTTTACTCTTAGTATTAAAAGAGAGAAAAGTGTTTGGTTTTTTTTTTTATTATGCCAGGGCTAAGACAACTCTCTGGTGCCCTGTGCCATGGCGCCCAGGTTCATCCTACCTGGCAGCGGGGCTCCGAGGCCGAGAGGAGACAAGGAAGAGGAGGGCAGGAGCAGTGACCAGGGAGGGGGAAGCAAGGTGCCCCTCTGGGTAGGGCCGGGGACAGACGCAGGTGTTAGAGGAGGGTGGTGGCAGTCCTACAGCGCTCGTGCTCACAGGTGTTGGGGCGTGAGTCCTCTTGGGGAAAGGATTGGCGTGTGTGTGGAATGGGGTCCTATCTGGCCTCAGGGAAGAGGGGGACCACCAGAGGCATTTGGCTTCCTGGGCTGAGCTGCACTTCCAGGCCGGCCAGGGACGCCACCTGGTGGCCGAGGCCATTTGTCGTGCTACCCACTCCTCTCTGGGCCCGAATGGACCGGACACTTGGGATGGCCTTTTTTCTCTTCGAAGCCATAGAACCATCCACTGTCCAAGCAGTCCATGACTTTTAGAGGGACACACAAAAAGAGATATTCTCATAAGATCTGTTAATAAAATATTCTTGGAGTCCTTAAGACACGTAAGCCACAGCTTTGACCTTATTCCCGTTTATATTGTAGGGAATGTTTCCCATCTCAGTGCAGGGACCCAGATCAGCATAAACGGAGGGGCTTGCGGTGTTGACGTTTACAAGAGGGGTCATGAGAACTGTGGGGCTAGCGTCATCAGACTCCTTGCCCTCTCAGGACTAGAAGCAGAGAAATGAGGGTAAAGGCCGCACCCCAAGTCCTATCCTGCAAGGGCACAGCGAGGATGCAGGAAGAGAAAATGAGCGGCACAGGCAAGTTCTCAAGGCCTCACGGCCACCCGTGTGGCCGACCCGCTGCTTGCGGACCCCCTCTGGATGGCACCAGCGGTCCGACAAAAGCATACAAAAGGGATGTGCTCTGACCTTGGCAGTGGCCCAAGGAGTTGTGCCACTTGGCAGAGGTTCTCACCTTTAGGGAGTTAGGAGCAAGGGGTCTTCTGAGGAAAAAAAAAAAAGAAAAGAACAAGAGGAAAATGAAGAAATGGTTGATCTCTGTCATTCTACATTAGAGGTTCTTAACTGGAGTCGTGGGTGACCCCCTCCCACCTGGAGGTTGTAACCAAGATCTGGTGTGTCCATTTGGTTTTTAGGAGAGAGGATCCACAGTTTATATCAGATTCTCAAAGGGGTCCAAGGTCGGAACCAGGCTATGCATCACAATTGGCCTGGGTAGGTACCTGTGGTTGGGGCTGAGGGGGGAGACTTATTAAAGGGAATCTCTGAGTGTTGGGGGCTCAGGAATTTGTATCTACAAGCTCCTCAGATTAGTTAATTTTATAAATACCAATATTCTGTCCAGGAATGATCACTTTTAATATTTTGGAATATACCTTCTTTTCTAACTTATTTCTTATTGTTTACTTACCACCTCCAAGCGAATAAATACACATCTTTTTCAATATTTCTAATGACTGTGTAACGCTCTATATTTTTTTTCAGATTTTATTTATTTATTTGACAGAGGGAGACAAAGTGAGAGAGGGAATACAAGCAGGGGGAGTGGGAGAGGGAGAAGCAGGCATCCCGCCAAGCAGGGAGCCTGATGCGGGGCTCGATCCAGGACCTGGGTCAAAGGCAGATGCTTAACGACTGAGCCACCCAGGCACCCTTCACTGTATTTTATAGATGAATTAGAAGTCAGTTTACCAATCCTCTACTCTTATGCATGCAGGCTATTTCCAGTTTATACTTGGTTTAAAAAAAGCATCTTTGTATGAGTATCTTAGTACACTACCTTATTTTCATTTTTGCTTGAAGTACGATATAAATACAGAAAAGTTCTCAGATCATGAGTGTACAGTGTAGCAGACTTTTGCAAATTCACATCCGGGTAAGTGGCGCTCAGGTCAAGAAGAGACCATCATGGGACCCTGGAGAGCCTTCCAACTCACCTTCCCAGCACTCCTCCCATCCGGCTCTGTTTACATTTAAACTAAATCAACTGAAAAGTTGTCAACAACTTGCAGAGTGGTGAATTATTAGGCTGGGGAGGGTCGGAGGCAAGAGATACAAAGCCGAGTTGTAATCTAAACTCACAGTTTAGGGCAGATTTTGGGTGGTTAACAGGGTCTGGGTTCGGGAATGAGGTGTGGCTGTAAGGCCGGGGTGGGCTAGACCGGATCACCGTCTCCCAGTTTCTGTGTCTTGCTGCACGCGGAGCGTCTATCCAAGAACCCCGTCCTCTAATGCCAATAAAAGGCATGCATTTTCCACGAAGAATGTGTCTGTGTTTAGAAGCATGCCATTATCGGGTTTCAGGTCCCAGTGAATCACGTGACCCTTTTCCCCCAGGCGATGCTGGAGAACCCTGCTGCCTCCTTGATGCCTCCTTGATCCCGGGCGCTTTCCTTCCTACCCACCCTCTTACCACGCCCCCCCCCCCGCCTTTTTCTTATATTGGGGTGAAATTCACAGAACATACAATCGTTTTAAAGTGAACAATTCAATGGAATTTAGTACACTCGCAATGTTAACAACTAAAAAACATTTTCATCACCCCAAAAGAAAACCCTATATGTCTTAAGCAGTTACTCCCAGCTCTCTCCCCGCCCCCCACCAGCCCCTGGCTACCACTACTCTTCCTGCCATCTCTATGTGTTTATGGGATCACAATTGTCCCCTTTTGTGTCTGGTTGCTTTCACTGAGTACAATGTTTTCAAGGTACATCCACGCAGTAGCCCATAACAGTGCTTCCTGTTCATGGCTGAATGACATGCAGGGTGTGGTTGGACCGCGTTTGGTTTAGTCATTCTTCCATCAATGACGCTGGTTTATTTCCACCTTTTGACCACTGAGAACAGTACTGCTGCAAACACGCGCACGTATATTTATTTACGTACCTATTTTCGTTTCTTTGAGTAGATGTTATCTAGGAGGTGAATGGCTGGGTCCGATAGAAATGTCTACGTTTCAGTTTGGAGGGACCATCTGACTGATTTCCAGAGCGGTTGCACCATTTTTCATTCCCATCCACAATGCATGAGGGCACCCCACCTCTCGGTGCTCCCTTCCTTTCTGCTAGCAGGTTTGGCCATCACCTGCCACTCACACCTCTCCTCGGGGTCACTGGCACCTCCTGAGTCAGTTTGATGGGACACTCGTCTGAAATACAATTCCTGGGGTCCCCCCTAACCTAGCTGGTGATAAAGCCGCTGAACCCTTCATTGGCCAGAAGTTCCCTAAAGGTCTTTGGACATTTACAGGACTCTGTCTTGGGTGACTCACTTCCTCAGGTGACTAATCTCCTCCCTTATAAGCAAATTCTTCTGTACGTTTTCCCGACAGTGAATAACTTTAGGGCCAAGTTTTGGAAATAAGACTTCTTCGTGTATGTCCTGAGTTCAGCATTACCTAAGAGCCCCTAAAACGCTCTCCAAAATAAAAACAGAAATGAAATGGGTATAAGCTTCAGTGGGGCCACCCACACTCACCTGAGATATCAAACCTGGTGAATTTGGTTTTTTTTTTTAATTTTTTTTTAAGATTTTATTTATTTGTTTGACAGAGAGAGAGATCACAAGCAGGCAGAGAGGCAGGCAGAGAAGAGTGGGGGAGGCAGGCTTCCCACTGAGCAGAGAGCCTGATGCAGGGCTGGATCCCAGGACCCTGAGATCATGACCTGAGCTGAAGGCAGAGGCTTTAACCCACTGAACCACGCAGGCACCCCTAATTTGGGTTTTTAAAAAGGTCCCATTACTCAAGTTACCTTGCATAGGCTTGAAAGCAAACCCAAGGCAATACGTGGTAGGCCCCCAAAAATCCCGAGGGGAGTTGCTGTGGGGATGAACTCATAGAAGGGCAAGGTTGGGGGGTGTGGTTAGACTTTACCAGGAGTGGATGTGAGCTGAATTCAGAGCCTGGGTGGGCAGGAGGGGCTGAAACAGGCAGAGGAGGAGAGGGAGATTCTGGCCTGAGCGAAGGTTGGTAAGAAAAGCCAGAGGCAGGTGAGAGGGGTCATGGGAGTGCGGGCACCTGTGAAGGCCAGTGAACTTCACTCCCCGCTCGTCCAGTGACCACACCTCGCCCTCACCCAGATCTTGGGTGGAGCGCAGCTGCCTACCTCTGACTCCTTTTCTGTTACAAGTAACACAGGCTGGTGCCAGCTTCCCCGGCCACGGGCCAAAAAGCAGAACAGTCTCGCCTTTGGCCAATCCCAGGCTCCTCAGCTGCCCCTCTTCCTCTCCTCTGCCTGCAACCATTCCCGGCCCCACCTCAACCGTCTTCCTGAGAGCACCCAGCCCGGTCCTGCCCCCGAACCTCACCACGGGTTGTTGCTCCTGCGACAGTTAATTCCCTTACCCGCGCGGGCGGAATGTGGACTGAGTTGTCCTTCCGGCAGAGAACTCCAGATTCACGTGGACTCGGCTGTCACTGCCTCGGGCAGGTGAGGAAGGGCTGATCCTAGGGGGCGGTTCTGGGGGGCGGCTCTGGGGGACGCGCCAGGCGGACAACCCCCTGAGTGGCCTGAGCCCCAGTGCCTAGAGTTTAGCCTGGGTCTCCGGGCATTGGTTGCTCTTCGCCCTCAACTGCCTTGCCTCATCCGGCGGGGAGAAAGCCCTGAGCAGGCCCGGCAGCCTGCACCCAAGCGGGGGCCAGCGCTCAGGCGACTCTGGGTGAGGTGGGTCAGGGCCCTCCCCAGCAGCGTGGGGTCCACCGGCCCCAGGTCCTTGGTTCCAGCCAGCCAGGAGGCCCCTCCCTCCGGCCTAGCCAAGCCCTTGCTGAGTCAGGAGCCGGTGCTGTGGAGGCCGAGTGAAGCTGAGAGCCTCCGGAGATGGGGCATCTGCCTTCTGGGGGAGCGAGAGTGGTTCGGGCTACATCAAGCCGAACCATCACAATCCTGCACTTCTAGCCGCGACAAAATAGGGCTTTTAAAAAAACAAAATCCAGGGGCGCTTGGGTGGCTCAGTCGGTTAAGTGTCTGCCTTGGGCTCAGGTCATGATCCCGTGGTCCCTAGATGGAGCCTCACCTGGAGCTCCCGCTGCTCCCTGTCCCACCGCCCCTTTCTTCCCCCACCCCTCTCCCCTCTCCTCCCCCACCCCTCTTCAGGCCCCTCTCCCACCCCTCTTTGCTCGTGCTCCCTCTCCTCTCTCGAATAAATAAAATCTTCATTTATTTATTTTTAAAGATTTTATTTATTTGGGGCACCTGGGTGGCTCAGTGGGTTAAAACCTCTGCTTTCGGCTCAGGTCATGATCCCAGGTTGCTGGGATCGAGCCCCACATCGGTCTGCTTCTCCCTCTCTCTCTGCCTGCCTCTCTGCCTACTTGAGATCTCCCTCTCTGTCAAATAAATAAATCTTTTTTTTAAAAAAAGATTTAAAGACAGAGAGACAGCGAGAGAGAGGGAACACAAGCAGGAAGAGCAAGGAGAGGGAGAAGCAGGTTTCCTTCTGAGCAGGGAGCCGGATGCGGGGCTCGATCCCAGAACCTCGGGATCATGACCTGAACCGAAGGCAGACACTTAACAACTGAGCCACCCAGGCGCCCCTAAATAAAATCTTTCAAAAAAAAAAATAGTTTAACAGGGGCCCCTGGGTGGCGCAGTTGGTTGAGCGACTGCCTTCGGCTCAGGTCATGATCCCGGAGTCCCGGGATCGAGTCCCACATCGGGCTCCCAGCTCCATGGAGAGTCCGCTTCTCACTCTGACCTTCTCTCTCTCACTCTCTCTCTTTCCTAATATTTAAATAAATAAATAAATAAATAAAATCTTTAAAAAAAATAGTTTAACAAAAACAAAAACCAGGTGACGGCTGTACATTGTGAATACACTTCATGCAGCTAAGCCGTATGATGGTTAAAATGATATGTTTTCTGTTGCGTACTTGTTAAACTCGCTCTAGGACACACACACAGCAAGCATGTTGCAGTACATTCATATTCTGCTGCGTTTATTCTAACTCTGACCTTACTTCCTCTACACACTGCTTCCAAACGAAGCGGGAGAGCGGAGGTTCTCCTCTCACCAAGTCGAAGAAGGAATCTCGCCGACAAAAGAGAGTGAGTCAAGCAATAGAAGATACAGAAAAAGCTCGCCTGACCGAGAGGGGTCCCGACCACGTTGCAAAACTGGGACTTTAGGGCCGGTCTTTTACAGAAAGCTAACCAGGGAACTTAAATCCTTTTAGCATTTCTATGATATCACCCCTGAGCAGGGACTAGTGATAACACCTTCAATGGTTTACTTCCTTTTCAGGAATCTGGTTAATCTTTGTTGGTCACAGATGATTATCATAAAAAAAGACACCACCACCACCTCCACCCCTACCCCCCGCCCCCGCACGCCTAGAGATTGTTGGGGGGCGGGGTGCAGCTGTCCTGAATGCTCTCCCTGACTTGCCATCCCCTCCCTGGTTGGGCCTGCCTACTACCCACACGGGTTCCCTACCACCCAAACCCGCCGCCCTCTGAGGCAACGCTGCGTGTTCAGGGCCTCCCACCCCCTACACACACACACACACACACACACCCCGCGTGCGCACACACGTGCACGCGCACTGGTGACCTTCAGGGGAACATCGAAACCTCTCCACTTTCAACAGCTTGTGGATAAAGAACAGAGTGTCCCCAAACCACTGCCCCTCCACTCCATGTCGGCGGGGGCGGGGGGGCGCCCAGAGATCTCTGAGATCTCTGAGACCACGGGCTTGGGGCCACTGTCACAGCGACCCCGGAGACTAACCACCATCACCAGCGGGCACCACACTGCCCTCCCGGTTGTTCAACACCAGGCCGGTGACAGAAGGTTGCGTCCCCGCACCAGCGGAGAGCACCCTCCCGAGTGGCCCTCCACTCCCCACCCGTGAGGCTACTGTGTGCTCTGGGCACACAGGCGTCCCCCTCATTCACCCTCTTCCCGGGGACACATCCAGGGGCTGCATCAGACATCTCCCCGAATCTTGGCATTGCTTCCGGCCCCTGAACCCTGGAATAGCTCGAACATTCTGTCCTGGGCCACACCCTGCCTTCCTTGGCAGGTTCCCCATGTCCCCAGCCCCTCACCGTCCCCACACTGGGCCGTGACTGCCGGTGTCCCACCAGTGGACCGTGGACAGTGCCCCCCGCAGAGGAGGCCGGGATGGCCAATCCGCCGCATTCTTCGGAAGGAGGCACGAGAAGGCCCGAGTGTTCTTGTCACACTTGATCCCACACTACGTGCTCTGCATCTGAGGAAGGACATTTTGGGTGTCTGCACCATTTTGAAAAGGCAAAACCAGGACCAAGTCAGGAGAGAGGCTCCCTACCATGTGTGAAGACCTGCAGAACCAAGGGTAGGAAGGACAAGGTACTTGAGGAAGGAGCACATACTTGGCCTTTCTTCCTTTTTTCGTTTTTTGAAGGCTAAAATGACTGTGGTTTGCTCTGCAAAGTATCCCTCAATGACGGGGCACCTGCGTGGCTCAGTCTGTTGAGGATCCGACTCTTGGTTTCAGCTCCCATCATGATCTCAGGGTCGTGGGATCGAGTCCCATTTTGGGGGTGCTTGTCCCTCTCCCTCTGCCCTTCCCCCTGCTCTCTAGATCTGAGATAAATAAATAAAATCTTAAAAAAAAAAAAAAAAAGTATCCCTGAATCACCCTGTTATCCGGTGCTGGTGGTTTTCCGTATGGAGAAAGAAGAAAATTGGCCCCCCCCTCAGCCCTTGCATACAAATAATTCCAGGTATCCACCAAAGTGTGCCAATTCTGAGTCATGGATTCTGGAGACTGTGGGTTTGAATTCTGGTTTCCCCTCACTAGCTGTGGGACTGGGAGAGACTTACCAAACGTCTCTCTCAGTCTCCTCGTCCAGAAGATTGAAACAGTAAATAGGGCTTTTATGAGGTTTAAATTAGTTAATTTTTTTAAAAAAGATTTTATCTATTTATTTGACAGAGAGAGATCACAAGTAGGCAGAGAGAGAGGGGGAAGCAGGCTCCCTGCCGAGCAGAGAGCCCTATGCGGGCCTTGATCCCAGGACCCTGAGACCATGACCTGAGCGGAATGCAGAGGCTTAATCCACTGAGCCACCCAGGCGCCCCTAAATTAGTTAATATTTTTAAGATTTAGAACTTGGTAAGTACCATCCAACAGCTTGTTAAAACAAACCGGAATGTAAAAACCTGGATCTAACATTTCAGAAGACAATATGAGAGAAAGGCTTTCTGAACTCAAGGTGGGCGAGCTCTCTGACAAAACGCAGAGCAAGCAGACAAACTATAAAGCAAACCCCTGGGGGGCCTGAGGGGCCTGGGTGGCTCATGCAGCAGAACATGGAACTCTTGATCTCAGGGTCCTGAGTTCAAGCCCCACCTTGGGCCTAGGGCTTACTTTAAAAAAATAAAGACTTTTTAAAAAATCTGTTGATTCTCAATTGCCTTCAGCTCAAAATATCTTTATACCAAAATGGCATATTTTAGGGTGGCATATACTTATCCCCTTCAGTTTAGACTGGGCACGTTGGTTCTACACACACACACATCACAAAAAGGAAAGAAAACGTCATCCTCTTCCCTGTGTGCTGTGTGCCAGGCGAAGCAAATCGATATCTCACGGCAAACAGACAATGTCCTGGCCTCACAACAGGGGAGGGACAATCTATTTCAGCCACCGCCTCAGATTCCCACTTGCTTCCCATGGGGGGCGGGTTGGGGAGGCTCCAGCATCAAAGGGACAGTGAATATGGGGGTGAGTGGGGCCTGCAGCCTCCTTGCCCAGCTGTGCCTCCAAGTTACTGTGGACTTGGAACACATGTCCTCACCTCTTGAGCTTCTGTTTCCCACCTGTAACAGGAGAAGAGGTCCCTCCTGACCCCGGATTTGACTGACTCCTGGAGCACCTGGAGCACCCCCCTCCTGCCCCAAGAAGTGTGGCCTCCAAGCAGGCTCAGGGCGAGATCCCAGAACCTTCCCCTGATGGTGTCACTGGGCAGATGGGAGAAGGAAGGAGGAGCTGGTGGTGGGGAAAGCGGGAGGAGGGAGGAGACAAAGAGGGAGCTATAGCCTTGTGTCCCCCAGGCCGCTAACAGCTGAGTCAGGATAGGCCCCAGCTTGGCTGAGCGCTATTTATAGCTCTCGCACCTCCTGATTTGGTAGCGGACTGCACTGTTCTCTCTCCCAGGGGTGTCGGCCGTCCTGAGGGGCACACCAGGCCGCTGGGGCCGCTCTGGTTCATGCTGGGCTTTACAGAGAACCGGCACTCAGCCACGTGTGCCTTCCGTGATCCATTCATATTAAAACATTTTTGTAGGTGCCTGGCTGCCTCAGTTGGTGTAGCATGCGACACCATTTTGGGTTTTTTTTTTTTAAGATTTTATTTATTTATTTGACAGAGAGATCACAAGTAGGCAGAAAGGCAGGCAGAGAGAGAGGGGGAAGCAGGCTCCCCGCTAAGCAGAGAGCCCGATTGGGGGCTCGATCCCAGGACCCTGAGATCCTGACCTGAGCCAAAGGCAGAGGCTTTAACCCACTGAGCCACCCAGGCACCCCTTGTTTTGTTTTTTTTTCTTAAGATTTTTTTTTTTTTAATGGGACACCTGGGTGGCTCAGTCCATTAAGCACCTGCCTTCAGCTCAGGTCAGGATCCCAGAGTCCTGGGATGGAGTCCGCTATTGGGCTCCCTGCTCTGTTTGGTAGGAAGCCTGCTTCTCCATCTCCTTCTGCCATTCCCCCAGCACTAGTGCTCTGTCTCTGCTTCCTCTTTCTCTCTCCCTCTCAAATAAATAGATAATTAAATAAAATCTTTAAAAATAGATTAAAAAAATTTATTTGAGAGAGAGAATGACTGGGTGGAGATGCGGAGGGAGAGGGAGAAGCAGACTCCCCGCTGAGCAGGGAGCCCGACGTGGGACGTGGGGCCCCCTCCTAAGACCCTGGGATGGTGACCTGAGCCGAAAGCAGGTGTTTAATGACTGAGCCACCCAGGCGCCCCTCCCACATGTGACTCTTGATTGGTGTAAGTTTGAGCCCCATGTTGCGTGTAGAGATTCCTTAAAAATAAAATCTTTTAAAATTTTTGTTTTAACTGTGTTAAAATATAGATAAACATAAAATTTACCATCTTAACCATTTCTAAGTGTATAGTTTGCAGTCTTAAGTATATTCACTTTATCGTGCACCCCTCACCGCTGTCCATCTCGAGGACCTTTTCCTCATACCCAGCTGGAACTTTGCACCCATTAAATAAGATTCCCCGTTCTCCCTTACTACCCACCCCTTGACCCCTGACAAATTCGATTCTACTTTCTGCCTCTACACATCCGACTAGTCTGGGTACCTCCCAGAAGTGGAACCGTGCAGTATCTGCCCTTAGTGTAATACCCTTAAGGTTCATCCATGTTGGAGATTAGAATTCCATTCCATTTGAAGCCTGAATAAAATTCATTCCAGTATATGTAATGCCATGTTTTGTTTGTCCATTTACCTGTCAACAGACATTGGGGTCACGCCATACGTTTGTACCTTTCAGAGGCAGTGTTGGAACAGAATCCCCTCGCCAGCTGGAATCAGCCAGCTTTCTGCTTAAAGCCTGGGGCCTCTCATTCGTTTAGGGGAAGACCTGGCGACCAAGAAAGAAGACTTCACAACAAATTGCATTTCTTGGGGGTCCTGGGCTCACAAGATGATTGTCTCTGAAAGCCCTACTAGGTGATGCAGCGTTTCGGAGAGGCGATGTGGGTTGTGGGCAGAGGGTGGGCTGCAGGGGTGATAGATGGAGGCCAGCTGGGACTGGGTATACAGACATTATTACAAACTTGTTTACCTCTCTTCTGTCTTTCCTAAAGAAGCCTACTGGTTTTTCCCATAGCAGCCTTCCCCCCCCTCCCCTTTACCCTACTAAGTTAGATCTGTAAGCCTTTGAGTTTAACCATTTAAGAGCCACTTTTTTTTAAGTGTATTTATTTATTTATGATTTATTTCTAGTACTCACTACGCCCAAAGTGGAGCTCAAACTTACAACCCCAAGATGAAAAGTCGCATGCTCTTCTGACTGAACCAGCAATGTGCCCCAGGACCCAGTTACTTCTCTTATTGGCTCCCCTTATGCTCTTTTCTCTATTAATGGTTTTTGTCAATTTAATTCACAAGCCCCAGTTACTGAACCTGACAGGGTAGAGGTAAAGTTGTTTCTTCCTCTGCAATAACTACCAAATCCAGAACGCAATGCTGTAATCCTTCGGATCAAAGCTCCCTGATGAGTACGAAGCCAGAAGCAGAAGCAGAAGCAGACAGAAAGCTGAATAGATTCTCTGCATCTGTGATTATCCAAGGGCGAAAAAGGGGTCTCTGTTGCCTTGTAGCGAGCAAGTTGGAGTCACTCAAGTCAGTGATTCCTGCCAAGTAAAGACATAAAGAATCAGGAAGGCGGCCAAGGGGGATGAGCTGCGCGTAGATATTGTTAGAACCAGAACATACTGGTGGCATCCAGAACTGATAACCAGCAAACCCAGGGGAGCCTGGAGGAGCTGAGAACTGATAACCACTACAACCAGAAGAGGTCCACAAGGCAAAATCGTGTGGTTTTAGAATATAGGTGGGGTTCGGTGGGGTGAGGTCTGGAGCGGACGACCAAGAAAGAATTCTTGAGACGTCTCCGGTGCAAAATGGAGGTTTACTAAAGCACAGGGACAGGACTCGTGGGCAGAAAGAGCTGCAGCCCTGGGGTGTGTGAGGTATAGTTGCTTTTATGCTTGGGCGTTGGCCAGGCAAGGGAAAGGGAGGTCTCAAAAGGATTTTTATTTTATTTTATTTTATTTTTAAGATTTTATTTATTTGACAGAGAGAGAGAGATCACAAGCAGGTAGAGAGAGAGGGAGAAGCAGATGCGGGTGGACCCCAGGACCCTGAGACCATGACCGAGCTGAAGGCAGAGGCCTTAACCCACCCAGACACCCAGGCGCCCCTCAAAAGGATTTTTATATGTTAAAGAAGACTCGCGGGATACCGGAGGCCTGGCCATTGTCAAGTTACGATTGTTTTTCCTTCTAGTAAGGCAGGAACAGTAAGATAGTTGGGAGCTTCCGGGAGGAACATTACTCTCTGCCTGCTTCAAGGACCTGTCAATGGGCTGCAGATTATAAGGACATTTAATTGATCTACATTCCCTTCTGGAAGCTAGGCCACTAATAGAAATGCTTTGTTCCTATAAATTGCTAAGACTTTTGTAAACTCCCGCCCTGCAGGAAGATAATCTTTGTAAGTTAACTATTTGTTTTTCCTTTAGGGCAGCGAGGAGGGCGTGAGGAACGTCGTGCTGATCCCATAGGGGCGGGTCATGTGGGGAGTCAGCTTCTGCCTGTCCTCAGCTGGCCTTGTCTCCCTCCACCTACAGACTGAACAAATGCCTTTAAAAACGGAGAATTTCTGCAGCAAACTGTCAGACTCCGCAGATGGTGAGCCCTCCACATCTGGCCACATTAAAAAGGTGGCCGCCACCAAAGGCTCCATGCGATTGATCTCTGAACACCATAGGGATCTTGTGCTGTGTGACCACAATTACTCCCTGCGCCGCGCCCCCCCCCACCTGGGGTCCTCACCTCAGCTGCCCACTCAGGGACCGACTTCGAGTTTGGTTTGTTAACTTCTTACCTCTCCGTGTATCTCTGTCCTGTACTCTGTGTGACTTGTGTCAGAAGCTAAGTTGTGTAGTGAAATGTCGCTGAGTTTGGAAATTCCCAACCTGCTTCACAAATGAGGCTAACCTTGCTTTCTGACTGAATAAAGCTGACTTGGTGGAAGGACACAACTCATGTTTGAGACTTCATGGCGAGCTGGCCACACACCCCCACTCGTCACCCGCCCCTCCCCCACCTCCTTTTAAGTAGAGCCCCCTGGCCCCCCCAAACGTGCCCACTGCCCCCAGTGCAGTCTCACTGGGTTTGGTAACTTCTACTTGGCTGTTGGCGTCATATCTGATAGCCCAAGTGAAAGAGGACTTCAACCACCACCATTTTTACAAACGGTTTTATTGGAGAGAGCCTGAGGGGGGCAGTGGGAGAGGGAGAAGCAGGTTCCCTGCTGAGCAGGGAGCCCCATATGGGGCTCGATCCGAGAACCCTGGGATCATGACCGGAACTGAAGACTGACGCTTAATGACGGAGCCACCCAGGGGCCCAACCACCTCCATTTTTACCTCAGTTTGTACTTTCTTACTGATTAAGTTCTTCTTTTCGACTTATCTTTTAACCCTGGCAAAAGACCCTGCAGGCCAAGCATTCCCGCTGAGAACTGAAACTGCCCCTGGGGGGTAAGGCCTGCCCGGAGCCTGCAAGACCCCACCCATGACCGACCCCAAGACAGGGATCAACCCGACCTGCACAACCCAGCCTCCGGTACCCGCTCCCTTTTGTCCTGCATTTTCCTTCCACAAACCTGGAAGTAGTTTTAGGACTTGGAGACGCCCTTTGAGACCCTCGTCTATCGTCTTCCCGGTGCGGACCTCGCTGAGACAAACTCCTTTCTTATTTCACCACCGCCCGTCTCTCTGCCTTTGGATTTCGGCCGGACCCGGTCTGGTTGGCCCGCGCCCAGGCCCGGTGCTCCTCCGGCCGTGCGCCCCGGAAGCACGCTGTGAGCTAAGGTGTTGGGGGGAATCTGCTCGCCAGGGCACGAGCTCCCTGCATCTCCCCGCAGGGCTCTCCAGCCAGCCCTCCCCTCTCCGCCCACGCTCTCCGTCCCTGGGCTGCAGCCACGCGGGCATCAGCCGGTCCTGGATTCTATCCACCGCGGCCCCAACGCACAGCTTCTACACCTGCCGATCCTTCGGTCGTAGCCACGATCCCGTTGGATTTTTACATGCCTTTTCTTCCTGATCCTTTTAGTTGGTCTCTGTGCAAATAGGTTAGAACGTATGAGTGAATGCGCTCGCTGATGCCGCATCCCCTGACTGCGGCGCCTTTAGGCTGAAGCTGGAAGAGGCTTTTTCTTGAAAAGACAAAAATCTGGCATTTTAATCAAATAGGACTGGGAAATTCTCAAACTCCTTCCCAGCCTCTATTTCGGTCGGGACTCCAGCATTCTGGGAAATGGATCGTTTCTCAGGTGGTTAGGCTGCCCTCGGGGTTTCAGGGCTTTAGGTAGGGTTTCATTTGCGACTTCTATCCCTTTCCCCCACCGCCTCCCCCACCCCCCACCAAAGCGAGAAAGTAAAGGTTAAAGCAGGCAAGATTTTTCGAACTCTAAAGTCTCAGTATTTTAAAAGGTTACTCTGAGCCCTTTTTTAGAGTCTGGTTTAACTTTTTCCTATTCATATGGCCCCAGGCTGGTACTGTTCTTCTTTGAGATTATCAATTGTTTTCTGGTCGCGCGGGGAGCAAAAGGGAAGAATGGGAGTTGGAAACCCCAATAGCACGTTCTGCCCCTCCCTAAGAGTCCGCTCTCAAGCGGCAAACACTAGTGCGCTGGCACAAAGGCTTTCAGAAGTGGAAGAACTGAGCTAGCCAGCCGTTTAAAGAGGAGGTGCTGAGTGACCTTACATTTTTCTTATTCTTTTCCTAAAACCTTAGTCCCTGTTCCATCTGGGATGTGGGTAACAAAGGCAGAAGGAAATGTAAATAAAATTAAATGTCCTTATAGCCTGCTGCCCTCTGACAAATCCTTGAGGCCAGCAGACTACAACATTCCTCCAGGAAACTCCCAATTGTCTTAATGTTAATGCTTTGCTAGAGGGAAAAACAACCTTATCTTCACAATAGACAGGCCTTCAGGATCTGGAGAGTCTTCTTTAGCATATGAAAGTCCTTCTGGAAACTTCCTTTTGCTTTACCTCCACCCTACTCCATAGTATATAATCAGTTGCTCCCCGGACTCCAGGAGCAGGAACCTTTTCTGTGCATGTGTTTTGTCGGTGTGCTTTAGTAAGACCACGATTTTGGCACTGAGTACATCTGAAGAATTTTCTTGGCCATCGGCTGCGAACTCCACCACATCAAACCACATCAAAAGCACAAAGGAAAGCTTGGAGGTAAGGTAGGGGCCTCGCAGATCTAATTTGCCCCATCCATGTATGTCCTTTATTGATCTGTCTATAGCCATTTGTTTACTTGGGTAAATATTTTTGTCCTCTAATTTGAGTCAGGCATTGACCTAAAATGCCGAGGAAAAAGAGTTTCGAAGAATTGTGTTCAGATGGGGGTAGGAAGGTCCCTCCTGAAATGTTAAAAATAGAACTAACAAAGGACTTGAGAATTAGACAACCAGATTCTAAAGTTAATACATAGAAGCACATTTCTGAAAGAGAAAAGTGAGGGGTACCTAGCCGGTTCAGTCAGTGGAACATGTGACTCTCGGTTTGAGGGTTGTTGTGAGTTCGGGCCTCATGTTGGGTGTAGAAGTGACTTACCGATAAAACCTTTCATTTCATTGTGGAAATGTTATTTTTTTTCTTTTTTTTTTTTTTTTTTGTGGAAATGTTATTTTTCCCCATCACGTAGGCAAATAGTCAAAAATTGGGTTGCCTGCGGGATTGGTGAGACCCAGGTGCCATGGTGTTTTGTTTTTTAAATAGCCTCTTTGTCCAATGTGGGGCTTGAACCGTACCCTGAGTCTTAAGGTCTACCCATGAGCCAGCCAGGTGCCAAGAATGTGGGTCAGAGGTGGGTGGGTGCCTTCCTATGACAGTAAAGATCAAGTTGGGTCATTATCTTGGTCAATCGTTTGGTCTCACCCCTTCAGGGGCAGTCCTTAGAGCTGGGGGGGCAATTAGTTTCAGTTCCCATCGGGGGATGCTTTATCCTCAAGGTTTTGTGGACTGAGTTAAGAGATAAGCTGGAAAGGAGAACTTAGAAAGTAGACTGAGGTCAAAATGGAGGTGGTTGAAGTCCTCTTTTAACCTGAGGGGATGGGATGGCATAAGGTGAGCCTGATCAGGATGAAGGGTTCTGGCTAAACCGATTTGGCAGGATTCTTGCTAAAAATCAGACAATGCAGAGATGAATATGGAAGTCCAAAAACTGAGGCCTACTGGAGAAGTTCAGGGGAGCTTAAGTTGGATGTGGCCAAAGAGAATCTTTGTCTTGTCGTCATGTCTGTCTACTACAAATATTTGAGTCCCATGAGTGCATTGTTGGAGAAATTTATACACACCATAAATTTACACAGTACTTGATACAAAATAATTTATATGCTGTGGGAAGTCAGGGGGAGCCACTGTCCTGAGAATACAAACTTTCTCACAACTTTTTTTTTTTTACGGGGACCAAATCATTCTTTAAATCCCCTTAGGTAAGGGTTTCTGCTCAGGTCCTGATGTCAGCAGCGGGAGAAGACAATCCCCCTGCAGCTGGCTTCCCACTCAGTGGGGGAGTCTGCTAGAGATTCTATTCCTCTGTCCCTCCCCCGATTTATGCTTGCACGCAATCTCAGATAAAAAAAGGTTTTTTTTGTTTTTGTTTTTAAATTTAAGTCCTCTTTGGAAGAAAAATAGCACAGGAGTAGCACTGTTGACTGCCAGGCTAAAGTTTGCAAAGTTTGTGCCAGAGGACGAACTAAACTTGTTCAGTGTATACGCCCAAGGTTGCATGGCAGGGTGCCAGGCCTGTGTCCTACTTTGTTTCCTCTGCACAGAGGGACTAGACTAGCGTGATTTTGTCTGGTCTGCAGGTCCCCCTTTCAAATGAAAAGCTCCCTTAGGGCAGGGCCTGATTGCCAGCACCCGCCGGGGACGGAGCACCAGACCAGAAGCTCAAATTCCTTGAGCTCTTAGAGGCTGGTGTGTGGCTGAGTGATCCTGCGCAGTATCCTGCCTGTCTCCACCTTATCTTGTTAGATTTAAAGTTGCAAAGTCATGTCCTACTGCAAAAGCCCTGTTGGAGGGTCAAGGTAGATAAGGTCGGTGGAAAGATTTTTAAGACCATGGGGGAAAAACCAGTTTTCTTTCCTTTTGCTCCTTTTCCAGCTTTTTGTTTTGAGTGTGTGTGTGTGTGTTTTAAAGATTTTATTCATTTGACAGAGGGAGAGAGATCACAAGTAGGCAGAGAGGCAGGCAGAGAGAGGGGGAAACAGGCTCCCCGCTGAGCAGAGAGCCTGATGCAGGGCTTGATCCCAGGACCCTGAGATCATGACCTGAGCTGAAGGCAGAGGTTTTAACCCACTGAACAACCCAGGCGCCCCATGTGTGGTTTTTGTTTTTTTCTAAGATTTATTTACTTGAGCCCAGGAGGAGAGAAACAGACTCCCCACTGAGCAGAGAGCCTCCCAGGTGCCCCAACTTCTTTTCCAACTTTATTCTTGCTTTGGCCTGCACCCTCGCTCCACTCTAGCGTGCCTTGTAATGAAAATGGCACACTTCCCCCTTGAAAGGGACGGAGAGGTAGTGATATCCTGGAAGGTTTCAGTACACCCGGTAAGATCTGAGGGAGTGACTGTGGGCAGGGTCCTCTGAAGCCTTCTCCAAGACCACGGACTCAATACCTAGTTGCCAAGACCCCAGGCTTCAGGGATTGAGCAACTAATGAAGGACACCTGGACCCTGTCTTTGTTCTAAGCATTCCCCGGATGCCTAAGAAAAGTCCATCAGATCAAAACCCCGAGCAGAGACGAGACTTCCCAGTTTCCTAGGGACTCCTGTCTCATATACTAAACTTTGCTTTCACTCCTCCTAGTTCACATTTTCATTTCCATCCTACATGAAGGTAAGGACCCTCTTGCCTTGTCCCGTGGGGCCCCCTCTGGGTCCTCACACCTGGCCTGCCGGCATCATTGCGACAACCGGTTCTATGATATGATATATGGGTGTCAGGTAAAGTAAAGGAGGCCTTGTTGTATCTGAAGTTCAGAAGGTGAGTCATTTTTAAGTGTCTTTTTTTTTTAAAGATTTTATTTATTTATTTGAGAGAGAAAGTGAGAGAGCATGAGAGGAGAGAAGGCCAGAGGAAGAAGCAGACTCCCCGTGGAGCTGGGAGCCCAATGTGGGACTTGATCCCGCAACTGAAGGATCATGACCTGAGCCGAAGGCAGTTGCTCAACCAACTGAGCCACCCAGGCACCCTTAAGTGTCATTTTTAAGTGTAAGTGCAAAGCGGGGGATATACTTCCATGGAAAACCAGTTTATCTGCAATTCAGATTTAGATGTGCTTGGCTGCCTCAGTCAGCATGTGACTGTTGGTCTCAGGGGTCCTAAGTTCAAGCCCCATATTGGATATGAAGCTTACTTAAAATTTTTTTCTTCGAAAAAAAAATTTTTTTTTCTTTGAAATTCAGATATAACTGGGCGTCCTGTTTTTATTCACTAAATTTGACAAGCCTATTTTAATATATGCCTGGGTGACTCAGTTAAGTAATCATCTGCCTTTGGCTCAGGTCATGATCTCAGGGTCCTGAGAATGGAGCCTTCATTCAACTCTGCTCCCTCTGTCCCTCCCCCTGCTTGTGTGCCTGTGCTCCCTCTCTGTCTCAATCTTGGAAAAAAAAAACAAACAAACCCAAATATATCCTATGCCAACATCAATGGAAGCAATAGCAAATACTTACCTAACCCTTCCTAAGGCTGGTGACTATCCTTGGAGCATTACGTATATTAACACATTTAATGCTTACCAGAGAGGTATTTCGCCAGTGAGGAAACAGGCAGTAACTTGCCCTGGTCACAACTACTAGGTTCAGGCACTGAAGTTCTCATGATTCCTATGTCACCGGGGTTTTCTGCTCAGGACTGACTTTAAGCTTACTGTTTTGTTTTTTGTTTTGTTTTGTTTTGATTTTTTTTAAAGATTTTATTTATTTGACAGAGATCACAAGTAGGCAGACAGGCAGGCAGAGAGAGGGGGAAGCAGGCTTCCGCTGAGCAGAGAGCCCGATGCAGGGCTCGATCCCAGAACCCTGAGATCATGACCTGAGCTGAAGGCAGAGGCTTTAACCTACTGAGCTGCCCAGGTGCCCCAACTTTAAGCTTCCTGTTTCCCTGACCAGTTCACTGCACCCTCCTTGTCAAGCCATGCAAGATTTTTGTTTTAATAAAATAAACAGGATCACTTTACTCAAGGACTATATAACATTTCGCAAAATTGTGGAGGAGAATGCCCACCATGCCTTTTCTTGGGAAATCCTTTCTCTCCCTCCTTTGTGTCTGCCAAAGTTTCTTAAACTGGCCTTGATCTCCCAGTGTGGGGAGGTAGCTCTCATGGGAGTCCTCCCCAGCCTGTGGTCATCCCCATCTGGACCTTGGCATCTGAGAATGCATTCATAATCTGAGGAGGTTCTTGGTGCCAGACCCCACGGGACGCCCTCAGTTCCTACAATAAAGAAACTGCCTACTTGGTATAGCAGAGTCTCACTGATCAATGCTTCTTGAGTGAAGAAATGGATGTATTGCCCTTGTGCTGAACTTTCCTCCTGGGAATCAAAAACAGATGACTCTAGTTTGTTTCCTGAAACACAAAACAGCGTTTTTCCTGTTGGTATGGATGGTAAGTCAAGGCATAGTTCACATGAGAGAATTCTTTCATTATTCTTTGCCAAGGACTTACCTGGATTGAAACCCTACTTTCTGGAGGACTTAGAGCAGAGAGTGACACTTTCACTCTGTTTGCAATGTTGAGCAGGGAGATCAGAAATTCCGAACTGAGCTTGGATGGGCATATGTAACCTTGGGGACAGCCCTGGTTCCATCCTCCCCCCCCATCTTAGGACCAGGTCTGGATTATTCTGAAGTGAATGCCCCAGGGCCTTTTCAGGTGTGTTTTCTGAGGCTCAGATCTAATATGATCTACCATTCCACTGAGGGCTCTGAGCTAGGCACCAGTGCTTTCCAGGTGAGGGCAGTAGCAAATCCATAATATACAAGAGGATTTCCCTAATATGGAGGAATGCTTTAAATTTAGGTGACCCTTTTTTCATAAGATTTTATTTTGGAGAGGGACAAGTAGACTCAGCACTGAGCTGGGAGCAGGTGCCCAAGCAACTCTCTTAAAGTGCCTGCTTCTCCTACCTCCCCCACTTTTTTAAAAATGTAAGCTCTATGCCCAATGTGGAACTCACCACCTGCAGATCAAGCGCTGCCTTCTCTAGTGAGCCAGCCAAATGTCCTTCCCCCACGTCCCTTTTTTTTAAAAAAAAAAATCACATCGTTGCGGCACCTGGGTGGCTCAGAAGGTAAAGCATCTGCCTTTGACTCAGATCATGATCCTAGGGTCCTGGAATCCCTGGTAGGCAGGGAGGCTGCTTCTCTCTCTTCCTCTACTATTTTCTCCCTGCTTGTGTTCTCTCCCGCTCTTTGTCAAATAAAATCTTTAAAAAAATAAAAATCACATCATTACTTGACTTGGTTAAAACTCAACAAGGACTGTTGGGAATATACTTGCTGCAGCAGGAGAGACTGCAGCTAAGAAATGGTGAGGGGGACCTGGAAAGGACAGAAGGGAGGGCCCTTTTGCAGGGTTGAAACTGGCTTGGGGAGACCAGAAGAAGAGGAACCAGCTGTGGATTTTACTGTCCTGAGGTGGGACATTCAGGAACTGGGCATCTCAGTGATAGTTGTTTGGGAGGTTGGAGGGAGCAATGAAGTGGGACTGGGAAGACATTTTTAAGACTATTACTGGAAAAAGGGATTGTTAAGTCTTTTTGCAGCCATGGCGCGGCCTTGGGAGAAACATTGTTTTCTGTTGGCTTTGTCACTGTCCTTGTTTGTGTCTGTTAGGTACATCATGGTCTGATAGCCAGTGGGGAGGATTTTCACCCTGAAGGTAGATGAAAGAAAAAGCACATCAAGGGCTTATGAAAAACTGCTTATGGAAAAACTAAGGATTTAATAAGCAGCAACTCAAGATGACAGTGGACATTGATGGAGAAATAGGATTAATACATTCTAATTTTCATAGTTTTACAAATGACTCTAAGCTTGGGATAGTCTAGACACTTTTTGTTACTATGTGTTCAGTATTAACTATAGTGTGAAAGGACAGTGCTTTCCATGGACTCATTATATTGTTAGTTACTTATTTACAGGTAGAGAAAGCAGGAACACTAAGAGGTAAATTAACTTGCTTAAAGGCACATAGCCAGGAATGGGAGAAACCGGGAGATCTGGAGAGAAGCTGACTCCACATCCTGTGCTTGGTTACCGTGCTAGTCTCCTGGGCCTAGAGATTACACCTTGACTGGAGGAAAAAGAGAATGTTTTGCTATGTTCCAAGCACTAAGCTCAGTGAGTGCTATGCACGTCCCATAATCCTCACAGGGCCTACTATCATCCCATTGGAGATGAGGAAACAGGCTCGGAGAGAATGGGTATGCGTGCCCGGTTCGTTCAGCGAACGATTGGTAGAGTCAGTAAATAGGAAAGTCTGGATTCCAACCCGGGTCCTCAATTCCCGCCCTCCACTGCATCAGCCTCTGCCGGCAGGTACTCTTCTGGGTTAGCACACTTGAAATGTGGACTTAGTTGCCTAGATGAGCGTCCCGATGTGTTGGGGTTGGGGGAGGTCCGCAGTGAGGGGGGACCCAGCTGGCGGAGCCCGGCCCCCGCCCCGCCCACGCGGGCGGGACTGTCCCGTCCGCCAATCAGGGTGCTGGGGGCGGGCCGCGGGCGCTGCGGCTCCAGACCGCGGTTCGAGCGGCGAGAGCGCTCGCAGACGCTACGCGGAGTCGAGGGGAGCGAGCGGGCGCCCCAGTCTCCTTCCCCTCCCCTCCCCTCGCCGCCCTCTCCCGCAGCCGGACCGGAACTATGTGATCCCGGAAGTTCCGGCGCCATTGCTGTGTGGGATAAACAGTAATGGCGGAGGCTGCAGCTCCCGGAACAACAGCCACAACATCAGGAGCAGGAGCGGCAGCGGCGGCGGTGGCAGCGGCCTCCCCCACCCCTATCCCCACAGTCACCTCCCCGTCCTCGGGGGCGGGGGGAGGGGGAGGCGGCAGCGACGGCAGCGGCGGCGGCTGGACTAAACAGGTCACCTGCAGGTGAGACGCTGCGCAGCCCGGCGCCGGCGCGGGGAGGGGACCGAGGCCGCGGAGAGGGCGGAGAGGGCGCAGAGGAAGGGGCGGGCGGGCGGAGCGGAGAGGAGGAGAGCGGCATTTGGCCGCCCCGGCTGCCTCGCCCGCCTGACCCCGCGCTGCGTCAACCCCTGCCGGCCGCTGCGGGCCCGGGCGCGCGCAGCTCCGCCGCCGCACCGCCCGCCGCCTTCCCCGCGCCCGCGGAGCGGCGCGCAGCGCAGAGGGAAAGGTGGGCTGACTCCTCCCTCCATTTCATTGTCGCGGGATCCCGCAGTCCCTGCTTGCTTCTCCGCGGGTTCGGGAAGGGGGTGCGTGTACTACCGTGCAGCCGGCCTCCCGCAGCCCTGCGGGACCTGGGAGCCGTGTCATCCGTTGGTAACGTCTGCTCTCGTCTATCTCCGCCCCCCGCCCCCCGCCCCACCCGGGAAGTAGCTTTTGTTATTTCTCCTTTGTATGTTTATCGAGGGTGGCCGATCTGAGCTTTGTCTTAGAATCCAGTGCCGAGCTGGGGTGGTCTCCTCCGCATTAAATTTAGGAGCTGCCGTTCCCCTCCCGCGGTGAAAATGTTCTCTCTTCTCTCTTGAAATACGCCGTGAAATACACACGTCTTACTTCTGAAAGGGGAATAAATTAAAGAGCTTGTCTTGACCAGAGGAGAGCGGTTTTGTTTTAGTTTGCTATGTCAGATGCAAGTATTTGAAAAAATAATTTAGTGGATGGCAGTTATAGGTATGTTGCATACGCGTGTAAAAAAGGATCGAGCTGTACATATAGGATGAGTGCATTTAATTGGATGTTATACTTGGATTGTTTTAGAAGTGATCATTAGTGACTGGAAGCTTTCCTTTTTCTACCAGTTGAAAAAATGCAACTGGAACGCCGGTTTTCACGGGGGCGGGGCGGGGGGGGAAGGCTGTAATATCCATGCAGCACCTAAGAATTCTTAGTATACAGAACGCACTGTCCTGGTGTTGAACAGTGATACTAAACAGCATTCTGTCTTTCATATATGTATATGTAAGGCATAAATAACAAGCCTAATAAACTTATTTCTAGTAGCAGGATGGAGAAGCATAAAAGCTGTTTTAGGTACCTTCTCATCAGTGGTTTGTAGATGTAAGAATGGAGTCAAGTGCAATATCTTAAAAGAGAATTTCAAAATTCCTGTCGGTGAAACCAGTTAGTTGAGTCTCATTATATATATATCTACCTTTGTGTACTGAAAATAATGTTTCTGGAATATGTGAGTTCTTTCAAGAACTCCATACAAAGCCTTGATTTTTAACCTTTCACTCAATATAGTCTAGCCTTGAGCATCCATCACCAACCTGGCATTACCATACTTACCTCATTTTTATCTTGCAGCTGTAACTTGAAGCTAACTTTATTTACAGCAGTGCACAGAATTCTTTGTCACGTACTTTTCTCTCTGTTAGACACCTTGCCCTGTTCTTATTTCTAGTTTCTCAGCAGTATATAATCAGAATTCAAAATAGCTTACCAGACCATGCATTCCTTTTTGCCTGCCTTTAGCATCTTTGAGTAAATGCAGTATTGTAGATTTTTCCTGGAATGCTGGGAATTCTTTGCCTATGAACCAATAGATTTATGTATTTAAAACATTTACATAGCTCAGTAATCTAATCCTTTGGAAAGGCATTATGTAAAAGATAAAGGCTTAGATGTACTAGCTTTTTAAAAAAATAAATCTGTCTAGCTTTTGATTGAGAGTTACTTTTAAAAGTACAGGTTAGGGGCGCCTGGGTGGCTCAGTGGGTGAAAGCCTCTGCCTTCAGCTTGGGTCGTGATCTCAAGGTCCTGGGATCAAGCTCTCTGCTTGGTGGGGAGCCTGCTTCCCCCTCTCTCTTTACCTGCCTCTCTGCCTACTTGTGATCTCTCTCTCTCTCTCTGTGTCAAATAAATAAAATCTTTAAAAAAAAAAAGAGTACAGGTTAATATGTCTTAGATTTTAATGATCTATTTAAATTTTTTTCTTTGAGTAGTAGAATATCAAATATGATATCTTTTATTGTTGACTTTCAGCTTTCTGAGCAGGGGCCCTATTTTGTTTATCATTATCTGTACTTTGTAAATGCTTAGGTGAAATTACCTACTTTAATATGTGCTTTGTCCTCTGCTGTCATTAAAGAAAAGGTAACTTGTAAATTAGCAAGGGCAAAGGACAAATAAATAACGTGTTTCTGTCTTGGAGACTACCTCATTCAGTCATTCATTAAATAAGCATTAGTGCCTACAACGAGAGATGATGGTCTTGGATGTTCGAGGGAATGCAAAAATGCATTATAAATTTTCATTGTGTTTGATAGCAAAATACCCCTTGGAGAGGAGAATTTAAGGTAGTGATGTATTAGTGTTTTCTGCTTATTTCCTTCTATCTAGTGGTCTAAGGCTATTTTCTTAGGTCATAATCCTCTTAGAAGTTGTTGGGATGACAGATTTTTTTAATTGCTCATTCATACCTTTCATTGGTTACTATTTTCTTTACATTTCTCAATTCTATCATTGTTTTGTCTGCAGCTTAAAAACATAGTAACTATGTATACCTTTCCCAAGGAGCTGTATTATGCTGCCCCCACCAGGCTATTTTTCATATTTTTAATTGGAGGAATATTAAGAAATAGGCTGTTGCTTTTATTTTTTATTTTTTAATTTTTTTATTTTTTTTGCTGTTTTTAGCTTCTTTGAGGTATGGGGTTAAAATACTTAAGTCGTAACTTGGGAAAGCTACAAGTTTGGATTTAGGCAGTGCTGTGAGTTTTACAGTGGTAGATGAACAGTTGAAATAATACTCAGCGTTTTTTATTTCTATTTTTTTAATAAAGGAAACACTTTATAATTTTTATTTTTAAAGATTGTACTTTTGGGGTGCCTAGGTGGCTCAGTGGGTTAAAGCCTCTGCCTTCGGCTCAGGTCATGATTTCAGGGCCCTGGGATCAAGCCCCACATCAGGCTCTCTGCTCAGGGGGGCCTGCTTCCTCCTCTCTCTCTGCCTGCTTCTGCCTACTTGTGATCTCTCTCTGTGAAATAAATAAATCTTTAAAAAAAAAAGAGATTGTACTTATTTGACAGAGAGACAGCGAGAGAGGAAACAAGCAGGGGGAGGGAGATAGGGAGCAGCACGCTTCACGCAGAGCAGGGAGCCCCATGCGGGGCTCGATCCCAGGACCCTGGGATCATGACCTGAGCCAAAGGCAGAGGCTTAACGACTGAACCACCCAGGCGCCCCTATTTTTTTTTTTTTAAAGATTTTATTTTTGCTTGACAGAGACACAGGAAGAGAGGGAACACAAGCAGGGGAAGTGGGAGAGGGAGAAGCAGGCTTCCTGCTGAGCAGAGAGCTGGACCCCAGTACCCGGAAGGCAAGACGCTTAACAACTGAGCCATCCAGGCGCCCCTCATTTCTATTTTTTTCAAGTGTAGTCAGTATAGTTTAAAAATAAATTCCTCCAATTGCTGTGATGTGATGTACCCAGAGTGAAGTTTATTACTTGGAAACTAGGCTTTTTTTTTTTTTTTTGAAAAGGTGGCATTGAAAAAGTTACGAGCCCCATTAATAAATTAATTTGCTGCTGGCATTATGGTTCGCCATGACACCTAGGTGTCTTCTACAGTAAAACAAATACGTGACTATTTGTATAGGTATTATAGGAGATAAAAAGCAGAGTAAACTATGGTCCTCAGCCGCCAGGAATTAGCAGTCTAGTATGAAAAATTGTTGGGGGGCGCCTGGGTGGCTCAGTTGGTTAAGCAACTGCCTTCGGCTTAGGTCATGATCCCGGAGTCCCGGGATCAAGCCCCACATCGGGCCCCCAGCTCCACGGGGAGTCCGCTTCTCACTCTGACCTTCTCCCTTCTCATGCTCTCTCTCACTGTTTCCTAATAAGTAAATAAAATCTTTAAAAAAAATTGTTGGTACACTAATCAGGAAATTAAAATATCAAAACAATGTAAGAAATGCCAAAGCTGGGACGCCTGTTTGGCTCAGAGGGTTAAAGCTTCTGCCTTCAGCTCAGGTCGTAATCTCAGGGTCCTAGGAACGATCTCAGGGTCCTAGGAACGAGCCCCACATGAGGCTCTGCTCAGCAGGGAGCCTGCTTCCCCCTCACTCTCTGCCTGCCTCTCTGCCTACTTGTGATCTCTCCCTCTCTGTCAAATAAATAAATAAAATCTTTAAAAAAAAAGGAAAGAAAGAAATGCCAATGAAGTGGTAAATGCCAAATTAGTTAGCATTCTGTAATTTCTGTAAATCCACAGGCAGGTTGTTATGATGCCTAGAGGTACTTTGAGGGTATTGTTTGGTTCCCTTTGTACCCTTAGAAGCTACTGTTGGGGTGTTTCGTAATGTACAAGTTTGGCAAACATGCTTAGTTTTCCAAGAGGTACAGCAGTAGGGGAAGTTCTAGTCGATTAAATTGGTCTTTATTACTGGACAATGTCTGGAGTCATAAGATTTTCTTATTCATCTGGGAGAGTGCATCAGTGAGAGCAGGAGGGAGGGTCAGAGGGAGAAGCAGGACACCCCCCTCTGCTGAGCTGAAGCGGAAGATAGATGCTTAGTTCACTGAACCACCCGGGCTCCCTGGAGTCCTAGAATCAAGGTGGAAGGAATCTTAGAAATCCTATGGCCCAGGCAGGGGCACCAGGGTTACCAACTCTTGATTTGGCTCAGGTCATGATCCCAGTGGAGGGTTGGAGACCCATACCCAGCTCCAAGCTCAGTGGGGGAGACTCGAGATTGTCTCTCCCTCTGTACCACCCCCCCCCGCCGTCCCTCTCTCTAAAATAAATTTTTATTAAAAAGTCACATGGCCCAGGCTTTTCACCAAAAGAAGCTTCAGTCTGGGCAATGACATCAAGATTTGGATGGTGGCTTGGTGATGGCATTTAAGAACAAAACAAAAGCACTTAATTTTGATTGGTTTCCTTTTGGGGAGAAACTCTTGAGGCTTGCCTTTTGTTTCATTTTCTGTTAAAACTTAACCATATTATAGGGCACCTGGGTGGCTCAGTCTGTTTAGTGGCTGCCTTCAGCTCAGGTCATGATCTCAGGGCCCTGGGATGGAGCCTTGCTCGGCGGGTAGCCTGCTTCTCTAGCTCCTGCTCCCCTTGCTTATGTTCCCTCTATGTCAAAGAAATAAAATCTTAAAAAAAAGAACAACAATTGGGATGCCTGGGTGGCTCAGTCGGTTGAGCAACTGCCTTCGGCTCAGGTCATGATCCTTGAGTTACGGGATCGAGTCCCACATCGGGCTCCCAGCTCCACTGGGAGTCTGCTTCTTACTCTAACCTTCTCTCCTCTCATGCTCTCTCTCACGTTCTGTCCCTCAAACAAATAAATTTATATATATAAAAAAAAGAACAACAACTTGTAATCTCTTAAAAATGGGTTGGCAAGGAGGGATTTCACTGTGAGGATTGTATTCAATTCCGGATATACCAATAGTGTTTATATCACTGAGGGATAAAAAGGCAAAAAACTGAAAACAGACCTTACATACCAACCAAGCATGTAAAATAATGCTTAGTATTTGGCAGTAACTAATCAGGGGTTGTATTCTAGTGTTCTGTTGATTCTGAAGTATCAGGTGGTTTTGTGTCTGCTTGAATTCCTTCAGTGTCGCTAGTCCTGGACCTCAGGAATGCATTTTGTTGCTGGGTAGTTTTTTCCTAGCCTTCATATCGAACTAGTTATATGATGTAGCTTTTTACACATACTCACTTTGTTAGAAATGGTGCCTGAGAAGGTGGTTCGTATTCTGGCTCTGTTACTCCAGTTGCTTAAAATCTTGTGGCATGACGTCTAGGTGTCTTGCCTTACTCTTCTTAGCTGATTTGTTCATGTGTACCTCTTCTTGCCAGGCATGGTCCTAAACCAAATAAATTGAACAAGTTACCCTGGCAGGGCAGAGTAAAGATGTGGAAGGACAGATTTGAATGAATGCATAGCACAAAGACTGCAGTTACTGATTTGAAAGATTGCTGAAACTGAGATGAAATCACCTGAAGGTCCCCTAGCTAGGAAGTGACACAGCTGGAATTTAGTCTTCCAGTTCTGATGGAGCGCTTGGCTGGCTCAGTCAGAAGAGCATGCAACTCTTGACCTTAGGAGTGAGATCAAGCCCCATGTTGGGTTTAGAGCTTGCTTAAATAAAAATAAAACTTAAAAGAATGCCCAGTTCTGAGCTTTTGTACTCTTAGATCCAGTCTACTACTAATGGTAGTCTGATTGTATTGACTTCCTGGTAGTTACATTCTCTTGGCTCTTGAAACTTGGGATCTGCTAAAGTCCCTAGATGGAGTAAATCGGGTGGTCACGTGGAAGGCAGTTTAATGTACTAATTTCGATGCTTCCTTGTTTCAGAACCTTCAGTGATTCCTTACTGCTTAAAGATAACTTGACTTACGAGGACCTGCAGCATCTGTTCTTAGCTATCCAGCCCCATCTCCTCTTACCTTCCTGCACTTATCCTTGTTCTCTTCACTCTTGGCCATACACTTTATGGTGCTTTCTTGGCCATTTGCTCTATCGTGCTCTTGACTAGAAAGTGCGAATGGTCCATGCATCACTGTCCTAAGGCCAATCTGTTTGAATCTCATTTTCACTATCATTTTGGATTCTCCGGAAGTGTTCACCCATCATGGATTTTTGACAAGTAAATACTGGTGTAGGTGTTGCAGAGGTGCTAAGGAAGTGCATTAAGGTGCAGCTCTTAGGGAATGGAGCTCCTGGTTAGGGAACTGAGGTTAAGGACAGCTACTGTCGGGTAGTGAGTGATTGGTGGAAGACAGAATCTGATGTAGTAAAGAGCATCACAAACCCAAGTGCAGCAACTGAAAGTTGGACAAAATGAGATTTAAGAACAAATGTAAAAATGAGTTATGCCTGAAGTTTAGGTGCTACCTTCCCAGCTCGGGATCTCTAGATACTTTATCAAGCTTTAAAACTGAATCAGGATATGTATCTGACTTCAAATCGATCCCAAAGAAATGTTGATGGTTTAGACACCTGTCTTGTGTTTGTTTTATTTTCAAGATTTTTATTTATTTGACAGATCACAAGTAGGCAGAGAGGCAGGCAAGAGGGGGAAGCAGGCTCCTCGCCAAGCAAGAGAGATCAATGGTGGTAGTGGCGGTTCTCAAGATGATCAAGGTTATCCATAAAAAATAAGACTCATATCACTTTTACCTAGAGAAATTGCCGCTCGCTTCTCCTCATTCCCCCCCTTGCAGTCCCCACTTTCCGATGTAGTAGGTACGAGGTGTTCTCTGCATTTGTATTTCCAGCATGGGGCTGATGCTGCTAGTCCAGGTTCCCTGCGTCCTCCTAAGGCCTACTCTGATGACTGGTGTAAACTGCCGGTTAGGTACACATGTCCTCTTTGAAGGCTGAGGAGAGGAGTCTGCTAGCCAAAGAGTATAGTGATTTCCCTTAGCCTCTGTGTTTTCACATGTGGATTCTATGTGAATTTTTGTAAGGAGGCTCCATGCCCAGTTTGGAGTCTGGTGTGTGGGGCTCAAACAAGAAACCCTGAGATGGAGACCTGAGTTGCTTAACCCAGCTGAGCCACTCAGGTGCCCTGCACTTGTGGCTTTTAAAGGATTAAAGGGGCAAGTTTAAGGATTAAGGGGCAAGTGCTCAACCGGGTGACTCACTTGTTCTGGTGTCTGCCTTCGGCTCAGGTTGTGATCGCCCTGATCACATCCTACTTGAATGGAGCCCCAGGTCCAGCTCCCTGCTCAGCAGGAAGCCTGTGTCTCCCTCTTCCACTCCCCCTGCTTGTGTTTCTTCTCTCCTTGTGTGTCTGTCAAATACATACAATCAAAAAAAGAATTAAAGTGGTGTTTTTAAAAAAGATTTCAGTTGGGGCGCCTGGGTGGCTCAGTTGGTTAAGCGACTGCTTTCGTCTTGGGTCATGATCCCAGAGTCCCGGGATCGAGTCCCGTATCGGACTCCCGGCTCTGTGGGAGGTCTGCTTCTCCCTCTGACTTTCTCCCCTCTCATTCTCAGTCTCTCTCTCTCTAGTAAATAACTAAAATCTTTAAAAAAAAAAAAATTTTAGTTGACAGAGCACACAGGCAGGAGAGCAGCAGGCGGGGCGGGGGGGGGGGTGAAGCAGTCCCCCTACTGAGCAGGGAGCCCGACGCTGGGCTTGAACCCAGGACTCTGGAGTCATTACCTGAGCTGAAGGCAGCTACTTAACAACTGAGCCACCCAGGTGCCCCTAACACGGTTTCTTAAAAGTAGTGAAATACACAGTAGTCTGACCCATCTGGTCTACATTGTTTCTTGCTTCTTTATCTTTACAGAGAGCTCCTATTATGGCTAAAGTTAGTGAAAAACAAGACACCACCTCCCTAAGACTGAAAAATAAGAACTGTAAGCGGCTGCCTTAGGCTCAGGTCATGATCTCAGGGTCCTGGGATCGAGCCCCCCGCATCTCAGCGGGGAGCCTGCTTCTCCCTCTCCCACTGCTTGTGTTCCCTCTCTCTCTGTGTCTATCTGTAAAATTAATAAGTAAAACCTTAAAAGTATATTAAAAAAACTTATCCTGAAGAGACCTGAGATCATAATGATGATGTCAGAGTTGAAATGGAAGTTGGTGCACACATAGGCAGCCTTCCTGTGGTACCATAACAGATAATCTTGTCATAGGTCTCATTCTACTTTTTGTGTTCATTCTACATGTTTGCGTAGAATAGGATATATTGGATATATTACTATACAGCACTAGGGTACATAGTATACTACTATACTAATGTGTTACTGGTGGAGTACATTGGTTATGAATTCTTTTTTAAGATTTAATTTATTTTACAGAGAGACACAGCAAGAGAGGGAACACAAGCAGGGGGAGTGGGAGAGGGAGAAGCAGGGGAGCTCAACTGAGGTTGGGTTCCGCTCCCTCCACTGAGCAGGGAGCCCAACTTAGGGTTCAATCCCAGGACCCTGGGATCATGAACTGAGCCGAAGGTAAGGACTGAGCCACCCAGGAGCCCCAATGTAATTTTTTTTAAAAGTAATCTCTATACCCAGCATAGGTCTTGAACTTAAAACCCCAAGATCAAGAGTTGCATGCTCCACCTACTGAGTCAGCCAGCGCCCCTGGATTGTTTTTGTATTACTGATTTTTGAGAGTTCTTTATAGTCCAGATGGGGGTCTTTTATTCGATAAGCTATATGCAGATATTTCCTCCTAGTCTGTCACTTACTTTCAAAATTCTCTTAAGTGGCTTTGATGCACCCAAAATTGAACTTTAGTGTAATGCTATCTTTTTTTCAAGTTTTTATTTATTAGAGAAAGTATGCACATGAGAGCATGCACGTGCGAGCCAGGGGCATGGAGAGAGGGAAAAGCAAACTCCTGGGACCCTGGGACGGACCATGACCTGAGCCAAAGGCAGACGCTTAATTGACTGAGCCACCCAGGTGCCCCAGTTATGAATTCCATTTTACTTATTTATATTTTTTTAATAATTTTATTTATTTATTAGAGACACAGAGAAAGTGAGAGAGAGCATGAGAGGAGAGAAGGTTAGAGGCAGAAGCAGGCTTCCCGTGGAGCTGGGAGCCCGATGTGGGACTCGATCCCAGAACTCAAGGATCATGATCTGAGCCAAAGGCAGCTGCTCAACCAACTGAGCCACCCAGGCGCCTCCCAGTTATGAATTCTTTTAGGACTTGCCTGTAGTCTTTTAAATCAAATTTTGGTTCTTTTTCTCATCAGGTATTTCATGCACGGAGTTTGTAAGGAAGGAGATAACTGTCGCTACTCGCACGACCTCTCTGACAGTCCTTACGGCGTAGTGTGCAAGTATTTTCAGCGTGGATACTGTATTTACGGAGACCGCTGCAGGTAAGCATTGTTTCCAGATAAGTTTTGTTCAGAGGTGAAGTGAGAGAGGTTTAGAAAAAGCGGGAGTAAAATACATAATTCCAGTAACTTTGTAAATTTAAGGTAAGTGCTTTGAAAATTATTCCTTAGCAGTGTTACTACACTGGTAAATCTCAACTTGGAGGGCATTTGTTAATACATTAAAAAAAAGGATTTTGGGGGCGCCTGGGTGGCTCAGTGGATTAGAGCCTCTGCCTTGGCTCAGGTCGTGATCTCGGGGTCCTGGGATCAAACCCCGCATCAGGCTCTCTGTTCTGCAGGGGGGCCTGCTACCCCCCCCTTTGCCTAATTGTGATCTCTCCCTCTTTGTCAAATAGATAAATAAAATATTAATAAATTAAAAAAAAAGGAGTTTGTAATGCAGCCCGAAGTTTAAATCCTGAGGATCCCCTTCTGCAAACCTAGGGATAGATGTGGAGAAAGTGTTTGTATGTGACCTTTCCTTTTTTTAATGGCATTTCCTTTTTAAGATTAAGAATGATGTGCATATTTGACCACAGTTTCAGATCTCTATTAATAATGAATTAAATGGAGAGAAAATGGGATCATAGGCATTTAGGGGATCGTATTAGGTTGCTAGTTACAAGAGCTTATGACTGCATGTCAACTTTCCTGAACGCTTTCAGCTTGCAAGACTAAATCTAAGCTTAGATTTAGGGAAAATACTTTAAGAATGTGCTTCAAGAGGAATTCATTCTTTAATCTCTATCATTATTCATTGAATTGGTACCATAATCCTGTTAAAATTGGCTCTTGCTTAGAAATCAGGTGGAGGGGCGCCTGGGTGGCTCAGTGGGTTAGGCCTCTGCCTTCGGCTCAGGTCACGATCTCGGGGTCCTGGGATCGAGCCCCGTATCTGCCTACTTGTGATCATTCTCTGTGTCAAATAAATAAATAAAATCTTTTTTTTTTTTAAGGATTTTATTTATTTATTTATTTGAGAGAGAGAGGAAGCATGAGAGGAAGAGATCAGATGGAGAAACAGACTCCCCACTAAGGAGGGAGCCCGATGCGGGACTCGATCCAGGGACCCCAGGATCATGACCTGAGCCGAAGGCAGCTGCTCAACAACTGAGCCACCCAGGCGCCCCTAAATAAATAAAATCTTTAAAAAATTAGGTGGAATTTTTTTTATTTCCAAGTCAGAAAAGATGTTTTTTAGTTTCCTGTTGATTGGGGTGCCTGGGTGGCTCACTCAGTTGGGCGTGGGCATCAGGTCATGATCCCAGTGTGCTGGGATCGAGCCCCAAGTCAGGCTCCCTGCTAGTTGGGGAGGTTGCTTCTCTCTTGCTCTGCCTGTTGCTCCCCCTGCTTGTTTTCTCTGTCAAGAGTTTTCTCTCTCTTGTCTCTATGTATTTTAAGGATTTTATTTATTTGACAAAGATCACAAGTAGGCAGAGAGGCAGCCAGAGGGGGTTGGGAAGCAGGCCCCCTGCTGAGCAGAGGGCCCAATTCCCGGGTTTGATCCCAGGACCCTGAGATTACAAACTGAGCCAAGGCAGAGGCTTGAATCCTGAGCCACACAGGCGCCCCCCCCCATTTTAATATTTTATTTGAGCGAGAACAGGAGAGTGGCAGATGAAGAATCAGATTCCCTGCTGAGCAGGAATCCTGACACAGGGCTCCATCCCAGGATTCTGGGATCATGACCTGCGCTTAGGGCAGAGGCCCAACTGACTGAGCCACATAGGTGCCTCCTAAAGTCTTCAAAATGTAGTTACCTGTTAATGTTGAACAAATTACCCTGAGATTTAGCAGCTTAGAGACAATAAATATCATCTGCGGTTTCTGGGGGTCTGAAATCGGTGTGGCTTAGCTGGGTCCTTCTAGCTCTGAGATTTCAGAGGTTGCATCAGGATTTTGGGCAGGGCTCCCATTATCTGACCTCTACCTAGCGGCTTAGAGGATCACTTCTAAGGTTGCTCACACACTATTGGCAAGAGACCATAGTTTTTACCTTTTGGACCTCTTTCTAGGGCTGCTTTATAGTGTCCTTGTTTGCTATCCTTCCCCAGAGCAAATGATTTGAAGAGAGAGCAAGGACACATCCACAATGCCTTTTATGACCTAGTCTTAGAAGTCCCACACTCCAGCTCTGCTCATTATTACAAGCAAGTCGTAAGTCCAGCCCATATTCGAAGGGAGAGAGATTGGGCCCCACCTTTTGAAGGGAGGAATACTAAAGACTTTTGGGGCATACTTTAAGCCATAATATTAGGTAAGACATTTGAGAATGTCAGCCAGTTTTAGCATTCTACGGTCAGAAAGGAATTATGTCAAGTCTTATGTTCTGATGCTTAGAATTGAAAAGGCTAAGAAATTGATGGGTGGGATAAATGTTCAGTCACAGTCATTTTACTAGGAAATCTAGTAAGCATAGGGAAAAATATATTTTTTTATGTGACTGTAAGAGCTCAGAAACGGAACCCCTGATAGCTGAGTTTTTAAGTTCTTTTTGTTCTCTGCAAATTTTTTCATGGCAGTGTTACTGGCAAGGGGGAAAATGACACCCCCTCCCCCCAAGTAAACCCTACCACAAACCCAGGTTTATCTTTTTCAGTCACAGTATGAAAGGGCTGAGTTGGTAGAACTCCATCCTACTATGTATATAAAGAAGTAATTCTTCGTAGTAGGATGGTCTCTGGAGGTTTTCTAAGCCAACTTAGTGTTGGGGAGCTGGGTTCTTTGCCTAGACGTCAGCTGAGAATCTGTGAACTCTGTCCAGGGAGAGAGGAAATAAGTGCCAGGAGTGGAGGGGAGACTCCAGGATGCCCAGGAGAGAGAAGTGGGGAGAAGGCTGTGCAAGGAGGAGGGAAAAGTACGGCTGGCTGGTGGACGGATGAGCTACTTTTTCAGAAGAGGGACTCCTGATCCGGACCATATAGGTGGAAAGAATGAAATGAGGTTAAATTGAAGAAATCCAAGCTAAGGCCAAGGCTGTGTGTGTTAATCAGCTTATTTTCCAGGTAACTTTTCCAGCCCTAAGTGGCATTTCATACTCTCCTTGGGAGTAAGTATGGAAGCCTGTGATCAGTGACTTCCTTGTGGGAGGCGAAGGTGAAGGCCAGGGAGTGAGTTGGTGCTGCCGTTCCCGTGGGGCTCTGACCGCGGCTGCAAGACGCCTCATGCTCTTTTCTTTGTAGTAAAGACCCAGCTCCCTCTTGGGCGAGTGATCCCGGTTTGAGCTGGGTTTGGAGCTCCCAAGGTGAAGGGAAAGGCATGAGGGAAACCTGTGCATGAATAGTGGGCCTGGAAGGAAGGAAGATTGGTGGTAATAGTGTGGGACAGACCGCCTGGCAGTCCTGACACCGTACGCGTCGGAGCTTCTGGTACAAATTGGCCAGTGTCCAGAGATGGCAAATACTTGACCCCACAGAGGGAATAGTTGATAATGAAGGATAGTGTCCTAGTGCCAGCAGTTCATAAATACTGCTGCGTCGGTGCTTATGAGGGTGGCACTGTCACTTAGGCCAGGCCTCCGTTACTGAACTGCTTTGCACCCTGCCGGACTTGGGACATACTCTGCCCCACCCACTCAAAAAGCCGGAAGAACTCTCCTCATTACTGAACACCCAGTGGAGATAAGGGGGTGTTGCCTGGGTTGACAACCATTGCTATGGTAGATCTTCTTTCCTTTGGAGGACTCTGTCCCTCTGGACCCAGTGAATCCTATAACTTAACGTTTAAGATTTATTTATTTGAAAGAGCGTACATGGGGGGGAAACAGACTCCCCACTGAGTGATTCCCAGGGGATCCCAGGTACTCCCCGCTCCCCCCCCCAAGATGACCTGAGCAGAAAACCAAGGCATAAGTTAAAATACTTAAAGACACATACCAGACCTTAGAATGATTGGGGGGTGGGAAATAGCCATCCAGAAAGGAAGCATTTGTCTTTTCTTAAAACTGGAAGAAAAATGGATTCAACTTCATTACATAGAAATCAATACTCTTTTATAAGAGTATTTGCAAAGATGTGAAAGAAAAGCCCAATATTAGTTTCAGTGCTGTCTCAGTATTATTTCTTCACTTAACATTTTGATGAAAAGGATCACTGGTCTGTGATAATCCTAAAGAATCAATTTAATAAGCACTATGAAAACATCACCCTGGACTCTGAATCCAGGAGGTGTGAGAGTTCTCCTAAGTAGGAGTCTTTGTTTGTACAGGGCCAGCTAGTAAATGTATTTTGGTTATGGAGGCCAGACTCCTGGCTGCAGTGCAATACCCGTAGATGACCATAAGCTAACGGATGTGGTGTGTTCCCGTGAAACTTCATTGGGACCCTGAAATTTGGGTTTCATGTATCATAAAACAATCTTTTTCTCAACCATTTAAAAATGACAAAACCAGAATACAAGAATCTGTCTCCTGAAGTACAGTTCTAAGTGCCTACATAAATACCTGTTTAAGAAAAATAATAAAGATCAGGACACCTGACTGGCTTGCTCGGTATCAAAACCATTTTTAGCTCCAGGTTTGGCCCGATGGTCATAGACTGGATTGATCCTGTTCTTCAGGCCCATGCTGCACTGAACCATATTTTTTAGTAAGCCTAAACTTTTTTTGTTTAGGTTTATTTATTATTTGGCACAGAGAGTACACAGTACTCATAGAGAGTACACAGTAGGCAGAGCTGCAGGGAGAGGGAGAAATAGGCCCCTCGCTGAGCAGAGCCTGATATGTGTGTGGTCAGGGCCTGGGACCGAGACCTAGGATGAAGGCAGCCGGATAACTGACCACCCAGCTGCACCTAGTAGGCACCTTTCAAGATGCGTCTTGCTTTTTCTTTCTTGCTTTATTATTCTTATTTTTTTAAAAAAGATTTTTATTTATTTATTTGACAGAGGGAGAGAGATCACAAGCAAGCAGAAGCAGGCAGAGAGAGAGAGAGAGGGAAGCAGGCTCCCCGCTCAGCAGAGAGCCCAATGTGGGGCTCGATTCCAGGACCCTGAGATCATGACCTGAGCCGAAGGCGGAGGCTTTAACCCACTGAGCCACCCAGGCGCCCCTTTGCTTTATTATTCTTATTTGTACTTTATCTTTGCTAGTACTTAAAGCGCAAATCTTCAGTCCAGAGTCATTGATATAGATCAGTTCTGGGGCACCTGGGTGGCTAAGACAGTTAAGTGTCTGCCTTTGGCTCAGGTCATGATCCCAGAGTTCTGGGATGAAGCCACTCATTGGGCTCCCTGCTCAGCGGGGAGCCTGCTTCCTCCTCTCCCTTTGGCTGCTGCTCTGCGTACTTGCGTGAACTCTCTCCCTGTCAAATAAATAAAATGTTAAAAAAAAAAAATCAATTCTGCGCTAAGGGATTAACTTTGCTTAAAGAGGCTGTTTTATTTTTTTTTTAAAGACTTTATTCGACAGAGATCACAAGTAGGCGGAGAGACAGGCAGAGAGAGAGGGGGAAGCTAGACTCCCCGCTGATTTGATTTTAAAATTTAACTTTCAAAGTAGATTATCATTTGCACACAAGGGCCCTGTTTTATTCATTTAAATTTGACCACTTGTAGATGATAAAAGAATTCGTTTCAGAGCCAGCAGGCCAAGGGGTGGGGAGAGTGTCAGAATGCTAGGCAGGCTCCACACCCAGGCTGGAGCCAGAGGCAGGACTCTTATCTTAGGACACCCAAGATCATGTCCTCCAACCGAGCCAGCCGGGTGGGTGTTTAGTACCAGATGTTGTTCAAAAAATGGAACCGTTCCTGGTGCTTGTGTGGCTTAGTCTTCATCTGGGGTCAGGATTGCAGGCTCCTGGGATCGAGCGGGGAAATCTCCCTTCTGCCTCTCCTCTGTGCTCATGTATTTCTCTCTCTCAAATAAAATATATTAAAAAATAATGTCTATCCCTATAATACGGTAACTATGAGCTACCTGTGTGTGTTGAATACTTGAAGAAAATATGGCTAGTGCCCGGACCAACAAACTGGATTGTGTATTTATAAATACTTAGATGTGGCCATTGACTGCCATCATACAGAGCAGTAGTCTTATTAGACCTACAACACCACTTACTTGACTTAAAGATATTATTTGACAGAGGGAACATAAGTAATGGGTGGCCCTAATGCTTAAGAGTAGGAATAATGAAGGTTTGAGATAATAGAATACTGTGGTAAATGTGGCAAATGGTTGCACTGAGGACAGTGTGTAGTTAGCCTTTGTCTTTTGGAACACAGCTGGCCCACGGTTAGGGTGGCCCCTAATTAATTGGAAGACCTGCTAGATTCATGTCCTGTAAGTTAATACCAGTTCAGACTTACTATGATATCTCAATTTATTGTGTAAGAATGTCCGAATTGTGGGGGATTTCATTGGGTAGAAAATTTTTATTTTTTAAAAGATTTTATTTATTTGACAGACACAGAGAACACATGTAGGGGGAGTAGCAGAGGGAGAAGCAGGCTTCCTCGTGAGCCCGGAACCCTATGTGGGGTTCATCCCAGGACCCTGGGATCAACCATCCAGGCACCCCAAGAAGTTTTTTTTTTGTTTGTTTTATTTTTGTTTTTTAAGATTCTACCCATTTATTTGACAGAGATCACAAGCAGGCAGAGAGCCCGATGCGGGGCTCAATCCCAGGACCCTGAGATCATGACCTGAGCGGAAGGCAGAGGCTTTAACGCACTGAGCCACCCAGGCACCCCAGGAAGTTAGTTCTTGAGGGAATCGTTTTTTCTTAAGTTTTCAGTTGTGGTTTAATAACTTGACAGATAAAAAGGATGAAAAAATGTATAGGGTAAATTTGAAAAAATAATTAAGTCAATGAATGTATACAGGAGAACAATACATAACTAACTGTATATTGTAAATCCTATGTCCTCTGTTTAATTTTTGTTTTGTTTTTGTTTTTTCTTTGCCACAAGCCAGTTATCCTTGTGGTAACTTTTCTGACACCTCCTGCTTAAAATCCAAAAGGTCAGAAGGATCGTGAAGCCCTGCTTTCACCATCTGTATTCTTACTGAAAATCAAGATCAAGCGAGCTTTTGCCCTTCTGCTCCACTGTTTCTGTCTTCCCTGAGCTCACCTTAGCTATGTCCTGTTTAATAATTGTGAACATTTTAACATGTGGTAAAATGTTCTACATTTTCTACTTTTTTTTTTAAGGTTTTATTTATTTGACAGAGACACAGAGAGGGAACACAAGCAGGAAGAGTAGGAGAGGGAGAAGCGGGCTCCCTGGGATCATCACCTGAACTGAAGGAGATGCTTAATGACTGAGCCACCCAGGCAGCCCTACATTTTCTACATGTTGGTTGCGAGTCAGACTTTCTTTGATTATCCTTGGGTGCACAGTCTCTTTAGCAGAGTTGCCACGGGAACTGTGAGACTCCAGATTCTAGTGGAATTTGAAGTGTGATAGATTTGTCCGCTGCTGGGGTGGGCAAACCTTGGCTCTGAAGTTTGCTGACTCCTGGTCTATGACCTTGCTACTCAGAGTCGTCCTTGGGCCAGCAGTGGTATCATCCTGTGGGGGCTTGATAGACATGCAGAATCATGGGCTCTGCCCCAGACAGAAATTATGGATCATTCAACAATTTCCCAGGTGATCATAGGCGCAATATTTTAAAAGCCCAAGGACAGAATCAGGGAATACATACATACATATTCCATTTGGGACTGCTGACTGCTGGTAGACAGTGACTGCTGACTTTGAATTTTTTTTTAAGATATGAACATAGCAAGCCATTGAAACAGGAAGCAGTGACGGCTGCAGATCTGACTTCAAAATCATCCGTTGCTCCTTCCTCAAGTCTCTCATCAATTGTTGAAATGAATACGGGCGAGTCAAGAAATTCAAACTTTGCAACTGTAGGAGCGGGTTCAGAAGACTGGGTGAATGCCATTGAGTTTGTTCCTGGGCAGCCCTACTGTGGCCGTAGTGAGTATTTTGGAGACTAAAAACAACTTAGGGCACTATGCCGTTTTCACAACCTTCTGCTTCCACCTTTCATATACTTAGCCTGATTTAATGCTCTAAATTGGATTACCTAAGAAGTACCAGTGGAGTGAAGGAAACTTTGAATCCCAGTAGTAAAGAATTTAGAGTGCTTTGAAATACTGAAGCCTCTTGAATCAGTGCAGTTGTATAAGAAATAGGTTTGTTTTTTTTTTTTAACAAGCCTAATCTTGGAATTTTCAGCACTAGAAAATTGATTCAAGAGTGAAGGAATTAGTTCAATATACTTGGAGTTTAATTGAAGTGCTTCTCATTGTTTTCTGTTCTGTCAAGTTCAGTTACTTTAGTTCATAAATCTGCCTTACCTATTTTGGACCTTTACCACCCTCTTAACCATTTTCAGCTGCCCCTTCCTGCACTGAAGGACCCCCGCAGGGCTCAGTGGCCAAGGAAGAGTCTGGGAAGGAGCAGACGGCAGCAGAAACCAAGAAGCAGCTTTGCCCCTATGCTGCGGTGGGAGAGTGCCGCTACGGGGAGAATTGTGTGTACCTCCACGGCGACTCCTGTGACATGTGTGGGCTGCAGGTCCTCCATCCAATGGATGCTGCGCAGAGATCGCAGCATATAAAAGTAAGTCCTCTGGGGGGTTTCTGTTAACCATGTGAGACTTTCTCTAAGATGCACATTCCACTGGTTTTTAACATAGTAACAGACTTGTGCTAAAACACCTGAAAGAAACCTCATGCTCCTTAGATCCATTACCCTCCCTCCAGCTCCTGGTGGCAGCAGCTCCCCTACTTTTGTCCCTGGATTGGCGTGTTCTGGAGATTGCAGATAATTGGAATCCTGAGTGGCCTTTTGTGACTGGCGTAAGCATTAGAATAATGTTCTCAAGGCTTATTCCTGTCTTAGTGTGTATTAGTACCTCATTCCTTTTTCTGGCTGAATAATCATTCGCCGCCTAGCCATACCACATTTTGTTTTTCCATCCTTCAATTGAAGGACTTTGGGATTATTTCACCCACCAGCTATTGTGAATAATAAGGCCAAGAGCATTCATATGTAGGCATGTTTTGAGATCTCTTCAGCAGAGTTCCTGGGTCATCTGGTAACACAGTGCTTAACATTTTGAGCAATGTCAGACTTTTTACACAGTGACTACAGCTTTTTCTTTTTTTTGACTACACCATTTTATGTTCCAATCTCAATGGATGAGAATTTCAGACTGTAGTTTTAAGTTTATTAGAGAAAGCTTGAGTGAGGAGAGGAGCAAGGGTGTTGGAGAGGGAGAAGCAGGTTCCTTGCCGAGTAGTGAGCCCAGGATCCTGACCTGAGCCAAAGGTGGACCCCTAACCCACTGAGCCACCCTGGCACTCCTAGACTATGGTGTTTTGTTCAGTTTAAGACTTTATTTGACAGAGACACCGTGAGAGTGAGCACACAAGCAAAGGGAGTAGGAGAGGGAGAAGCAGGCTTCCTGCTGAGCAGGGAGCCCAGTATGGGGGCTCTGTCCCAGGATCCTGGGATCATGACCTGAGCTGAAGGCAGATGCTTAACTACTGAGCCATCCAGGCGCCCCTAGATTATGTTTTTGGTTTTTTTTAAGATTTTAAAAATTTATTTCACAGAGCTCACAAGTAGGCAGAGGCAGGCAGAGAGGAGGAAGCAGGCTCCCTGCTGAGCAGAGAGCCCGATGTGGGGCTCCACCCCAGGACCCTGAGATCATGACCTGAGCCGAAGGCAGAAGCTTAACCCACTGAGCACCCAGGTGACCCTAGACTATGGTTTTTAAGCCCATTTGCAGCATAAGCTTTTTGTTAAGACATTGTCTTAAACTATATTTATTGGAGCAATAAATTCTATCTATAACCAGTATCATCTCTGTTTAAAAAGAAAGCTAGTTTGGTGTTGGGTAAAGCATAATGTAAGACATTTTTGAATCCTAACTTTACACCGTGCTGGCTGTGTGAATTTCAGGCAAGTTAAACCCCTGTTTAAGTCTTTCAGCTATATATTGGCGGCAGTGGTATCTATATCTTTTTTCCCCTTTTGTTTTTAAAAGGATTGTTTAAAAAGAGGTTTCAGGAAAAGAAAAAATACATTAAAATGTTGTAGTTATGTGGAATCATGGGTGACTTTTTTCCCATTCCTTACAATTAGCATCTTATGAATTGAAAGTGTGTAATGTCAGTCACTCACTTAGAATGTGACATTTGCACAATGTGTACGTGAATGTAGAGCATAGTTTTATTTTATTTTTTTAAAAGTATTTTATTTATTCATTTAACAGAGAGAGAACACAAGCAGGCAGAGAGGCAGGCAGAGGCTGAGAGAGGAGCAGCAAGGAGCCCAATGCGGGACTCGATCCCAGGATGCCAGGATCATGACCTGAGCCGAAGGCAGCTGCTCAACCAACTGAGCCACCCAGGCGTCCCTTATTTTATTTTTTAAGTAGACTTCGTCCTCAATGTGGGGCTTAATTAAGCCCCATAACCATGAGACCAATAGAACTGCACGCTTCACTGTCTGAGCCAGTTAGACACCCCTCTTTTTAAAGGTTTATTTGAGAGAGGAGGAGGAGGGAGAAAGGATCTTAAGCAGATTCCCCAGTAAGTGTAGAGTCCATGGGGTGCTGTCTCACAACCCCTTAGACCATAACCTGAGCCTAAATGAAGAGTTGGGGTGCTCAACTGACTGAGCCACCGGAGCACCGCCCCCCCCAACTCTTAAGTTTATGTAAGTAATCTCTATAGCCAACATGGGGCTTGGACCCCACACCCGTGAGATGAAGGGTTACACGTTTTGAGTGGGCAAAGTGCCCACATAACTCTTACAGCCCCAAAATGGAAACAACCAAACAGTCCACCTGATGAATAGATAAATGGATGGTGGCCTCTCCATGTGATGGAATGTTACTCAGCAATAAAAAACAATACTGATACCTTCTACAGTATAGATAACTTTGAAAATGTGCGATGGGAACAGAGCCAGTCACAGAAAGACACATGATGAAACGCCCTGAATAAGCATCGCCACAGATCAGTAATTGACCCTAGGGGAGGGGATTGATTGCAGAGAAATGAGTGATTTGCTGTGGGTAGGGGGTTTTGTGGAGGTGGCGAACACATTCTAGTATGGATGGTCGTGTGATGGTGTAGGACTGTGCCCCAACCAAGACTGTGTAATTGTGCCCTTTAAAATGAGTTAATCATACGGTATGTGAAGTATCTCCGCTCTTTTTTAATGTGAAAATTAAGTGTCCACCTAATTGTCACCTAACGTTATTAGTTTCCTTCACCCTTACTTTATATGACATATTGCAAATTGAGACCTTAGTCTTAATTACATTTTCCATCTAGAACCCAGGAGATCAACAAACAGTATGAAAAACTGTCTCTACCATGGAGGATAGCAGAGATTGGGTGGTTTCTTGTATTACTTTATTTTTTCCCCCAGCTTCTGAAGTTCTTACTGTTTGAGTAGTGATTTAAAGGTCTAGAATGTCCGACCACCTGTATTTCAAGTACGAACAAAGCTGCTTTTTTGTGTCAAATTGGGAACATCTTTTCAGGCTTGAGTCTTGAACTTGAGTCATTAACTGTGACTTGAAGTCTTTCATTATTCAGTGACTTGATTACACTTGTCTCTCCACTTTTTCTAGTCTTGCATTGAGGCCCATGAGAAGGACATGGAGCTCTCATTTGCTGTCCAGCGCAGTAAGGACATGGTGTGTGGCATCTGCATGGAGGTGGTCTATGAGAAAGCCAACCCCAGCGAGCGCCGCTTTGGGATTCTCTCCAACTGCAACCACACTTACTGTCTCAAGTGTATTCGCAAGTGGAGGAGTGCTAAGCAATTTGAGAGCAAGATCATAAAGTGAGACTCCTCCCCAATCTTCGTTTGTGCTTTCTAGTTTGGGGAAGAATTTAGTATCTTGTGCCAACTTTCAACCAGATGGACCGCATTTAAATGCATGCATTTTATCTTGAAACTGGGGTATTCTCATTGGGATTTCTTTGTATTTCAGCTAGCTTCTAGGTTAGTTGGTATATCTTCTTTTATTTGAATGAGGAAACCCTATGTATCAGTTAGTAGGATCTTCGTGCTTTTTCTGAGGAGATTGTGTTTAATGGATTAGCCAGTTTAGGCTCAGTGAACAAACTTACCTAGCTCTGAATGTATGTTTCCTGACGTTTTACATTTTCCACTTTCCTATTCCATCCATTAAGCTAGCCAATAATCCACCACCCTTTAAAGATTGTTCTCATAACTGAACAAAAACTACATAATCTAAACAGAGCAAAGTTACAAGAAATAAATTTATTTAAACGAAAGAAAAAGGAGTCCGTGTGAAATGTCTTCTTTTGTTTTGTTTTTTTTGTTTGTTTGTTTCTGTTTTTGTTCTTTAAACAAAGTTACTTTTTTGAGTGAACTGGCTAGCGATTGAGTTGAATTTGAATTTATAAAGAAGCTTGTCTTGCCTCACAAGCGATGGTCAGTTGTGTGACAGTGTGTGGGGCCCTTTCAGGAAGTCCCCCCTTGGCTTTCAGTTAAGTCTTAAGAAGGAATGGAGGTGACACACCAGGGTGTGTCCTTGCAGAGGAGTGGGCCTGTAAAGGGGGATGTGCATTGCAGCCTGTTCATTGTTTCCCAGGTCCTGCCCAGAATGCCGGATCACATCTAACTTTGTCATTCCAAGTGAGTACTGGGTGGAGGAGAAAGAAGAGAAGCAGAAACTCATTCAGAAATACAAGGAAGCAATGAGGTATGAGCACTGCAGCCTTTTCTCAAGCTAAGATCCCAACATAGCTTGGGTTCACTTTGAAAAGAACAGTGCTGCATTATATACTCCTACCTCCTTCCTACCCTTTCTTTGACTTCCCAGTACGGTTTCTTTGTCACCCCTGATAACACCTAACCGGTTATAAACACAGTCCTTGGGGTGCGGGCCAAGGGACTGTGTTATAACGAAGTCTGTGCTGCTAGCCCGGGAATGGGCTTCTACCTCCTTCTCAGTCCATGTTCTGGTTGTCCTACGTGCTTGTGTTTGGGCTTCCTGGGAGGTTTCTCGGCTGCCGGATTTGTGTCACTGGAGCTGTTACGAACAGCACGGACCTGAACAGAGTATCTGTTTCCTGCAGTCCGTGCCTCGTGCGTTAGTGCACACGTTTGAGCACACACCTTGGGGAGGGCTGGGAACACACGTGCTGGTTCTATCCCTCCCTGTTAAGAGAAATACCGGATGATAGTCAAATACAGACTGAAATCCACTGTGAATAAGGGTTGCGATATTTTCCTTTCCAGCAACAAGGCGTGCAGGTATTTTGATGAAGGACGTGGGAGCTGCCCATTTGGAGGGAACTGTTTTTACAAGCATGCGTACCCTGATGGCCGTAGAGAGGAGCCACAGAGGCAGAAAGTGGGAACATCAAGCAGATACCGGGTAACTCTCGCTGTTTTTTTAAAGGAGGGGAAATACCACGCTCTCAGTTGAGTCCTGCACAGATTGGGGTAGGGGAAGGAGATTAACACTCAGGCCCGGGAATGAGACTGGCGGATGGAAGGAGAACGGCAACCTCAGGAAGCTGGGAGGGATAGGCGAGGAGAAGCTAGAGCGCTTAGTTTGCCTCACGTAACCCGAGGGGAGGAGTTGGTAAAGTCGAAACCCTAAATGAGAAGTCTGGTTCGTCATGCCCTCTGGTGTGCTGGACGGTTTGCTTAGAAACAACTGACTAGAAGATACTGCTCGACAGTGCCATCCCTATCATGGCCTTGTTTTTTACAGGCCCAACGAAGGAACCACTTCTGGGAGCTCATTGAGGAAAGAGAGAACAGCAACCCCTTTGACAACGAAGAAGAGGAGGTTGTCACCTTTGAGCTGGGCGAGATGTTGCTTATGCTTTTGGCTGCAGGTGGGGACGACGACCTGACAGACTCTGAAGACGAGTGGGACTTGTTTCATGATGAGCTGGAAGATTTTTATGACTTGGATCTATAGCAGCGTGGCGCGGCGGGTGAACTGGTCTGCTGAGCCTCAGGCAGTAGCCGTCCCCGGTGGCGTGGCAGTGCCCGAGTTTCTCTCCTAGGCAGGCCTCTCAACTCCAGGTGCTGTCGTGATCCTCCTTACCCAGGGCCTGTCTTCTCGATCCCCTCACCTTTTCCCCCAGGAGTGTGTTGTTTTCTCTGTTTAAAAAAAAAAAAAAAAAGTTACAAAAATAAATCTTAAAGCTAGTTTTTTTGTAACATGAATTTAACTGTCAGACAGTTAGCGTAGGTCTGTTGCGTCATGTTTTCCACCAGATGACGGCGTTCTAGGTTAGCGTTGGCGGACTCTCCACACTCCCTCGGAGGACCCCAGGTTCAAAAGGAACAGCGGTGGCCCTGCTTTGGGGTCCGAGAGCAGAGGTGACGGGTGACAGATCTGCGCTGTGGCACGTAGCCTGCCACAGACTGCCAAGGTGGAAAAATCTGCACATCTGTGTTTTTCTCTCTGTCCCCCCCCCCCTCCCGCCCCGTCCCCCCACTCCTGCACTTGTTCTGTGGTTTTGGTCTCTTGTTGAATTGCACACAAGTCCTACTACTACTGGGTAACCAGAACCAGGTGCGAATGTGTTGAGATTTTTGCTGTCTTTAGTATGGTAGGAGAATTGGGAAGGAACACACAGCAGATGCGGTGGTGGCACGGATGAAAGGCCGAGCTGGAAGCGGACTCCCGAGGGCTGATTGACTCGGTGTGGGTGAGTGAGGGAGTGCGAAAAGCTTCTTGTCCCCGTAGATGTTGTGTTCTTAGCCTTAGCGGGAAGACATGGGTTTCGTGGTTTCAGAGCCTCGTGTGGCACATAGATTGCACAGGACAAAGCAGTGTCGTAGCGTCAGGAGAGCAGTACTCGAGCTCTGTCGGTAGAGCGGGGGGCTCAGCCGCAGAGCTTCAGCTGTCTGGGTGTCCCACGATATTAACACAAACCAGGGCTTGGGGACACGGTTCTATTTAATGTTTTTTAGGGTCTCCCAGCCTTTCAAAGCCCAGGCACTTTTTGGACAAACGTTTGTCCTCGTTTGAAGTTTTGTTGTCAGGTTTTTGTGTTCGTTTTTGTGGGTATTTGCCTCATTCCATCCCGGAGTTTTACAGGTAGACAGATGTGATTCAGAACTTACATTCTAAGATGTTTCTTGTAGCAGGGTCGCTGGTTGGCAGCACTAAGTCATGCTTTTCCACTATGGGGAGGGGGGGAGTGGTAATCCTCGAGATGAGCTAAAGCTGTTAGAAGAATTTCTTGATTGGAAATTTTAGCTTTTGAGTTTTGTCTCTCTAGTTCCTAAAACAACTTGGAGATACCCTCATTTGTCCATCTACTGCTTTGATTCCTTGGATCCCCACCCATTTCTTTCACTCAAAGAAAAAAATAAGTAACTGTTGCAGAGGTCTCTGTATTTTGCAGCTGCCCTTTTGTAAGAAGCACTTTTCCCAAATAAAACAATAAAAAAACCCAAATTGGCTTTCTGTTTTGTGTAATGTGTAATGATCAGTTCGGTTTCATTGAGTAAAGCGAGAGCTTTCTTAAGACCTGGTCCGCTGAGAAATACATGAGCGATCAAGAGGGAAACCTGTTGGTCAGCTGGGATCCTCAAACTATTTTGTATTTTAGAATTTGCAAGACCGACTCCTAGGCCGCTGTGAGCGGCCAAAAGCACTGCCAGTTTCATCTGCCACCCAGACCTGCCTGTACTTGAACTTTCCTCCTACCCACAGATGAAACAGGTAGGTCACAACATAGGATGTGTTTTGAAAGGGTACTTTTCTCCCTAATTACCCTAATTACCGTATCACACTTTGAATAAAAACCACTCTGGTGACATTCTCTCACTGACTACTTGGTAAAAGTACTGATGCCTAGGGAGGCACGAGTGGCTTGGCTTAGGTCACGATCCCTTCCTCGGGTTCCCTGCTCAGTGCCAGTAGTCCTCTGCCCCTCCTTTTTGTGATCACTCACACTCTCAAATAGGTGGAATCTTTCAAAGCAATACTGCTTCTTGGTTAAAAGCTTGGTATCAGGAATGAACGGTGTTCCGTGTTTCCATTTCAGGTATTGTGTCTGTGGTGACTTGGCACAGTCCTGCTAACAGCTGTAGGTCCGTGACTACTAGTCTGGTTAGTGAGCCCATGTATGTATCTGCTGCTTTCTTCCAGAAGTGTTGGGTCTGCCTTCAGCTGCCACTGCTCAGGCCATGCTGGGGGGATCACACGCACTCCCAGAGTGATGGGGAGCCTCTGAAGAAAGGGAGAGGTGTTGGGGCTCTGAGTGGGGAAGAGAAGAGAGAGCTGAGGCACTGTGCTGTTGGCGGGTCTGAGTCTGTGGCCGGGAGGATGGGCGAGGGAGGCAGCAACAATAACTTACTTGGGGAGTTTAGGTAGGTTTTTATTGGGAGCAACCCCCTTTGCATCTTGGAAAAGGCAATGGAAGGGAGCGTGTGTATCGGCTAGTCCTGTGTTTTGCTGCCTTGTGCCCGGGCATTGCGCATGCGCAGTGTGCCCGTCTAGTGCAAGTGAAACTCGGCCCTTGCTCATTTGCACAAAAATTGGTCTCAACCTCTTGTCCTGCCACTACATGCAATAAGTGATGTTTCTGTGTCTCTAACTCCTACAAACATCCACAGGTTCTTATTTTAAAAAAAAAAAATTGGGGAAAATGTGAAGCAAATACTACGTAAGACTTGAGATGGAGGAGGCACGCAATGTGGGTACAGGGTTCTCTGTCACAGCATAACCGCATGTCCCCGGTTGAGACCACACTTTGCAAGGAAAACTAAATGCGATACTTTGGTTTAAAGTACTCGATTATGTTAGTCATATTTTGGGGGGCATCTAAATCAATGTAATCAAGTAAAAACTGTAAGATCAAGTGAATTGTCCGAACCAACATAAACTTGTGCGGTTTAAAATTGGTACATAGATAATACTAGTAGGGAAAACACAAACTCTACCTGCTTTCTTACCAATTGATGATGTTACTAATGGAAATAATTCTTTATTTTAATAATTAGTTAATTTAGAATTTACTTAATTCTAAATAAATAAGATTATTTATTTATTTGACAGAGAGAGAGATGACAAGTAGGCAGAGAGGCAGGCAGAGAGAGAGGGGGAAGCAGGCTCCCCGCTGAGCAGAGAGCCCAATGCGGGGCTCCATCCCAGGACCCTGAGATCATGTCCTGAGCCGAAGGCAGAGACTTTAACCCACTGAGCCACCCAAGCGCCCTGGAAATAATTTTTTAAAGAAGGTTGACTGGTAGGTTTTTGTTTTGTTTTGTTTTAAGATTTTATTTGTCAGGGCACCCAGTTGGCTCAGTTGGTTAAGCAGCTGCCTTCCAGTCCCAGCTCAGCGAGGAGACAGCTTCTCCCTCAGATCATGACCTGAGCCGAAGGCAGAAGCTTTAACCCACCGAGCCACCCAGGAGCCCCAAGATGTAGGAGAGTTTTGATGCAAGGGTTTGGTGTTTATTTTCCAATGTATCTTGGCATAAAATATCCTTTCCTGTTTGTTCTGTCACTTTCTTCTTTCTTCTCTCAAATGTAAAAAAATCTTACATTGCTGATAATAGAAAATATCAACGATCTTCACCAAAACTAACCAGGTCTTCATTACACCTCCTCAGCTGTGCAGGAAAAAAACACCATGTAGTACCTAAGCCAGTATGTTTCGGATCCAGATGATGTGCTCAGTTTCCTTTAATACAGAGACTTCCAGAATGCTTATGTACTACTGTCTTGGCCAACAGTGAACATAATCTGTAATGTAAAACTGAATTTGTTTAAAAAGTCATTTGCCTGAAGACTGCTTCCTGATGTTAAGCTACAAGAGGGCTCACTTTTACTTACGTAGATGCATATATACTCACTCTCTCCCATGGCTGTTGCCTTTGGTGTTAAACTCTGTTAATGGGTAACATTTAGAAAAAGGAAGGTAAGCATTTGTTTTATAGGTGGTGTGCCCGCCAGCTGCCGGGCCCGCACTGGTGGTGCGCCCTCCAGTTCCCAGACTCCTTCGCCCTCCATTTGGTGCCATGTGAGTCCCCCATGGGCACCTGCTATCCGCCTCTATCCCTCCTGCTGTCTGGGAGATGTTATCCTGGATCCCTGAGTCTCAGGAGAGGGGAGAGTCCCTCCAGCCCAATCAAACATTGAGATGTGGGAGATTAATTTATTTTTTAAATTTAGTTTACTTGACAGAGATCACAAGTGGGCAGAGAGGCCGACAGAGAGGAAGGGAGGCGGGCTCCCTGCTGAGCAGAGAGCCCCCTGCTGGGGCTTGATCCCAGGACCCTGAGATCATGACCTGAGCCAAAGGCCTAGGCTTTAACCCACTGAGCCACCCAGGCGCCCCAAGATGTGGGAGAGTTTTGAGGCAGGGGTTTGGTGTTTATTTTCCAATGGATCCTGGCATAAAATATCCTAATACAATAGTTGTGATCCTTTTCTTCATGAAATTGGCATATTCATGTGATTTTTTTTTTTTATTGTAGGTCTCAATTTTTGAGTCAATTCAGTGTTTTTGTTTTTGTTTTGTTTTGTTTTTTTAAGATTTTATTTATTCATTTAACAGAGAACACAAGCAGGCAGAGAGGCAGGCAGAGGCAGAGAGAGGAGCAGGCTCCCTGTGGAGCAAGGACCCTGATGCAGGACTCGATCCAAAGACTCTGGGATCATGACCTGAGCCAAAGGCAGTTGCTTAACCAACTGAGCCACCCAGGCGTCCCTCAATTCAGTGTTTTAATGGTTATTCATGATACTTTGTGACTACTATAAAGGTGTAGGTTAAAATGAGCTTTTGAAAGGGCACCCTTCAAAAGGAACAGCTGTGCAGAGGCCCTGAGGCAGGCAAAGGGAGAAGGGGCAGCAGCTTTACTGGATGTTCCCATTCATGGCATCTGATGGCCTCCCAAGTGTCAATAACCCAGCAAAGGCTGAATTGCTAAAGAAGTTTCAGTCAGCAAAGCTGCTTGAACCTTAGTGTGCTCACCAGGGGTGGGGGGAGGTGGGGATCTTGGTAAGTTGCAGCCTGTGACTCCTGCTAGCCCTGGGTCAGGCCTGGGGGAGCCTGAGAAGTTGACCCAGGTGTATGTGTGACGTAACTGGGAGCACCACAAGGCTGTTGGCCCTGCCTGGTGTTGGGAAAGCAATCTACGTGGCTTTGTGTCTTCACTGGTTGGTTCAGGCTTTTTTTTTTTTTTTTGTAATCTTCCGTTTTCAATCACGTGATAGGGAAAGCCCTGTAACTGGCCATGGAAATGTGGAATTTTGATTTAACTTCTGAAATTTCCAACTGAAAGCATATATGGAATGGCAGACTTAACTAAGGGAACAACCCATTGAAGCCACAAAGCATTTTTACCTTATTCTAGTGTTCGGTAACCAGTAGTTAAGCAAGTTAGTGATCAATAAACCATCCTGCGTGCAACTTAAAAGGCCCGATCCTTTCTTTAGTTTTGAAGTTTGAGTATTCTAATATTAAAGCTAAACATATTGCTGCTGTGATTAGTGTTGGATTTGAGGGGACGGGTGCAATTAGGAAAGCTCTTTGGAACGTATGGCCAGCCCAAAGGCTCTTTGTTTTTATAGGTTGGGAGTTGAATATCAATTACATGCCTCAACTTTGGGTGTGTAGATGTGTGCACATGTGTAAAAGTGTAGAAGACACAGCTTTGGTTCCCTAGCTGCTTTGTGTCAAATTTCAACCTTCAGCCTTACAGAAAAACTGCAATGGTAGTGTATTAAACTTAAGATTCACCATTGATTAATGTTGAGTTTTCATTCTGTTTGTCTCTGACCCTGCTGATCCATTCGAGAATATTGTAGACATGACACCCCATAAGTACTTAAGTCAAGAACCTATTTTCTGCTGTGCAACCCCACTGCAATTACGAGGGTATATCCTGGCAACACGCCTATTTACAGATTCCTCACACTGTTCCAATAATCTTTTCAGCAGGAAGGGTCCAAGTCCAAGTAAATATTCTGTGCTTTCTAACCTTAATGAAATTTTGAGCCCCCAACTTTGACTTCCTATATAAGAAGGAACATTGTAGATCCTCTCTCCTGAGATTTATGTGGGTTTTTTTTTTTTAAAGATTATTATTTATTTGACAGAGGAGAGAGATCAAGTAGACAGAGAGGGGGAAGCAGACTCCCTACTGAGTGGAGAACCGGACTCAGGGCTTGATTTCAGGACCCCGAGATCATGACCTGAACCGAAGGCAGAGGCTTTAACCCACTCAGCCACCCGGGCGCACCCCCTTAGATTTACGTTCTAACAGATCTTTTTTCAGTGCAGGGCTTGAACTTCTGAGCTGAGATCAAGAGTAGGATTCTGCCCCTAGGCTATTCTAACAGATCCTTCACCAGTTCCTCCTCTGGTTCATCCTGCTCAGTGAGTTACCCCATCTTGTAGACTTACCATTTCTAGCACCACTTCCTTTTTGCTCCCAATGCCGGCACTTTGTCCTTTTGGGCACCTGTCCACGCTGCTGGGGGCCATCCATGCCTGTGCTACGCGGCCATCCCACTTCTCCCCCACCCCTGTCGTGGCCACCTATCACACCCGTAGACCACCTATGAGAAAATCCTTAATCTCGACCCATTTCTGACGCCATTACTTTTTTTTTTTAAGATCGGGGTGAAGTGTCCAATTAGTGGTTTTTCTAATACAGCATTGTGCAGTCCTCATCACTGTCTAGTTTCAGACCATTTTCATCCTCCTCAAACCTCATTCCCATTAGTCTCATCCCTCCCTTCCCATAACCCCCAGCAAGCACGGGCCTGTGACAGTCACATCAGAGAGACAGGCTTGCCATCTCTGGATTTCCTACTCCAAGCACTTGATGGAAATGGAATCCTGGTATGTGGCCTTATATGACTGGCTTCTTTAACTTCACATAATGTTCCCGAGGTTTACTGTAGCATGTATCTGTAATTCCATTCCTTTTTATGGCTGAAGAGTGTTCCACCGATGGCTAGACCATTTTATCCGTCATCAGTGGATGGTTCCCATTCCTGGCTATTAATGCTGCAGCAAACACTCAGGTACACGTTTTTGTGTGGACATGTGTTCGTTTCTCTGGTATATATTCTATACCTCAAAGCATAATTGCTGGGTTTTGACAATTCTGTTTTAACATCTTGGGGAACCACCAAACTTCCTAAAGTGGCACACCCTGAGGATGTGTGTCAGTTCATTCACATCCTCACCAGCGCTGGTTACTATTTAAGTCACTGCTACCCTAGTAGGGGTGCAGAATCTCATGGTTTTGATCATGTGATTTTGTTTTTTTTCCTCTGCTCATAGCCTAACTGAAAAACTTAGCCCTCCTTGAAGTCACAGCACCTCCCGAATCCTGTCCCCATGAGACCTTGGCCCTCACTGTTTTAAAGCCACTTTCACATAATTGGGCCACTGGTGCCACAGTTTGAAGTCCTTGTCCCCTAGCTATAAAACACTGTCTTCAAGGGGCACCTGGGTGGCTCAGTCGGTTAAAGCCTCTGCCTTTGGCTCAGGTTCATGATCTTGGGGTCATGGGATCGAGCCCCGCATCGGGCTCTCTGGGCTCTCTGGTCTGCGGGGAGCCTGCTTTCCCCTCTCTCTGCCTGCCTCTCTGCCTACTTGTGATCTCTCTCTCTCTCTGTAAAATCTTTTTTTTTTTTTTAAAGATTTTATTTTTGGGGCACCTGGGTGGCTCAGTTGGTTAAGCGGCTGCCTTCGGCTCAGGTCATGATCCTGAAGTCCTAGGATCGAGTCCCGCATCAGGCTCCCTGCTCCGTAGAGAGCCTGCTTCTCTCTCTCCTTCTGCCCGCCACTCTGCTTGCTTGTACTCTCTCTCTCTGTCAAATAAATAAAATCTTTTTTAAAAAAATTATTTTTTATTTGACTGCAGCAAAGGAGGAGGAGCACAAGCAGTGGGAGTGGGAGAGGGGGAAGCAGGCTTCCTGCCAAGCAGGGAGCCCGATGTGGGCTCCATCCCAGGACCCTGGGATGGTCACCTGAACCGAAGGCAGATGCTTAGTGAGAGCCACCCGGGCACCCCAAGATTTTATCTGATAGTAACGAGAGCATAGGCAGGGGTAGGGGCACTGGGAGAGGGAGAAGCAGACTTGCTGCGGAGCAGGGAGCCTGACTCGGGGCTTGGTCCCAGGACTCTTCAAGATCATGGCCTGAGCCAAAAGCGGATGTTTAACCAACTGTCCCCGTGAAATTCTTGGATATTTTAATTCCACATACCCTAGGACAGAATACATAGGAAGCCTTAAATTGAGCTCATGGTAAACATCCTATGTTTCAGTAGCAAAACTCCTGGAGGACAGTGAGCTTCTTTGCACCTCTGCATCTGTCTTCAGTCTCTGTGGTCACTGGCCACTAAGGCTTTGCATGCTTGGAGGGTTGTAAGACAAACGGTTCTAGTCCTTGGTGCCCAGTCCGTGAAGTGGCTTGGGAGAATCACACTGAGATTCCTAGAAAGTACAGATGATATATGCTCGTCCAGACCTGATCATAGCTGTGGGGCCCGGGCCTGGGAATCTGCATGTTTAAGGACTTGGGCCCATTGGAAGCACAGCACGGATGCCGACCCATTCTGTGGTCCAGCCACCCCTGTTCCAGTTGAGAATATTAAGACCCGCCCCCCCCAAGTGGAAATGAGTTGCCAGGTTCATATTGTAAATGGCCAGAATACTCGCCTCTTGAGAGCCTACCTGAGTGATAACTACAGCCAGCATGTGTGTGCTCAGTGTTAAAGAAAAAAAAAAGATTCGAAAGAATATGTACAATATCATGTTGAGGGTCTTTCTGCATGGGATCCTAGGTGCTTGCAATATCCTTAAGGTTTTCTGTAATTTAAAATTTTTCAATATGTGGCACGCAAAAAAATAGTTTAAAATGCTACATTGGAAAAAAAGTCTTTGGGGCTAAGCCTCTGCCTTTGGCTCAGGTCATGATCTCAGGGTCCTGGGATCAAGCTGCGCATCGGGCTCTCTATTCGGCGGGAGCCTGCCTCCCCTTCTCTCTCTGCCTGCCTCTCTGCCTACTTGTGATCCCTCTTTCTCTTTGTCAAATAAATAAAATCTTTTAAGAAAAAAAAAGGAAAAGAAAGTGGAGATTACTTAAAAAAAATCTTTAACAAATTTAAAAAAATAAAATAAAATAAAACAGAGTTACCTGGGTGGCTCAGCCAGTTAAGCATCTGCTTTCTGCTCAGGTCATGATCCCAGTGTCCTGGGATCAAGCCCTGTGTAGGGTTCCGTACTTAGTGGGAGTTTGCTTCTCCCTCTCCCTTTGCCTACCTCTCCCCTTCCCCCACCTGCTGTTACACCATTGTCTCCCTCCCTCCCTCTCTCAAGTAATGAAAAAAAAAAAATAAATGGTTTTGTGTTTTCTGATTATAAATTTTAATTTTGTAATTGGAATTTTGCTTCTAAATTAGATGAGAAAGTTTCAGGCGGCTGTTTGCAAGCATTTCTAAAAACTAACACAATGTGTGAATAATTTTTATTTCCAGTAAAGGAACACACTAGTTGAATGTAATCATCACTCTGGTCCCTTTCAAATGTTGGTCTGAATTCTAGAGACATCCTGCTATACCATCTAAGAGTAAGTAAATTTAGGGGCACCTGGCTGGCTTAGTTGGTGGAGTGTGTGACTCTTGATTTCAGGGTCATGTGTTTGAGCCTGCATTGGGCTACTCACTGGGTGCAGAACCTACAATCATTTAAATCAATAAATATCTTTAAAAAATAAAAAAGGATAAGTAAAATTAAGTTACGTGTCAGATGAGGAGCAATCCTGGAAAGATTTTGTAGAATTATCAGATACTACTCTATGCTCCTTATTAACTTCTACTTTACCTCCAATTCCTGATGCTTCCAGTCTTTGGCAATTATTTTTGGGGTATAGATTAAGCAATATGTTTAAGAATGCACTCGAAAGAAACTATGTTGTCCAAACCACCTTAACAGCTATCAGGATTCGGACGAAACTGTAAACCAACTAAGGGGATCTTGTGAGCATTCACGCATATGTTTGCTCAATAATTGATTACAGGCTCTTGAGTAGATACCGATATTTTTGAAAATGAAAAGCTGAAGCAGGCACGATTTCTGCCTTTGATGTGAATCCCCAGAACCTCCTCATTACCTGGAGGTTTGTAAGCGACCTGCAGGGAGCATTGATGTGTGCTTTATTCTCCCCGTCTAACCCTTGTGCTGGGGTAGAACTCGGCCTACTTGGCCTTGGTCCCCCAGATGACCTTGCATATGAGCAAAGTGGAGTTTCCACATCCTCCCTATTCACGAAGCGGTGGACTGGCAGGGCCTGGCGTCATTCAGGCCCGGCTCCTCCATAATCCCCCTGTGGTTAGATGGGAAACACCAGCCACCTTCTCCGATTTTGGTCTTTATCTGGTGGCAGAGGAGAGCCTCATTGCCACGAGTGGGCTCTTGAATCCTGGCTCTGCCACTTTCTAGCTGTGTGACCTTAATCCCTCAAGTGTTTTATATCATTTTAAAATAGGAATTATAAATAGTACCCACTTCAAAAGATAGTAGGCAGGATTCATTGAGTTAGTATAAAATGAAGTATTTACGGTGCTGGGCACATAGTAATTGCTCTATGTATTTGCCATTATTAATACTATTGTAGTCCTATTCCTATTACTACTAATAATAGACCTTTTCAGTAACTCAGGAATTGTCAGAACAATGAAATATTAACTGAAAGATTGCCTCACACACGGAAATGTACTTGCTTGGCGTTGGCAGACAAAATATTGAGACGTTCACCATCTTACTGTTCTTCCAAAGTGTCCCCTTTAGAGTTAATTTCACGAGCTCACTCTACCAACTATACAATTTTGGGGATGTGAAAAAAATAACCAGAATTCAGTAACACAGCCTTCCTGGGTGCCGAGCTGGCTTCACAGTGTGGGTTACGAGACTGCCCTGAGCCCCAGGAATTGTGCCCCCGCATTCAGTGATGCCGTCGCTCCATGCTGGGTACCCTTTCGAGTCCCTTTCAAGGGGACTTGCAGGTTTCTGTCGAGGCACTATAATTTCAGCAGAAACTCAGGCTGGTTAATTACAGGATGCTGGTGTTGAGGCGGCCATGTTCTCATATGCCTACCCTGCTGGTAGGAAAATTTTAATTCCCGCTGATCCCCAGAGGGCATAACCTGGGGAGCCGATCAGAGTATTGAGACTCATGTGCACAGAAATGAAGTTACTCTATCTTGCTCAGCCTCTTCTTTGCTCACTGTCTCCCCTGACCTACTCAATTTTCCTTACCCTTCTTAATGACTGTTTCCTGCCTCCTCGGAATATCCTGCAGTGGCTTAGTACGGATATATTCCTGATCTGCCCGAGGGATTCTGCTTTTCTCTAGAACAAGAACATGAAGACGAAAGCGCTCGATCGGCTCTGGCATATGTATCCTCTCTGGCCTGAAACTAGATTTCCCTCATGCTTCCTAAAGGTGAGTCCAACAAATACATAGTGAAATGAATTAAAATGTGATTAATTCTCTATGATCTTCCTCCTAACCGTGCCCCGGCCCCCAACCTCTATACAGTAACAATTTGAAAGTTTCAATGTGGGGAAGACTTGCCTGGCAAGGGAACTTTGAAAAAACAATGTTTTTTATTCACGGGTTCTGGACAGTACACACACACACAGGGGGGCCACTCAGTGAGGCCAGTATTGGCTTGACATTCATCTGTGAGCCAACCGAATCTCAGTTCAGAAGTGAGTGTTCATCCAGCGGATAATCCAGCAGGTACTGTAGAAGGCAATTGCCGGCATCCCCCACGTTCTAGGAGGGTGGTCATGTCAGCCGCACCAGGATAGAGTGACGTCCAGTTCTATGTCCATCTCATGGCTCTTGACCATTTGGCAAGATAATTATGGTCTTGATGTCAAAGGCTTTGCTCCTCAAACTGAAGACCTGAGGTGTGAACTTGAGGAAGCAAAAGTTTAACATCGTTCTGGTTTATCGCTGCAGGCTTTTTTCCCCTCACTCCCCGCCCCTCCCCACACCTGAGCTGTTTTAAACTACTCTGGAATGTTCTAAAACATCCTCTCCCCTCTCTTTATCCCTCCTTTATTCTTTCTTCTCTACCCTCTTCAAGTGAGAAACAGAATTCAGTAGAAAACCGTTAGAAGGGTTGGGGAGACAAGATGGAAGGATATGGGAGGATGAGGAAGAACCGACCCTGTCTTCCTCCCTCTGCACCTCAGGTCCAAAGCAGAACCAAGAGAAACCGCGGTGTGGCTTTGCTCAGAGGCAGCAGGTCTGGCCTCTGGTGTGAATCCAGGCACAGTGCTCCCCATCCGGGCGGGAAGGGTCAGGGACCAGCGGCGAGTATGCTTTGGTCTGAGATGCTGCGTGGTGGACGACGGGCTATCTGGCTACACCTTCTGCGTCCGACACGGCGTCCGGGGGCCACGGCTGGCCTCGTGCGCATCTCAGCACATGCAGTGGGTCTTCTCCCTCGGACCCTGGGCCACGAGGATCGGCCTAGAGTCTGGAACCGGGCTGTTCACGGGGCTCTCCCCAAACAAGTGCAGGCTGTTGCGGGCGATCAGCTCCCGGGCCATCAGCACGAAGACCTCGTCTATGTTCTTAGACTCCTTGGCAGATGTTTCTAAAACAGCAAGAAGGCCGTACTTCTCGGCCAGGGTGCAGGCATCCTCGAAGAGGACGTGTCGTTTCTCCCACAGGTCACATTTGTTCCCTGGGAGCAAGAGAGAAGCAGATGTTCTGTGGATGAACCGAATCTGGGTTGGGTTTTTTGTTTTTGTTTTTGTTTTAGTGAACCTTTAATAGAAACATTTTATTTTATTTTATTTTATTTTAAGATTTTATTTATTTATTTGACAGAGAGAGAGATCCCAAGTAGGCAGAGACAGGCAGAGAGAGAGGGGGAAGCAGGCTCCCCACTGAGCAGAGAGCCTGATGTGGGGCTCGATCCCAGGACCCTGAGATTATGACCTGAGCCCAAGGTAGAGGCTTTAACCCACTGAGCCACCCAGGCGCCCCTGATAGCAACATTTTAGTTCAGCCATATGCACACATGGTTCATCCCTGAACAGCCACTGTGGGCAGATTTACTGAAAATGAAACTCCTAATAATGGGAAACAGAGCCACTGTCTTCATTCACTGTCAAACGAGATCTTGAGGAACTGCGAGAAATGGGCCCGAGGGGTATGTTTTATCGGCAGGGACCAGCAGAGCCCCTGTGGTCTAGGAGCGACAGTCATTCCTTCCTTCCAGGTCTAACAAGGTAAAGACTGTGCCAGCGGGGGGTGTCTCAGGCGTCTCGCCTCTTCCTTCAAATCTTGTTTCTCTTTCTGCTCTCTTTTCCAAAGCACAAAGGGTTTTGGATACTGTGGGTTGGGGCCTGGGCTAGCTGAGGAGATGGTGATGAGTGTTTGCTGGATTAAAGGTGTGGAAGGAAATAGGCAGGATTTAGCTGTACCTTAAATAACAGCCGGATGCAGACTTTTAAGTGTGCAGTTCATGAATTATGCGTTCTGTAGCCATCATTCCCCTCAGGGTATAGAACATTTCCTATTACTCCAGAAGGTTCCATGATGGGTTTTGTGAGCATGGTTATGGAAGGAAGAGCGACCCATTTCTTTTACTTCTCCGCTAACCCCCTACACGCCTCCAATCATTGAACTTGGATCTCTCTGAGGCAAGATTCCAAAGGTAAAATTGTTTTGCATGGGATTTGCTCTACCAGACATCAGGATTTATTACAAATCTACCATAATGAAGATGAGCCAGACTGGTGTCTCTCAGCTTGTTTTTTCCTATAATGGAGCTTTCTTAGACCCTTTTCCCCATAATTAAACCTCCTCACCATGAAAACCTTTAAAACTTTTCATTTTGAAACAATTATAGGGGTCTCCTGGGTGCCTCAGCTGTTCAGTGTCTGCCTTCAGCTCAGGTCGTGATCCCGGTGTCCTGAGATCGAGCCCCATATCGGGCTCCCTGCTCAGAGGGGAGTCTGCTTCTCCCTCTCCAGCTCCCCCCCCTGCTTGTGCTGTCTTTCTCTCCAATAAGTAAATAAAATCTTTAAAAAAAAAAAAAAGGAACAATTAAAGACTCACAGGTTGTTGAAGGAGGTCCTTCAGGGAGGTCTAGCGTACTGTGAACGGTATGCAAAGGAGTGCACTGTATCACTGGGGAAAGACTGGATTGACATATATTGAAATTAAAAATGTCTATTTAGGGGATGCCTGGGTGGCTTAGTTGGTTAAGCGGCCAACTTCTTTTTTTTTTAAGACTTTATTAATTTGTCAGAGAAAGCAAGAGAGAGAGCACAAGCAGGGAGAACAGCAGCAGAGGCAGAAGAAGCCTCCCCGCTGAGCAAGGAGCCCAATGTGGAACTCCATCCTGGGACTCTGGGATCATGACCTGAGCCAAAGGCAGACACTGAACGGCTGAGCCACCCAGGCGCCCCTAAGTGGCCAACTCTTGATTTCCGCTCAGGGTGTGGGATCAAGCCCCACGTTGGGCTCCATGCTCAGCGTGGAGTCTGCTGGTTCCTCAGCTCCCTGCACTCATGCTGTCTCTCTCTCAAATAAATCTTTTTAAAAAATGTCTAGTCAGGGGCACCTGGCTGGCTCAGTTGGTAGAGCGTGGGACTCTTGATCTCAGGACTAAATCTGAGCCACATGTTAGGTGTAGAGATTACTCAAAAAAAAAAAACTTTTTTTTTTAAGTAGGCTAAAGTAGGGCCCCCTAGTGCAGACCCGGGCTGCCCTGTGGGCTCAGGGCTGTGGGAACCTTTCTTACAAGTGTGTTCAGTCTGAGACACAACCTACCTATTGGGCTGAGCTCAACATTGATCCCAAAGATACCAGGTTCTAATCCCTGGAAATGAAATGTTACCTTATTTGGAAGAAGGGTCTTTGCAGACGTTATTAAGAATTTGGAGATGGGGAGAGGATCTTGGATTAGCGGCACGGGCCCCAGTATAGCCCCATGTAGCCTGCTGCATGGGCCGGAGGAGGACCTCACATGCACAGGACGGGAGATGAAGAGGAACTTATACTCTGGATGTTGTGGCCACAGCAGAGAATGCTGGCAGCCGCCAGAAGCTGAAGGAGTCACAAACAGATTCTCCCTTGGAGCCCCCGGAGCGGCGTGGCCCCATGGACACCTTCATTTTGGCCCAGTGATACCAAGTTCAGAATTCTGGCCCCCAGAATTGAGAGAGAACAACTTCCCACGATTTTAAGCTGCTCAGTTTATGGTTCTATGTCCCAGCAGCGACTGGAAACGGACCCAGGTACGTATCTCAAGACGGCTGCCCGCATACCTGTGGCCCGTGAGACTGAAGCTCAGGGCACAGCCCTGCTTCGGGAAGGCAGGCGTGAGAGCCCCTTGGGGGGAAGGGATGCCAGAGGAGTGGGCGTCCCCTAGCAGGAGCGTGGTCTGCTGTGGGTGCCGGGCTCGGCTGCATTGGTTCTGCTTTTTAGGACCTGCTCCCCCCAACTTGCCCCCTCGCCAGGGCCAGTCAGCAGCCCCGTCTGCCCAGTGCCCAGCCTCTCCAGCTGGGGGCTGCACACCTCAAGGTGAACCAGGGCACCTGGGGGAAGGGAAAGGAACCATGCGTCCGCCGTTTGCAGTCCGAGTCCTTGCTGGCTAAGGGCTGTGTGTTGGGCACCCAGAGAGCTCCTGCCCCGAAGGAAGCAGTTCCTCATCTTGTCAGGGAGACTAGACAGACACACGGACAGTTCAGACCATACAAGAACTTTCTGGTCTGAGACAGGCCATGAAATAATAAAGGCCGAGGACCAGGTCCACATTTCCCAAATCCAAAAACCTGGGAAACCCCTAAGTGTATTTGGTCGTTCCGCTGATGGCCAAATCTGCCCTAAACTGGCGTTTGAAGTTGTTATTCAACCTGCTTTGTATGACTATGTCTCACATTCCACTGCACTGCATAAATAAGAATGCATTTGACCTCGGGGTGTTGGCCAGACCTCCTGAGGGTGTCCCGTAACACAGAACGCATTCTTCTAAGATCTGACGGACTCTGAAGGCTGAACTCTTAGGCACGAAGGGTTTTTGCTCAGAGACCGTGGACCTGGAAATAGAACCGCAGTTGACGTGGAAGGTTTGCCTGAAATCCTAAGAGGACCAAGAGCAGGTGCCGAGGGAAGTCAGGAGAACATCCTGTATAACCTATAAAGGAAGTTGGCTCCTGAGCCCTCCCTCTGGCGGCGGGGGGGCGGGGGGGCGGGGGGGGAGGTGCGGGATGAGGAGAAGACAAGAGCCAGCCTTCTCCAGGGGGAAAGCAGGGTGCTTGCAGGTTGTCCTCGGGAATTTGTATGCTATCTTGAGGGCACCTGGGGGGGCACCAAGGATTTTAAACAAAGGGACGCTACGGAGGGGCTGGTCTCCCAGTAAGTGGCCGGAGGGGAGGAGCAGTACAAATCCGTGCTCAACCACCTCCGACATTGTGGGAATGTCTGCAAGAGGCTGCGGTAAACTTGCGAAAGAGACACACTTGGGTGAAAAAATGTGGAAACAGGAAGGAAGACAGAGTGGGGGCGAGGACACTGAGGGAACAGCATCGTTGACTTTTCTAGATTAAGGCGAGGAGGCCACGGAGACAAAAACAGGAAGACCCGTTGTGTCAGTCCTGGGGACTGGACATGTCATAAATGGACACATCCTGGTCATCTTTGGGGGCATTTCTGGACCCGATTATAAAGTGAGGCAGAGATGGTCGTGAGGAATGACAGACTAGGGTGTAAATACCACAACAGCTGTGAGATCCCTGGAAATCCTGCAACATCTTAGCATTTGTTTTAAGGATTTTATTTATTTATTTGAGAGAGAGAGGGAGAGAAAGTGACAGAGAGCATGAGAGGAGAGAAGGTCAGAGGGAGAAGCAGACACTTCGCGGAACTGGGAGCCCCATGTGGGACTCGATCCTGAACTCTAGGATTGTGAACTGAGCTGAAGGCACTTGCTTAACCAACTGAGCCACGCAGGCACCCACATCTTAGCATTTTTTTTTTAAAGATTTTATTTATTTATTTATTAGGAAAGAGAGAGAGTGAGAGAGAGCATGAGAAGGGAGAAGGTCAGAGTGAGACGCGGACTCCCCATGGAGCTGGGGGCCCGATGTGGGACTCGATCCTGGGACTCCGGGATCATGACCTGAGCCGAAGGCAGTTGCTTAACCAACTGCGCCACCCAGGCGCCCCTCACATCTTAGCATTTTTAAAAAGATTTTATTTATTTATTTGAGACAGAGAGAGCGAGGGAGACAGAGTGAGCAAGCACGAGCGGGAGGTAGGCCGGGGAGGGGGAGCAGCAGACTCCCCGCTGAGCAGGGAGCGCCATGTGGGGCTCCATCTCAGGACCCTGGGATCATGACCTGGGATTAAAGCAGAGGCTTAACCCACTGAGCCACCCAGGTACCCCCATCCTCTGCCCCATCTGTGTCTGCAGCAGAGGAATTAGTAGTTAAGGAGGGTGCAAGGGAGACTCTGCAAGGGAGAGACTCTGCAAGGGAGGCCCAGGACCTTGGAGAAAAGGTGCTGTCTTCCAGAATTAGCTCAGAAGGGAGGGGGCCCTGGGGTATGTAGCTTTGCCTTGTAGGCTCCCAGGCCTGGAGGAAGAACTGCTTCATTGTGGTAAGTACAAGAATTTAATGGAAAAGAGATCCAGTCCACCTTCCTAGAGAAAATTCAAGCGTGATTAGAACGGCTTCATTCTCCTTAGTGAGATGCTCATCTTCCACCCTTGTGTGTCCCTTCTCTGGAGCTACCCCTGGTGGGGTTTCCTTCCACTCCAGAGGTCATGGGTGGCCTTCCCCTCGGCTCCACTCTCCACCCTGGGGGCCTGTAAGCCCTTCTGTCTAGCACAGGAGAGCCTCCTCTTTGCTCTGGAAGTAACAGCTTCCCCTTACTGAGGTCTTAGCACTGCGTCAAGTGCTTCATATATATCCATTGAACTCAACAGTATACCTGAAGTAGGCATCAGTTTCATAGATGAGGAATAAAGATTAGAATAAGGATCCCAAGTCCAGGGGAGAAGGGAAGAGAGGGAGATCTGAACCCCAATCTGACTCCGAATTCCAGTTAAATGCAGCGATTCAGGGACACCTGGGTGGCTCAGATGGTTAAGTGTCTGCCTTGAGCTCAGGTCGTGATCCCAGGGTCCTGGGATCGAGCATGGCGTCGCCTTCCTGCTCAGTGGGGAGTCTGCTTCTCCCTCTCCCTCTACTGCTCCCCCTGCTTGTGCTCTTTCACTCTCCCTCAAATAAATAAATGGAATCTTTATAAATGAATGAATGAATGAATGCAGCGCCCTACCACCGCGTGGTCCTCACACCCCAGGGGTGGGGCCCTGGCCGCCAGGGAGCCGCACTGTCCTGGGGGATGGGGGAACACCTTGGCGAGCATCCTCCTCCGTGCTTCCTGGAAGTGCTTGTTGGGAAGAAATACGGCTCTTTTGGGGTCAGTGCTTATAACTCTGAACTCTGCTTGTAGGAGTGTCTTTTTTTTTTTTAAGAAAGATACAAGCAGGCAGAGAGAGGGGAAGCAGGCTCCCCGCTGAGCAGAGAGCCCGATGCGGGGCTCGATCCCAGGACCCTGAGATCATGACCTGAGCCGAAGGCAGAGGCTTTAACCCACTGAGCCACCCAGGTGCCCCTAGGAGTGTCCTTTATATCAGAAGTCAAATTACAAAACTTTCTGGTCCCAAAGCGGGCCTTTGGGTGAGAAGCTACAGGAGAGAGCGGTATCTCGATCATCCCAAAGAGACGAGGTGCCCTCCATGGGGAGGCCTCACTAGTCTTTCCTGCCTGGTTTCTGCCTTGTGGGACAAGCCTCTCCAAGAACACGAGGGGACGAAAGGGGCGGGGGATCCACTTTGGCAGCAGACTGGAATCTCGGGCTTTTGATCTGAGGTAGCAGGAAGGAGGGGGCACACTCGAGGCTCTGGGAATGACTTTCTCAGGTTAGGAGGAGTGGCGTGACCTCCCAAGCGGCAGTCCCTTCAAGTCTGTGCGTAAGAGGGGCCAAACTGTGAATCAAAAGGCTCTCACGGGAATCAGGGCAGTAATAATGGCCCTGTGGGCCTCTTCTAGGGCCCACCGTGGCCAGGCTTTGCGTCCTGTGACAGCCTTCACCATCGGGGCCCAGCTTAGTCTCAGGTAGGCACCTTGCCCCAGGTCGGCCCGTCTCCCGGTTGGCCAACGGCCTGGCTCACTCATCCTTTGCCGTGAGAAGGAACGGGCAATGGGATTTCCTCATGCACAAGTAGGTCCTGCGAAAATGAGGAGGTTCGCGGCAGGAGCCGGGACGATGCTTTGAGAGACTCCACGAGTAAGGCATGAGAAGCAGCTCTGAGGGGGAGGAAACAGACTGACTTCCTAGAACACGTCTTACGGTTTATTAAACACCTACTTGGTGCCAGGCCCTGCTACGAAGTTATATACAGTATCTCATTAAATTTCTACCACAGCCCATTAAGTATTAGTCACCTCTTAACAGATCAGGAACTGAGGCTTAGAGGGTGACTGGCCACAGAGCTAGGACATGCTTGTCAGAGGATGAATCAGCCATTAAAACACGGTGTGTTTAGCTCTTTCTCAATCTCACAGCTAGCTTTCTAGACTTGTGCAAACTTCCATTTGCTTATGAATCTCCTTAGGATCCTCTTAAAATGAAGAGTCTGATTCAGCAGGTCCGGGATGTGGCCTGAGACGCTGCACTTTTCACAAACTCCTACTGATAACTGCTGGCCCACGGACCATGCTTCGAGTAGCAAGGGCCCAAACCATCTTGCCGAAATGAAGCAGTCACTTGGTTAGCAGTTGTGTTCTTAGGAGGAAGGAAAAGGCAGCTGTTTGCAAAACTGAAACTACAGAGAAGGGATGGAAATGTTACACCTTCTGAGTATACAGTAGGACCGTTCGCATTAAGCTGACCATTTCCTTTGTGCAGTTGAAGTTGCTGTCAATTTTGAGGATGGTTGGTTGTCAGAATTTGCTTAGGATCCTAGCAGGTGTGGAGTCCTTCACGGGTGCGGTCCCCTGCCTCTGCGTGGCCCCCTTGGGGATTTGGAGCCATCTGACGCTGTGAACTTCAGCCTACAGGCTATTTCCTGTGTGGTCTACACACATTTGCATCAAATCAGTTGGGGTGTGATATGTTCACCCAGAAGCCCGGGCCCCATCCTGGGCCTCCGGGACCAGACATTCTAGGGTGGGGCCTTGGAATCTGTATTATTAACAAGGTCACGCCCCACCACCCACATTCTCAAGTGAATCTGATGGGAGTTTGGGGGCCAGCCACTTTCTGAGGCCCCGTCCACTATCTGCACTTTTATGATTTCACATTCCCTTGCCATCAGAAACACCCAAAAAGCTGAGCCTCTGCAGAGGGGGCCAGGAAAGGAAAGCGAAATGCTTTGAAAACGCCATTCAGGGGCGCCTGGTGGCTCAGTGGGTTAAAGCCTCTGCCTTCAGCTCAGGTCATGATCTCAGGGTCCTGGAATCGAGCCCCGCATTGGGCTCTCTGCTCAGCGGGGAGCCTGCTTCCCCCTCTCTCTCTCTGCCTGCCTGTCTGCCTACTTGGGATCTCTTTCTCTCTCTCTGTCAAATAAAATCTTAAAAAAAAAAAAAAGAAAAGAAAAGAAAGAAAATGCCATACCAATCAGCATAACAACCAAGTTCGCCGCTCCATATTTTTCTATCTCGTGAATCCAGTGAGGCACAGACTCGAAGGTGGACCGTCGGGTGAGGTCGTAGGCAATGATGGCGGCGTGGGCACTGCGATAGTAGCTCTGAGTGATGGTCCGGAAACGCTCCTGGCCCGCCGTGTCCCACACTTGCATCTGGAAGAGGGCAGGAGAGGGGTCGGCATCAGGAGTTTCCGCGCCTGATGTCTAAAGAAGGCAGTTTCCCAGGTCTCAGTTGGAGATAGATACTCAGTAGGTCGGGAGCTGGACACCCAGGGATCGGTGCTTCCCTTTGCTCCTCAGGGTGATCTGGGATGTGCTTTCATGTTTAGGACCCACCACCTAAGGGACACTTTAGTTGGAGAGGTGGAGCCAATGTCTTGGGTCTGGTGTTCTTGACCTTTCTACCTCTATCATCCCTTTGTCTAGATTTTGGGGGTTTACCTTTTGAACCTTCTCGTTGATTCCACTCAAGGTGAGAGCACTGGCTGAACCATTCTGATTTTAAAGGACCACTCAGCTGTGTCTGTGTCGGAGAATCCTCAGGAGAACACCTTCTCAGTGACCATCCCACGCCGGGGCACCCACTATACAGCCTCCCACCCATCGCGTCCAAAGGTACCCGTTTGTTCACTGTCTCACACTATTTATAAAAGGTACTCATTAATTAAGTAAGTAAGTAAGCTTGGCACTCAACATGGGACTTGTACTTAGGACCTGAGATCAAGACTCGCATGCTCTACCGTCTGAGCCAGCCAGGCACCCCTCTAAAATGAGTTTTTTTTTAAAGATTTATTTATTTATTTATTTATTTGAGAGACAGAGAAAGTGAGAGAGAGCATGAGAGGAGAGAAGGTTAGAGGAAGAAGCAGACTCCACGCGGAGCTGGGAGCCCGATGTGGGACTCAATCCTGGAACTCAAGGATCATGACCTGAGCCGAAGGCAGTCGCTCAACCAACTGAGCCACCCAGGCGCCCAATGAGTTTTTTTAAAGAAAGATGCAAACGTACCCCAAAATAGAATAAAAGAAGGAATCCTCATATAGCCCTTATCCAGACTCAGTAATTCCCAAGATTTCACCACTCCTGCTTCATCTAGCCCCTTCTGTTGATTTCTTTGAGATGTTTTTTAAAAGTGAATCCGAGGCTGCGTGTCATTTCTTTTGTGTCAAAGTGGGCATTTTCTTAAATGAGCATGATGCCATAATCACTGCTAATCAGCTTTCCAATAATTCCTTGGTATCATCTCATACTCCTTGCTATCATCTAACACAATTTTCTTGATTGTCTCCAAAATGTCTTTTTACTGTTTTATTTAATCAAGATCCCAAGCATGATCGTGCTTTACATTTTCACACTTTCTGATCTTTTCTAATCAAATGGGTAAAAGATAGTCACTGTTATTTGAATTTGTACTTTTCCAATTATGACTAAGGATGGGCACCTTTATATCTTGACATAAATTTCTGAGCTGGTTCTTACCAAATTTATGAAATAGCAATTGTGTCCAATCAATGGATTGCTTACTTTTTGTATTTGGTTGTTAGTCTTTTTTTTAGATATTTACTGGGGTTTCTTTCATGTTAAAGAAATTAGCCTTTTGTCTGTTTTATCTACTTGCAAGCATTTCTTTCCAGTTTGTCATTCATCTTTTGACTTTGTTCATGGTATTTTTGTGGATGTAGAAATTTGACCTTTTTATCATTATATAGAGATGTATAAATTTGGCCTTTAGGTAGTTATGATGAGCAATCTTTTCCTTTATGGCTTCTGGGTTCTTATCTTAAAAGGCCAATTTCCCAGGGCACCTGGGTGGCTCAGTCACTTAAGCTTCTGATTTTGGCTTGGTTCCTGATCTCAGGGTCTTGGGATCAGCCCTGCATTGGGCTCTGTGCTCAGCAGGGAGACTGCTTGTCCCTTTCCCACTTCCCCTGCTTGTGTTTGTGTTCCCTCTCTTTTTCAAATAAGTACTTTAAAATCTTTAAAAATAAAAGCTTAGGAAAAAAAAAAGGCTGCTGGGTTCCTGAGCGGTTCAGTTGGTTAAGTGTCTGTCTTTGGCTCAGGTCATGTCTCAGGGTCCTGGGATCGAGTCCTGCATTGGGTTCCCTGTGCCATGGGAAGTCGTCTTCTCCCTCTGCCCCTCCTCCTACTTGTCCTCTCAATCTCTCACTCCCTCAAATTAATAAATAAAATCTTAAAAAAAAAAGAAAAGCTGATTTCCCCATTCTACAATGATAAAGATAAATATTTCAATGATTTTTTTTGGTATTCTTATGATTTCAGTTTTATATTTAAATCTTCTATTCCTCAGGCATGTATTTTGGCGTTAAGAACTATGGCTAAGGGGTGCCTTGGTGGCTCAGTCAGTTGGGCATTTGCCTTTGGCTCAGGTCAAGATCCCAGGGTCCTGGGATGGAGCCCCACATCAGCTCCTTGCTCAGCAAGTAGTCTGCTTCTCCCTCTGCCCCTCCCAGCTGCTCATGCTCTCTCTCAAATAAATAAATAAAATCCTTAAAAAAAAAAAAAAAAAACAACCTCTAGCTAAGAGAGGAGGAGCCAACCCCATGCCTTTCTGACCTTTACTTTCTTGCCATCAATCTCAAGGGAGCGCACAGTGAAGTCCACCCCAATTGTGTTCTGCTGTGTCTCCGTGTAGACCCCAGATTTGAAATGCTGCACCACACATGTCTTCCCCACATTGGAATCCCCAATGAGGATGATCTTGAACAAATAGTCAAAATTCTCATCTGCTGCCCTGGATGAGCCGGAGAATTGCATAGCTCCTGCCACCTAGAATGGACCTGGAAGAAAAGAAGGAATCCAGCATCTCGTTAGTGAGCTAGGCACTGTTCTATCAGGCGCCAGGCCCCAATCTAGACACTCGGGATGTAAGACAGGACAAGAGAAAGGGAGGTTATTCATTCATAGCACTCACATTCTTGTGGAAAAAGGATATTAATTCCTGGTCAGGTACAAGGGAGTGGTCCCCACACGTCCACACCTGGCTTACATGGGTTGGCATTACTTTAAAATGAAGAGGTTTGGGGCACCAGGGTGGCTCAGTGGGTTAAGGCCTCTGCCTTCGGCTCAGGTCATGATCTCAGAGTCCTGGGATCGAGCCCCACACTCACATTGGGCTCTCTGCTCAGCGGGGAGCCTGCTTCCCCCTCTCTCTGCCTGCCTCTCTGCCTATTCGTGATCTCTCTCTCTCTCTGAAATAAATAAAATCTTCAAAAAATAAAATAAAATAAAATGAAGAGGTTTGGGGCACCTGATTGGCTCAATTGATTAAGCAACTGCCTTTATTTAGCTCAGGTCATGATCCCAGATTCTTGTGATTGAGTCTCACATGGGGTTCCCTGCTCGGCAGGGAGCCTGCTTCCCTCTCTGCCCCTCATCCCACTCTCTCACTAACTCTCCCTCAAATAAATAAAATCTTAAAAAAATAAAAAAATAAAATGAAGAGGTTTAACTGCCATTCTCTTTTGGGCCCAGCACACAAGCGACACTATCAGAGGACAGCACTGACTGAAATCTTCGTCACTGAGGCAAGGAAGTGCCCCATGCTCTGTTGAGCACCGAGAGCTCAGGGGAGAGCAGAGGAGATACCTGCAGGAGGGTTCTACCTGGAGGACACGTCTTGCTGTCATCCTAGCTTCCTTCTCGTGGGGAAGAAAACTCCCAGCTACGGAAGACAGACTGTTTAGGCAACCAGCAGCAAGGACTGACAAGACGTGACAGAGAAGTCAGTTTGGGGAAGAGTGACATGGCCTTTTTCTTCTGGTTTTCTTGACCACAAAATTACGATTTTGAGAATATTCAAGATGAAAACTATGTGGAGGACCTGGCTGGCTCAGTCGGTAGAGCACGTGACTCTTGATCTCAGGGACATGAGTTCAAGCCCCACATTGGATGTAGAAATGACTTAAAAATAAGTAGACTTAAAAAAAATGAAAACTATGGTTTTCAAGTGTTTATGGCATATTTTACTATAGGCTGGGAAATAACTTAATTCATGACAGTGTTTCCCAAACTGATTATGTCACAACTATGTGGAGGAGATAATTAGATCTATTGCTAGAGCCCATCTGAGATCTGCCAAATATATTTAAAGACACCCCCACCACACACAGGCACACACTCCCCCGGTGATTCTGATCACCATCCCGGTTTGGGGAGCACGGATCAACACAATCACTCACTGAAACTTCATTCCCACCTCATCATTTCTGCTTCCATATCTACCTGTACTTTGGTGTCTTTGATGACAGGGAACTCACTACCTTATGCAAAAATCCATTTGGCATGTCCAGCTCTAGCTTACATGGGGTTGAACTGTGTCTCTCTGGGGTTTCCATCTGTTGCCCCTTGGGCTGTGCCAGGACCTGGCAGATTCCTGTTTCACATGAGAGCCCAGCAGAAATCAGAGGCAGTGCACATATCCCCTCAAGGCAAGCATCCCCGGGCCTTTTCAACTGTCCCCATGCTGCCATCCAGCGTGTCATAAAAATGTGTGAAAACTTCTCCCATTCAATGTTAAGGGTGCCTTGTGACATCCTTTCCCATTTCTCCCAGTTTTATCTTTTGGTTTTCTCTAAAGTCTGAGGAGAACAAGTCTGCATCATCACACAAATTAAAAAGCACACAGACTCATAATCTGTAGTGAAAACCCTGCACTTTAAATGGCCCAGGGAAGCTCCCAACACCTCTCTCTCTTGGACGCCCCTGAAATCCCCTATGGCGAATGACCCCGCAGACAAAAGACACCACGAAGCCACTTTTTTCCTTCTGGCTTTTCAAATAAAGAAGGCTATTCCACTTCCGGTGTCATATCACTGTAACTTGAGCAGGGACCTTAATTCCCCCTTCCCCCTTCCCCAAGCAAGTCCTCGGGGTTTCTCCAGAAGCCCTCTGTACCTCAGCGGGCGCCCCCAGCAAGGAGAGGTGAGCGGCGCCCCCCCATCCCCCCCGCCCCCCGCCCGATGCCCTCCAGCCCGCGGCCTGCAGCCGCCACCTTCCTGGCGCACCTGGCGCACCTGGCGCTTACCTGGCCGGCAGGTAACGATGGCTTTGTTCTCCTAGTTTTCCTGCCCGGCCCTGCGCGCCTGTCTTCCTCCTGCCCGGCCGGCGTGGTGGGAGCTGTCGTTCGGTCCCCAGCTGTCGGGCTTGGCGACCCGAGAAAGTGAAAGGAAAGCGCGAGCCCTCCCACCGCCCGGAGCCGGCGCGGAGCTGCCGTTGGGTACAAAGCGCAAGGTGAGGCGCTGGCCAGCGCGCCCCACGCACGCCGCTGGCCCTCCCAACCTTCGTCACCTAGCAAAGCCAAACGAAAAGGACTGGCCCCTTAGCTGTTCAGCCGCCCTGTTTCTTCCTTCTACTCACCTTCTCTTTTGCAAGCCCTCGCCCCCCCCCACCCCCGGTTTTTCCTGGGGTCCGTCGTTTGGCTGGGGTGGGGGTGGGGCGGCTAGTTGAGAGGGGGCCAAGGTCGAGGAGAATACGGCTCTAGGTCTTAAGTCATTTGACTCTTTTGTGGACTTGACTCTTTCTGAGGAGCCCCGGACAGAGAAAGGAGGCGACCCAAAGAGAAGATTAAAAAAAAAAAAAAAAAAAAAAAAAAAAAAGCTCTGAACTTGCATGGGAAGAAAGAGCTGAAAACCATTTGTTTTCCTTCCTCAAAAACTCTGCCGCAGAACCGAAGGTTTGTTTCTAGGTCTGAGAAAACCCGGAGTTTTCTCCAGGAGTCAGTCTCCTGCTGGCAGTAGAAACCTAAAGCTGAGGTGAGTTTTCCTTAGGTTTTTCCCTCACAGAGTCTGGAAGAGTCACCGCTTGTCGTATCTTAGGGACTAGATTTTCCCTGTGATGTGCAATGTGAGGTGTAGGCAGGTAAGCTACCATGTGCGAAACAGAAACATCAGGTTGGTAAAATATTTAAACTGCTATAGTGTTTTCAAACTGTGGGCTGAGACCTGTTAATGAGTCATGAAATCCATTTTTGTGGGTGGCATCCAGCATTTTTTTTTAAAGATTTTATTTTATTTATTTGACGGAGAGAAAGAGATCACAAGTAGGCAGACAGGCAGGCAGAGAGAGAGGGGGAAGCAGGCTCCCTGCTGACCAGAGAGCCCGATGTGGGGCTCGATCCCAGGACCCTGAGATCATGACCTGAGCCAAAGGCAGAGGCCTTAACCCACTGAGCCACCCAGGCGCCCCAGCATTTTTTTTTTTTTAAGGCTTCATTCCCAGCATGGGCCTTTAGCTCACGACCCTGACTTGAGGGTCAGGATTCTCTGCCCACTGAGCCAGGTGGCCTGCTACCAGCATTTTTATGGAAGAAACTAGGCCAAAATTTCAGAATGTATCTCATGCAGTGAGGCTAAGTGCTGTTTTATTTTGTTTTGTTTAAGATTTTATTTATTTATTTGACAGAGAGAGAGATCACAAGTAGGCAGAGAGGGAGGCAGAGGGAGAGGAGGAAGCAGGCTCCCCGCTGAGCAGAGAGTCAGATGCGGGGCTTGATCCCAGGACCCTGAGATCATGACCTGAGCCAAAGGCAGAGGCTTAACCCACTGAGCCACCCAGGAGCCCTCTAAGTGCTGTTTTGTACACTGTTTGGGTCAGGCATGTCCACGCATGGATGTCCCACGTGATGTAAAATGTATCTCTTCCTGGGGGTTGAGGTCTAAAAACATCCAGAAGCACTGAAATAGAAGAGGACTTGCTCACTTTCCAAGAGCATTTCTCTATGATTCCTTCAGCAAACCTGTAAGTTATAATTTATCTTACCTCTTATTCCGTGTACACATCACTTTTCAGGAACCTCTCTTTTGAGTCATAAACCCAGTACTGGCAGGTAGAGCACAAAAACAAAGACACTGCCAAGGGCTGCCACTGCCCGTTGGCACTTGGAGAGCCACAGGCAGACGTCTGCCGACTGAAAAATACAGGTTAAGATCCACCACCCTGTATGGGCGGGACGCAGGAAATAAAACCCGTTGGATGCTCATGTCAGTGAGGCTGCGTGTCAAAATGGTTTCTTCTTTTGGTAATAGTTACTGGAGAAGGAAAAAAAAAAGAGTCAGCTGACTCAGCCCCGGTACTTGGAGAATATCTGGAAGTAGAAATCAAATAGTAAAATGTCTAGGGCTCCTGGGTCATTCAGTTGGTGAAGCATCTGCCTTTGGCTTGGGTCATGATCTCAGGGTCCTGGGATCAAGCCCCGCATCTGGATCTCTGCTCAGCGGGGAGCCTGCTTCCCCCCTCTCTCTGCCTGTCTCTCTGCCTACTTGTGATCTCCCTCTCTCTGTCAAATAAATAAATAAAATCTTAAAAAAAAAAAGAAGGGAAGAGAGAAACTAAGGAAGAACTCCCACCTCCACCCTGCCCTTTTTTTTCTTTAAAAATTTCTTTCTTGGGGCGCCTGGGTGGCTCAGTGGGTTGAAGCCTCTGCATTCGGCTCAGGTCATGATCCCAGGGTCCTGGGATCGAGCCCCACATAGGGCTCTCTGCTCAGCAGGAAGCCTGCTTCCCCCTCTCTCTCTGCCTGCCTCTCTGCCTACTTGTGATCTCCCTCTCTCTGTCAAGAGATATAAACAAACAAATAAAACAATAAACAATAAACAAATAAAATCTTAAAAAAAAATTTCTTTCTTGAGGCGCCTGGGTGGATCAGTGGGTTAACGCCTCTGCCTTCGGCCCAGGTCATGATCTCGGGGTCCTGGGATCGAGTCCCGCGTGGGGCTCTCTGCTCAGCAGGGAGTCTGCTTCCCCCTCTCTCTGCCTGCCTCTCTGCCTACTTGTGATCTCTCTCTGTCAAATAAATAAATAAAATGTTAAAAAAAATTTCTTTATCCCTTTCAAATAGATGAATAGCTTCATAATGGCTAAATAATCTCTTGCCAGTCTCCTATCAGGAGCCTTTCCAGGACCAGGAGCCATATTTTGAAATAAACATCCTGGGAGTGCTCCAGTCCCCCAGTTCCCAGGGAGGCTGAAAGCCTAACTTCTATGGGCGCCTTGCTCCAATTTGTAACATTATCTCTTGTCCTAAAGATCCGAGAAGCTTGTTTCTCCTTTGGATAAGCCAACATAGGCAGTTTCCCCAATTACCACGATAAAGTTACGACCAACTGTATGTGATAAAATGTTCTGTCAACTCATCTCGCTTGAGGACTGGTGATTGTTTATCCTGAGAACACATGTGTAAGGGAATATCTGCTTGGCCGTATAGACAGGAGATTCCTTTCTTTTGCAATCTGTTAGTTCATTGTTCACCGTGAGCATCACATTCAGGTTTAATGCTTATCCAGTAGTAAATCCGTTTTCTTTCTCTGCTCTCTTTGTGGAGAGGTTTTCTGGGTTGGGAAATTTTTTAAAAAGTCGTACTTCCCCAAGGGTAGAAAGAGAGCCCAGGTGGGGTGCCTGGGTGGCTTAGTGGGTTAAAGCCTCTGCCTTAGGCTCAGGTCATGATCTCAGGGTCCTGGGATCGAACCCCGCTTCCCCCCCTCTCTCTCTGCCTGCCTCTCTGCCTACTTGTGATCTCTCTCTGTCAAATAAACAAATAAAATTTAAAAAAAAGAAAAAAAAAGAAAGCCCAGGAGGGCAGTAGACTCTACTTGCAAGTCCTGTGTCCTAAGGCCTTTAATTTTTTGAGAGGCTATCAGGAACTTAACATATTCCTCTATTTGTCTGGGCTGGTGATGTGGAGAGCAGAGAGGTGAATGATAGTGTCAGATTACTGGCCCTGCCTGCATTTAATTAATTTAAACAAAAATCTAAAGCTTATGCCCTTATGGCTGGCTGGTCAGCAAACCTAGCAGCATGTTACTTTTTATTAAAAAAAAAAAAAGCAGAGTAAAGCTTTTCTGAAAAAAGATGACCTAGATAGCATTTCTCTCCAGATTATATCTTATCTCTCTCTCACTGCCTTTGCCCAGTTTACACTCCTCGCCACCTTCCTCCGCCCCGCGACTCCCAGCCCAACAGCCCTGTTCGCCGAGGCCTCAGTGCTCCCTCTCCCTCCGCCTCCCGCAACCACCCCGGCGGCCCGCAGGTGAGGCCCCGGTCGGACTACAGTTCCCAGCAGGCCTCGGGGACGCGCGGCTCACGTGAGCGTCCGGAAACCCTGGCCGCCGAGCGGCGGGTGAGGTGGCGGCGCGGGCGAGGGGCTGCGAGCTGCAGAGCGGAGCGAGCGGGCCGGTGGGCCACAGCGCGGCGACTACGGCGGCCCTCGGGTGCGCTCGCCGCGGCGCGTGGGGCCCGACAGAGGAGGGGCCGGAGCCCGGCTTGGGGTGAGGTGTGGTGGCGCCGCCCGCGAGGGCGGTCCGGGGGGCTTCCACCCGACGCGAGGGCGAGCGTGCGGAGATGCGGCGCGGGGCAGCGGGTGGGTTTGGCGCCGTGGGCTGGGCGGGCCGGCTGCCGCTCCCCGCCGCCCGGGGTCGGCTCCTCGGCTCCTCGGCTCCTTGGCTCCTTGGGGCCGGGTGTGCGGGGCCGGGCGGGGCCGGCGAGGACCGCAGCGGGCGGAGAGCGGGAGGGTCGCGGAGGGGCCCTCGGGAAGAGTCGGGAACGGGCCGTGCCACGAGGGCTCTTGTGCACGGGCAGGGCTGTCGTTCAGACCCGGTGAAGGGACGCTTTCAGGTAGGGTGGGAAGGAAGCCTTTTGGGAAAGATGCGCTGAGGCCAGAGGGCTTAGAAGGATCTTAATGGAATAACCGAGTTTTGTGTTCTGGCAACTCCTGTGGCCTCAGTCAAGGAATTAGATCACATTACTTATTCGTCATTCCTTCAGTATTCTTATTTGCAGAATGTGGTCTGTTTATTCCCATTTTTGGCAGGGGATAATGGGAATGCATCCACAGGGGTTTTGCTGTTTCCTGAAATATAAGATGGTAGGTGATCTCATAGTAACTTATTACTGAATGTTTATAGGGAGAAGAGTGTGTTCCTGGGGTGAGCAAAACCTGAATCTTAATTGCCGCCTTTTTTCAGTGTCTTGTTCCTGGATTATTTCTTTGCCATTTGGTTGATGTTTAATGTGTGCCTGGCTCTATACTAGGAACTCTTTAAACTTATCTAATTTAATTCTTAAATGAGGGAATTGAGGTTCATTGGAAGGTCTATGATTCCAACTCGAGCTTCAATGCCTTTTTGTGGGCTACACGTGGTTTCACCTAGCATCATTCTTCCGTTAATCTTTTTTTTTTTCTTCTCAGTATGTTCAGTTAGCCAACATATTTCTTTTTTTAAGATCATTTATTTATTTTATTTTTTAAAAAAGATTTTATTTATTTGACAGAGATTGAGATCACAAGTAGGCATAGAGGCAGGCAGAGAGAAAGGGGGAAGCAGCCTCCCTGCTGAGCAGAGAGCCCCATGCGATGCGGGGCTGGATCCCAGGACCCTGAGATCATGACCTGAGCAGAAGGCAGATTTTTTTTTTTTAAATATTTTACTTATTTATTTGACAAAGAGAGAGAGATCACAAGTAGGCAGAGAGGCAGGTGGAGAGAAAGGGGGAAGCAGGCTCCCCACTGAGCAGAGAGCCCGATGTGGGGCTCGATCCCAGGACCCTGAGATCATGACCTGAGCCGAAGACAGAGGCTTCAACCCACTGAGCCACCCAGGCGCCCCAGAAGGCAGATGTTTGACTGAGCCACCCAGGCGCCCCCTCTTTTGTTAATCTTTGAGTTCCATCAGAAAATGACCTTAAACAGTACTTTTATAAAATTAAAGTGAGCGATGCCTGGGTGGCTCAGTTAGTTAAGCAACTGCCTTCAGCTCAGGTCATGATCCCTGAGTCCCAGCATTGAGCCTGGTGTGGGGCTCTCTGCTCAGCGGGGAGTCTGCTTCTCCTTCTTCTGCCGATATGCTCTCTCTCCCTCCCTCTCTCTCTCTCTCTCAAATAAATAAATAAAATCTTAAAAAGTCAGTGCAACATCTTTTTCTCTCTAGCTGTCAGGATCAAGTGTATCATCAAAGATTGTGTTTTGTTCTTCTTCATCACTGATGAAATGGAAGGTCACAGGAATGACCGTTAACTGGAGTATAAGTCTTTGGCTAGGAGAGGGAAAGATTTTTTTTAAAGATTTTATTTATTTGTGTGTGTGTGTGTGTGTGAGAGAGAGAGAGAGAGAGAGAGAGAGAGAGCGCACAATCAGGGGGGAGGAGGAGACGGAGAAGCAGAGTCCACATTGAGCAGGGAGCCTGAGGTGGGACTTGATCCCAGGACCCTGAGACCATAACTTGAGCTGAAGGCAGAGGCTTAACCCACTGAGCCACCTAGGCTCCTCCAGTTTTTTTTTTTTAAGTACTCTTAAAAATCTATCTCCCTGTGTACGTCTCAGACCCAGACTTCAAGATCAAGGGTTGCATATTTAACCTGTTGAACCAGACAGGTGCCCCAACAGGGAAAGATTTGTATCTTAGAAACTCTTTGTCTTTGGAATATGTTTAAAATATGAAGAATGTAGTTTTAGAAACCCTAGAATAAGACAAGAAAATTTTACAGATTTAAAAAAAAAAAGAAAAAAGAAATTTTTACAGGTAAGTGCTAAGTACTTTACATCTGCGGTAATACAACAATTTAAGGAGAGAGAAAAATTACAGTAGACTTCAGTTTTGAGTAAAACGGTTTAGATAGTACAGATAAATGGCATCAAATGAGATACTGTGGGATGAAAAGGATATTTGTAGAAGTGTCAAGCATTGAGGTGCTAAATTACAACATGCACAGTACTGTCAAAATAGTGAAACTCAACTGTATATGTATTTATTTTTTTTTTTAAAGATTTTATTTATTTTGGACAGAGAGAGATCACAAGTAGGCAGAGGGGGCAGGCAGAGAGAGAGAGGGGAGAAGCAGGCTCCTTGCTGAGCAGAGAGCCCAATTCGGGGCTCGATCCCAGGACCCTGAGATCACGACCCAAGCCGAAGGCAGAGGCTTTAAACCACTGAGCCACCCAGGCGCCCCTCAAGTATATATTTAATACTCTTCCAGCTGCCTTTCTATGTTTCAGTACACGTAAGCTTTTTACTTTGCAAATATAAAAACCGAAGTCTGAGAAGTGAAGTCATTGCCCATCTAATGTGCTACTCCTTCAGTAATAGTAGTTACACTATTACTGATAAAGTGTGGGTTTTGGGTTTTTTGTTTCCATTCTGAATTTATACCTCTAAGTTTAAGGTGAGCTATTTCTAGTTACTATGTTTTACCCAACTTGGACTATTTTAATTAACCTTTTTTTCTATACAGTAAACTGCATGGAGACTAGGGTCAGGTCTGGGTTTGAATGCTACCTTCATCTGTTAAGAGATACTACTTTATAAAATCTGTTTTCTCATCTCTGAGATGTGAGAGCTAAAGGCACTAGTTCAGGGCAAGTCCCTTGCACAGTGCCTGACACTTTGAAAGGATTCAGTGTTGGTTATGGTCAAAGAATTCATTCATTCACAAAACGTTGATGCTCTAAATGCTCTCCTGGGCGCTGGAGATACGGTGGTGGACTTAAGACAGATGAGGCCGCTGCTTTTGGGGAGCTTGCAGATGAACAGTACACATGTAAACAGTTAAACCAGAGTAGTCCAGTTGGGACCAATGCTGTGAAGGGAAGAAACAGAGACCGAGATGAGAGACGTCACTGAGTAACTGCCCCAAGCATTGTAGAGAGGGCCATCAGGGCCCACACCGAGGGCGACGACTTGAGGATGAACCAAGGAAAGGAAAGAACAAGCCCTTTGCAAGGAACCAGGCGAAAAGCATTTCAGGCAGTGGAATAGCATATGTAAAGGCCCAAAGCAGGAAAGGTGTCAGGGACAGGAAAGGGATTAGGTGCGGGGAGGTTGCTGTGCATGAGGAAGAGCGGTACTGGCAAGGGTGGGGAGGAAGGTGGGCAAAGAGGAGGACGGAAATGGGCTGGCTCCTCACTGCATCACAGTATGGCCAGCTCCATCCTGGCAGAGGATTGGGAACCACACGGATAGCTGGTGGGAGATCGAGATGTGGTAACTGTAGGTGCAGGTTAGGACAGATCTCTAACATCTGGTAAGTGAAGAAAAGAAAAAGGTGCAGAATAGTGCATGTGATATGCTCTTTTGGGGATGTGTGGGTACGAGGGGCTCTGCCTGGAGTGTGTACACAGGGATAGATTCTGTGACGATGTAGGAGCACAGGGTGATGAGACTAGAGGGGGAGACATCACTGTCTATACCCTTTGATGTCTTTTGGTTTTTCTGCCTTTTGCACGTATAACCTATTGAAAATTAATAAAACAATTAAAAAAACCCCTAATCTCTCAAAAAGCATTGCCTCAGGCAGTCCCCTCCGTCATCTCTAGCCTCAACTCCGCTGCTCTCCCCCCCTTAACCTTCCTATTTTACTATGGAGGCCTGGGGTATTCAGGCTTTGAAGGCCATGGCAAAGAGTTTTGTATTTTTATCTGAGTCTTGGGAAGCCATCAGTGTGTTTTGAGCAGAGGAATGAGCTGATTTATGTTTTAAGATCTATTTCTGGAGGCACCTGGGTGGCTCAGTCAGTTAAGCATCTGCCTTGGGCTCAGGTCATGATCTCAGGGCCCTGGGATCAAGCCCAGGATTAGGCTCCCTGCTCAGCAAGGAGTCTGCTTCTCCCTCTCCCTCAGCGGCACCCCCCCCCCCCCCCCCCC
>CM052806.1:80539222-80651091 GCA_028533885.1 Nasua narica | reverse complement strand
AGAGAGGAAAGGCTCCCAAGGGAGTTGGTTATATTCTAAGGTAGTAAAGAAGGAAATGAGGACAAGAGGAGGGTAATGGATAGCGGGAAAACGGTGAGGTGACCGAATTGGGAGCCTTGCTGAGGTAAAATGATTCTTGAGTGGGAAGAGGGAGAGGGAGAGAATGAAGGGTGTTTGCAGTCTAGTTTGGGGAGGTGATGTAGGTACTGGACTGGGTTTTGACCATGGAGTGGGTTTTCAGTGTGGGGCAGAGGCAAAGATGGGGTGAAGAAGGCAGGGGAGGCAGAGTTGAGCGCCCGGCTGTTGCGCTGGGACGGAAGCAGTGGTAGAAGGAAAGTGAGGCAAGGGCTATCTGCAGTGAGAGCGGAGTGCTGCGAGGTCACGAGGGGACAAGGCAGCAGCCGGTAGAGAGCCCTCTCCCCTGTAACCCCCTCCCCTGCCAGCCTGAGTTCAGAGAAGCTGGGGTCTTGTGAGGAGGAAGAGTGACCGTGAGAAGGAAGACAACTTCTCCTTGAGAGACCTCAGAGGAGGCAGGGTCATCTGGGGGCAGGCAGGAGCCTGAGGCGAAGAACTCTCAGAGGAGGGTGACCATGTGGAGAAGTTCATTCGCCTCATATCTAGATTTCCAGAGAGCAAGATAAGAAGTTGGGGTGGGGTGAAGATTGGGTCAGGTCATGTGGGCATGGGGGGTGAGATGCTTTACGAATACCATCTCCTTTCTTGTCCGCCTTCCCTCATCCGCCTTCTAGTCTGTGTCTCCCACAGCGTTCCCAATACATGACAACCTGAAGGCTTCCTGATGTGGAGTTGGAATGGTCTCTGAGTATCTATAGAAAGTGACAATTTGGGAATGCTTTATATTCCAAGGTGTTGTTTTATAAGGGGAGAGTCCCTTCTGTCTGGACATGTTACATGTGAAGCCATCTTTTTTTTTTTTTTTTTTTAAGATTATATTTATTTGAGAGAGACAGAGAGATCACAAGTAGGCAGAGAGACAGGCGGAGAGAGAAGGGGAAGCAGGCTCCCCACTGAGCTGAGAGCCCAATGCGGGGCTCAATCCCAGGACCCTGAGATCATGACCTGAGCTGAAGGCAGAGGCTTTAACCCACTGAGCCATCCAGGCGCCCCTGTTCTGTCTGTTTTTAGAGCAGGAATGAAAATAGTCTTTAGAAAGTAGGATGTGCTTGATGGATTTAGACTTGGCAGAAACACTCGACCATTCCCGAGTCGAAGAGCTCACAGATGAATAGAAATTACTTCTGTGATGTAGGGAATATAAGTGCAAGGTATTATTATTGTTTTTTTTTAAAGATTTATTTATTTATTTATTTATTTATTTATTTGACAGAGAGAGAGAGAATGAGAGGGGAGAAGGTCAGAGGGAGAAGCAGACTTCCTGCAGAGCCGGGAGCCCGACATGGGACTCGATCCCGGGACTCCTGGATCATGACCTGAGCCAAAGGCAGTTGCCCAACCAACTGAGCCACCCAGGCGCCCTATTACTGTTATTAATAACTGTAATACTTAGGACCAGATGCTATGATAGTATTCATTTTAAGTGGCATTCTGCCAATAGCAGGTGAATATTTAAAACTATTTTCCCAGTGTACTTATTAAGTCCTTTTTCTCCTCTCATTGTAGCTAAGGAAAAAGGGGTTTATTTAGCAATGAAATCCAGATGGTCTCAAACAGCTAGGTAGTCATGTAAAATTATTAATGTAACTGCACTACCTTGAAATACACAACCATTATTGCCAAAGCAGTGTAATCCCAATTTGGTAGAGTGTACACTTTTGGAATTATTATTTTACCTGATAAATTACTGACCTTCATAAATCATATCCTTTCCTGAAGTACTCGGTACACTGTTTTGAGGTGTGAATGTGTTCAATTCATAGAGCTACAATTTACATAAAGTTTTGAGTTGTTCCACTGGGGTTTCATGTTTAATTTATGGGCTGGAGGTAAATTTAGCAGTGACACTAATAGCTCTTGGGTTTGTAACTTTCTGGAATTACAGACAGAGAGTTTATTTGTTACATCTTATAAGTGGAATTTTAATATCCTACTTGGCTCCTTATTTTGTGAGCATTTTTCAGGTAGAAAGAGTAAATGAAATTAGCTACATTCTACTGATGTGGGATTGATTAATCCTGGGCAGGTCAGTGGCTAAAATAATTATCTTGCATATTTGATTACCTTACATACGTTGTTTATTTTAGTCTCGTAACTCTCAGAAGAGATAGGCCATTTTATAGATGACCATCTGTGATTCATAAAGATTGGCTTGTCCAAGGGCTTATAGCCAGTAAGTGAAACAACTGTAATGTTTATATAATTTTAACCACCTCAACTTTGTACCTTTTATCCAAAAGTTTCAGGAATGGCCTTTTGGCTGGGTCTGTGGGCGTGTAAGGTTTCCCTATATCTACCAAGCTGTGGCTAGTGAAAACATGAGTATAACGGCAGTTACAAAGAGCACAGCCTTGAAAGCAAAGCCCTGTGATTTGCCAGTTTCAGTATTGGGAGTTCCTGAGTTTTCTCCTACCTTGACTATTGTAGTACATATAGCACACAGGTCATTTTGTTAATTTATTTTTTTCCTAATATGCAGGTAAGTTATAGGATTTTTCCAATGCTGTGGATGTTTTCCCTTCTGATTATAAAAGTAACATAAGCCTTTATTGTAGAATTTTTAGGAAAAGATATAGAAAATTAAAATTACGCATAATGTTGCTACCCAGAGAGAACTAGTGTAGTCCCTATTCATTTGTAAATATCATGTAAACACAGAGTTGAGTTGATTATATTTATGTAATATAAAATTGTATCTTACTTTTTTTTGGTAAGTCGTCGTATCTTACCTTTTTTTTGTAAGTAATCTATACCTAACATGGGTCTGGAACTCATGACCCCGAGATCAAGAGTCTCATGCTCTACTGACTAGCCAGCCAGGCGCCCCATTTTTTATGTGACATTTTCTCATGTCATTAAAAAGCCTTAATTCATCATATCAAATGATTATTATAAACTCTTCAGCCATGGCTATACCATAATTTATTTACACATTCCCCTTATAATTGCATCTTCAGGTTGTTTGTGCAGACACCTGGAGGCATGGAGGTTAGACGCTTAGTTTGTCAGAGCAGTGCCACTTTCAGAGAGGACCACGGAGCGATGAGAGGAAGTAGTGGAGACAGACGGGTTGGGAGTGGCCTTGCCTCTTTCCCCATTTCCTTATGACTGACACAAAGTTTATTTCTTTAAGAAAGCTCCTTTGACAAGTCGTGAAAGCTACCTTTGTTTATAGACCTGAATGCATCTTGTATTTCTTTAGGAGTAGGTCCCTGGAAATTGGATTTTTGTGTCAAAGGCTCTTGATGAACACGATTATCTTCCTGTAATACTGCTTTCACCTCCCTCAGCAGCATACGAGAGTTCATTGGGCACAATCTTTTTTAACTATGCAAACATTTTCTTGCCTTACTTGGCAAGTGTGCCTTTCTTGTGTTACTGGTAAGTTTGGAGCTTTTAGCCATTTCATTTCTTCTGAATTGCCTATTCATTTCCTTTCCTCATTTTTCTGGCAGAATTAGTGATTTTCTTTTCATTTTTTAAAAGATTTTATTTATTTATTTGACAGAGAGAGAGAGAGAGAGCAGGCAGGGGGAGCAGCAGGCAGAGGGAGAAGGGAGCCCAAGGTGGGACTCCATTCCAGGACTCTGGGATCGTAACCTGAGCTGAAGGCAGATTGTTTAACCGACTGAGCCATTCAGGTGCCCTTCTTTTCTTTTTTTTGTAGTATTTTATTTTTATGGTGTTCCCAGGTGACTCAGTTGGTTAAGTGTCTGCCTTCAGCTCAGGTTGTGATCTCAGGGTCCTGGGGTCAAGCCCTGTGTCAGTCTCCCTGCCAAGTGGGGAGTCTGCTTATCCTTCTCCCTCTCTCTCCCACCCTGCTCATGTTCTCTTTCTTGTGCACTCTTTCCATTTCAAATAAATAAACAGAAAGTAAATAGAAAATAAATAAACCCACTGAGCCACCCAGGCGCCCCTCAAATAAATAAATGAAATCTTAAAAAATATTTATTTGACAGGGAGAGGGAACACAAGCAGGGGGAGTGGGAGAGGGAGAAGCAGGCTTCCTGCTGAGCAGGGAGCCCGATGCAGGGCTCAATCCCAGCACCCTAGAATCATGACCTGAGCCGAAGGCAGACGCTTAATGACTGAGCCACCCAGGCATCCTAAAAGATTTTATTTTTAAGTAGTCTTTACACCCAACTTGGGGCTTGAACTCACAACCCCGAGATCAAGAGTCGTATGTTCTTCTGATTGAGCCAGTCAGGCACCCCTGAATTAGTGATTTTCTTATCAGTTTGTGTGAGAGTTCTTCCATTAGGATGCAATCTTTTGTCAAGAATTTTTCTTTTTAGGGGCGCCTGAGTGGCTCAGTGGGTTAAAGCCTCTGCCTTCAGCTCAGGTCATGATCTCAGGGTCCTGGGATCGAGCCCCACATCGGGATCTCTGCTCAGCAGGGAGCCTGCTTCCCCCTCTCTCTAGGCCTGCCTCTCTGCCCATTTGTGACCTCTCTCCCTCTGTCAAATAAATAAATAAAATCTTTAAAAAAAAAAGAATTTTTCTTTTTAAGGACTTATTATAAACATAATTATCAATCTAGTTTTCTGGTGTCAGCTAGCCCATGTGATTTTTTTTTAAGGCCTGATAATATACTGACTGGTTATAAATCTAAATAATTCAGATCTTAGATAGGCTGCCTATTTTAAGTAATATTGATAATGCATTTTGTCTTTCTAGAAAGAAGAAATGATGTAAATAATTCACTATCCAGACTTCAAGGTCAGAGGTGGGAAGGAAGGTCAGGAAGACTATGGCTTGGCCAAATATTTTTCACAGAGGGACTCTGTTCTCCCGGTTCAGCCATCATCATGTTGTTGTGTTCCTGCTCACCTTCTTCAGGTATGTTCGTTGCTCAAACTGTGCACTTGTGTTTTTTGGTCTTGTTTGTTGAGGGAGCTAGTTGTTGGCATAGCGAGTGTTCAGTGCAGTGATTGGCGTGGTCTTATGAAATAGGCTGGTTATTCTTTCTGTCATGTTTTCTGGTACCTCTGAGTAGTTTCCAAGGACCATTTTGCCCTTGTTTGGCAGTGTCTGGAGGCATTTTTGGTTGTCGCACTGGGGGCAGGGGTGCCACTCGCACTGGGTAGAGACCAGGGATGCTGCTGTAGGTCCTGCGGTGCACAGGCTAGCTTCGCACGATAGAGAGTTTGGGGGGCCCAAAATATCGCTAGTGCTATGGTTGAGAAACCTGTTTTGTTTTTTTTTTAATTTAAAGATTTTTATTTATTTATTAGAGAGCAAGAGACTGAGAATGAGAGGGGAGAAAGTCAGAGGGAGAAGCAGACTTCCCGCAGAGCTGGGAGTCCAATATGGGACTCGATCCCGGGACTCCGGGATCATGACCTGAGCCGAAGGCAGTTGCTCAAGCAACTGAGCCACCCAGGCGCCTGAAACCTGGTTTTAATGTACAGTTTTTTATTTGTTAAAACCAGGAGCTTCAGAACAAAGGGTGCGCTTATTCAGGGAGCGCCCTGTGTGTCCTTGAGCAGTAAAGATGGAATGAGACAACTTCGAGGAGCTCTAGGAACTCCTGTTAGTTCCCGAGTGGTAGCACAACTGAAGGATTGTCCGTGTTTATGATTCTGTGGCCCTCAGTGGCTCTCGTTGGTGGTCCATAGACACCGTGAACCAAGCTGTTTAGTTTTAGAAGCATGTTACTTATAACCCTGTGACTCAGTTACTTTGATGATTTCTTCTGGGTAGAGTTTGTTTGTTATTAATCTTTATTGAAGCCACCACAAATGATGTGATTTATTTGTTTGTTTTAAGGCAGAAACTAGGAAATGGTTCTCTGTGTAAGGGTTGATAGGTAATTTTGGATGCTTGCTTGAGGGATATCCATTTGTGGGGGTGAGAGGAGGCATCAGTAGGAGGAAAAGACGGGACTCAAGAGAAAGCTACTCACTGGCTAATGCGTCAAGGGGCCAACGGTTGTTAAAGACAGAATTCTTCAGAGAACTGCAACCATGATTTAGAGTGGGTTGGGGTCAGTCATGCATCTGTCTTCTAAGTGGAGGGATAAGTTATGGGTGAAGCCAGGGGTTCATATTGAAGATGATTAGTTAAAATTTTCTTTTTTTTTTTATTAAGATTTTATTTATTTATTTGAGAGAGAGAGAGCATGAGAGGGGAGAAGGTCAGAGGGAGAAGCAGACTCCCCGTGGAGCCGGGAGTCCGATGTGGGACTCGATCCCGGGACTCTGGGATCCTGACCTGAGCCGAAGGCAGTCGCTTAATCAACTGAGCCACCCAGGCGCCCTAAAGTTTTCTTTTGCTTGGCAGAGACTTTTCAATTGATAGTTCTCATAAAGCAGTACTTTTCCTTTTTTTTTTTTAAGAGAAGAATTATAAAATTGAATAAAACAAATGGGACTACTGTATCTGGGATTTTATTGAATGCCGTTTTCTTTGCTATTCATTCAGCCATATTTCTTTTTTCTTTTGCAGTTATTCGTTGCTCCATGCATCAAGAAAAACTTTTAGCAATGTCAAAGTCAGTATCTCTAAGCAGTGGACCCCAAGTGCTTTTAACAAGTCAATTAGACTGCCTGTAGAGGTAAGCAGAGCAAATGTAGGGATGGGTTTAGGAAGGGAGCTGTGCCCACTCCCTAAGTTCTTCTCAAGTTCTTCTACTTTGTTTCATTCATCTGCTTAGGACTCTGAAATAGCTGTTGCTTATGGCATAAAACCCAAACTATTCTGCCCGATATCTTAGCTTGCTGTGACCCAGGCCTGTTCGCCCCTTCTGTCTAGCTTCCTTTTCACTGTTTTGAAGTGATACATTTCTGGTGAGGTGGTTTTTTTAATTGAGTTTCACACGTACCTGTACTCATTTCTGCCTTTGAGAATTTGCTTATATTCTTTCGTATGCTCTTTCGCTTTCTTCCCACCCATTTATTTATTTATTTAGTAAAAGATTTTCTTTATTTTATGGAGAGATCACAAGTAGGCAGAGAGGCAGCCAGAGAGAGGGGGAAGCAGACTCCCCGCTGAGCAGAGAGCCGGATCCGGGGCTCGATCCCAGGACCCTGACATCATGACCTGGGCCAAAGGCGGAGGCTTTAATCCACTGAACCACACAAGTGCCCCTTTTCCCACTCATTTAAATCTTGCTTTTCCTTTGTGGCAAGATGAAATGCCACTTTTTTTTTTTTTTTTTTTTTAAGTAATCTGTACAGCCAACATGGGGCTTGAACTCAAGATTCTGAGACCAGGGCGCTTGGGTGGCTCGGTGGGTTGGAGCTTCTGCCTTCGGCTTGGCTCATGGTCTCAGGGTCCCGGGATCGAGCCCCGCATAGGCTCTCTGCTCAGCGGGGAGCCTGCTTCCCCTTCACTCTCTGCCTGCCTCTCTGCCTACTTGTGATCTGTCTCTCTCAAATAAATAAAAAATAAAATCTTAAAAAAAAAAAAAAGATTCCGAGACCAAGAGGCACATGCTCTACTGACTGAGCCAGCCAGGGCGTCCCTAAAATGTCACTTTTTCTATCAAGTTTTTTCCAACCTTCGACTGATTTTTTTCCCCCCTTCTGAAAGGTGTACACCATGTGTTACATAGTTTAATGTTTCAGTATTTACATACTTTTTAATTGTTTCATTTGTCTTGTTTAATTGTTACATACATTTGTTTCATTGTTTCATTGTTCATATGTCTTGTTTAAGAGTCTAGGAGTCAGGGATTATGTATCCACTTCCTTGAATTCATTATGGATGAGGTGAATCCTTCCATGACAGTTTGGAATGGAGATGCTATTGTTTATAATATCCTTAGTCAATACAAAACTCCAACTCCACTCATTCTTTACCACATTTCTTGAGTTCTATTTAAGTGGGATTATGCATACATATTAATTTTCTTGTCATGTCTTTCTTTTCCCAAAGGTTTTATTTATTCATTTGAAAGAAAGAGAGAGAGGACAAGCTGGGGGTGGGGTAGGGCAGAGGAAGAGGGGAAGCAAAGTCCTCACTGAGTGGGGAGCCCAACATGGGGCTGGATCCCAGGACCTCTGAGATCGTGACCTGAGCCAAAGTATGATGCTTAACAGACTGAGCCACCCAGGCACCTCAGTATGGCTTCTTTCTTTTCTTTATTTTTTTCTTTTTAAAGATTTCTTTTATTTATTTGACAGAGCAGGAGAGTACAAGCAGTGGGAGTGACAGAGGGAGGGGGGAAGCAGACCCCCACCGAACAGGGAGCCCGAGCCGGGGCTAAATCCTAGGACCCTGGGATCATGACCAGAGCCAAAGGCAGTTGCCTTACCGAGCCACCCAGGTGCCCCAGCATGTCTTATTTCTTAAAATATTTTTCCCCTCTTTGGATCAATTAAAAGTTGATATATATTTGAACGTTCTAGGATTATCCTTTCAAAATGTGATTAGGTTACTCAGTCAATTGCTTATTGAGGGTCTGTCTTGCATAAACACTGTTCTAGGCTGTGAGCAAAAAAAAGCCTAGAGAGAGGATTAAAAGGAAAAAAAAAGAGCCTGTCCTCACAGAACTGGTGTGGTGAAGATGCTCTCGTACAATTTTTCTTCCCCATTCCCCTTTATTTAAAGTTTATCTTTGGGCACCTGGGTTGCTCAGTCGGTTAAGCGTCTGCCCTCAGCCCAGGTGATGATCCTGGGGTGCTGGGATTGAGCCCTGCATTGGGCTCTCTGCTTAGTAGGGAGTCTGCTTAGTAGGGAGTAGGGAGTCTCCTTCTGCCCCTCCCCCTGCTCATGTTCTCTCTTCAGTGCAAAAATAAATAAGAAATCTTAAAAAAAGTTTATTTTTTTCTTTTTGGTAATCTCTACAATCCAATGTGGGGCTCGAACTTATGACCCTGACATCAAGATTTGTGTGCTCTTCTCACTGAGCCAGCCAGGCACCCCTCTTGAATGATTTTTCTTGAATTCAAGTTATCAGGAACTTTTTAAAAAAATATTTTATTTATTTATTTGACAGAGAGATACAGAAAGAGCACAAGTAGGCAGAGTGGCAGGCACAGGGAGGGGGAGAAGCAGGCTTTCTGCTGAGCAGGGAGCCCAGGATGCTGGGATCATGACCTGAGCTGAAGGCAGCCGCTTAACCGACTGAGCCACCCAGGTGCCCCTACTGGGAACTTTTAAAAGGAAAGATGTTAGGAATAGAGGGCTAGATTTCACACTGACTATTGACTAGTGTTTTGTGCACAGTGCATATGTCTAAATGATCAAGTGACTTGTCACGAACCTTCAACATGGAGTGGCGTTAAAGGGGTCGTGTGCTCTAACCTCTCAATCAGAATGGAATCTTTCTTTGTCATTATTGAAAGATGTTCACTCACCTTCTGCTTTAATACTTTGAGGAAGTTCTTTCTTATATTGAGAGAAAAGTATTCTGCTGTTTAATTTCGATTTTTGGTTTTCGGAGCCATGCACAGTAGTTGATTCCTGCTGCATGATGGCCTGCTGAATATTCAAAGAAAACCTCTCTAAGTTTCTCTCGTTGAGGCCAAAGGAGAGATATAGACTGACTCGTATACAGAATGACCGGATTCGATTGAGGCACTGGGTTTCTGGTTATACTGCCTAAGGCTGCCTTTATTTTTTAGGTAGCTGGGCTGGGGGTTCCCAGGACCACCCCCAGGTTTGATGATTCACTAAGAGGAATCACAGGACTCGGCTTATAGCCCCACTCATAGCTATGGTTTATTGCAGTGAAGGATACAGAGCAAAATCAGCAAAGGAGAAAAAAGCACATGGGCTGAGGTCTGGAGGAAGTCAGGTGCAAGTTTCCAAGAGTGCTTTTTCGGTGGAGTCACACAGGGTGGATGTAACTCTTCCAGCAACAAGTTGTGACAACGTCGGTGGACTCTTGTCTGCCAGGGAAGGTTATTAGAGACTCAGAGCCCAGGGTTTTTATTGGGGCTGGTCATGTAGGCACCTTGTGCCTGGCACATACAACAATTCCTGACTCGGAAGGAAAGCAGGTTCAGCATAAACCACGTTGTTTGTACAAACAGTTTCGGTACAGCGAACCACTCTCAGCAGGCAAGGATGGGAACCCTCCTCAAATCCCATTTCCCACATGCCAGCCAGGGGCTCGCCTCACAAGTAGGCCCTTTTGAGGAGAGCAGTCTCAGGCCTGCCGTGTTAACTCGTTCCTGCCAGTAAACTATGTCCCATTATTAGCTCTTAGGGGACTTGCATTAAGTTTTCTGCTTATAGATGTTTACTTATTACTCTAATTGCTGCCAAAATAGGTTTCGCCATTCTGGCTTTTCAGAACTATGGATTAAGTAGTTTGGATGGATTGGTTGTATAGAAGTCAAGTCAGACTGATCCTGGAGATCTTTGTACTTCCGTCTCTGCCATCCTGGACAGCAGTGCTGACCTTCCGTTCCTTTAGACCTTAGGTCTGGGTTTTTTCCTTCTGAAGCCCACTGCTGGGAGTGGGGCCGCTAGAGCCATCTGTGCCTTTCACTCCTCCTGTGCTTCTGGGTCTGTAACTGTCAACTCTGGCTTTCCTTTGAGACTTGTTTCTTGTCCAAAGTGGGAAGCATTCTTATAACCGGAAGTTTATGTGGCATTATTCTGAAAAATATTGTGCTTATATATTGTTAAACATTTCTTAAGTGTCCTGAACAGCATCATCAGAAATTACTTACAATAGCTTTCATTTTTATGCATAGCTGTCTTAGATGCTTTATAAAAAGAATTGGGCACATACAGTCTCTTTACCTTGAGAATTTATAATGGATCCCGCTGATTCGAACAAACATTGAAAACAGCCAGTGAACATAACATAAAATCTATGTGTAGAGATAATGAGGGAATGGTTACATTTGACAAGTCAGACAACTTGACTGAAAATTGCAAACAGAATTTTGCTCATTGAACTAAGAAGCCTTACCTTCCCAGACAGTACAGTCCTTCCATGAGAATAGTGTGGGGAACCTCCACTGTCCAGGAGAGGGAAGGGGGACTCAGGGTGTCCTCAGCTTTCTCTCTCAAGCTCATCCACAGCCCCTCTTCCCCTGAAGAACCTCACGTCAACCGATACCACTCGGCGCAGGCAGAGACCAGACCCTGGATGCAGGTCAGCATTCGTTCATCCTCTGCTCACCGAGGCTGGAAGCTCTTGTCAGTAGGTCCCCACCTCGCGCCTCCCCCTCACTCGGTGAAGAACATTTTCGCTTAGGAAACCCACACTGTCACAGTTGGTATAAGCAGGCAATTTCGTGTTTCCAGGAAGTGCCTCAGCACGCAGCTGTTCTCGTAGGTTCATGCAAACCCTCCCCACCAGACACAGAAAAACCCCACATTTATACAGGCCAGTGGGTTCACGTGATAATTGTACATATACGCAGGCCAGCTTAAACCACTGAAGTGTGTGGGGTTTAAGCACAGTAAAGTCATTTTGTTGGTGACTGTCACGAAACATTGGATGATTCACTGTGTTTACATGGACTGTTTCTCACTTGTATCCTCATCTTGATCTGACTTCTATGATTGAAGTAAACTTTCTTTTCTAGGCTTTTTGTATTATCCTATTTTCTGTATCTTTGTGTTAGTCCTATGTGGTTTTTTTAGTTTTAGGTTTTTTTTCAAGATTTTATTTATTCATTTGACAGAGAGAGAGGGAGAGAGAGGGCGAGCGAGCGCATGCTCTCTCACAAGCAGGGGGAGGGGCGGAGGGCCGGGAGGCAGACTCCCCGCTGAGCAGGGAGCCTGATGGTGGGGCTCCATCCCAGGACCCCGGGATCATGACTTGAGCCAAAGGCAGACACTTAACTGACTCAGCCACCCAGGCGCCCCTGCTTTTGTTTTCTACTTGTTGAGTAAGCCATCACAAGTATATTTCAGCTGAATTCTGGCATTGAAGCAGAAGAAAGCTATTTGAAATCTGTTAGTTCTTGTGAAAGCCACACCCGCAGGGAGTTTTGGTGACCTCTTGAGGGAATACAGAAAAACTCTAAAAACTTCGAGCAGCTGCTTGAGGCTGCTGTCTCTCCCTCACACTGGTGTGTGCCCAACAGAGCTGAGTCCTGGGTCCTGATGAGCATCAGGGTCAAAGACTGTGGTCTGAGGGAAAATGTGGCAAGATAACTCTAATTGGAGCACTTTAGGGCACTAGTTAGTGACTGAAATACTGATGGATCTTAGCTTCGTAGGCTCTTCTCTATCACGAGAGCAGCATGTGAGGCGGTGGCAGAGGAGCAAGACTGGTGCCGCAAGCCACACGGAAATGAGTCCCAGTCCTTTAGAATCACACGTTATATATTCTTTTATCATTTTACTTTCTTTTAAAGATTTTTTCTTATTGCTGATTGTAATTTTTCTTCTTAATATTCTAAAGTCAGAATTTCCTTTCTGTAACAGCCCATCTCAGAAATTATTTATTCCAGTAGTTCTCTAAATTTTTGCTCTGAAGATCCCAAAGAGCTTTTGGTTATGTGGGTTCATATTTTTAGATACTTACTGTTTTAGAAAGTAAAACTGAGAGGGGCCCCTGGGTGGCTCAGTCGTTAAGCGTCTGCCTTTGGCTCAGGTCATGATCCCAGGGTCCTGCAATCCAGCCCCAAATTGGGCTCTTTGCTCAGCGCGGAGCCTGCTTCTCCCTCTCCCACACCCTCTGCTTGTGTTCCCTCTCTCTCTGTATCTCGCTCGTCAAATATATAAATAAAATCTTAAAAAAAAAGGAAGAAATTAAAACTGAGAAATTGAAAAAAATACATCGATTTTCAACAATAAAAAGGGGAGGCATGCCTGGGTGGCTCAGTTGGTTAAGCATCCGACTCTTGATTTCAGCTCAGGTCATGACCTCAGGGTCGTGGGGTCGAGCCCTGCGTCGGGTTTCACACTCAGCACAGAATCTGTTTGAGATTCTTTCTCCATCTCCCTCTGCCTCTCCCCACCCACCTCTAAAGTAAATAATAAATAAAATCTTAAAAACGACCTTGATTTTTTTAGTTATTTTTAAGTGAAATAAACCCATAATATGTTAACATAAATAACATTTTATGAAAAATGATTTTTTGAAACAGTCACTTCATGAAGAGAGTGGCATTGGTTTACATTTTTGCAAATCTCATGTCTGGCTTAATAGAAGATAGATTTTCATGTCTGCTTCTGAATTCAATCTCTTGCAACATGATCCTTTGAACTATAGGAAGAGAATTTGACCTTTGACAGATACATAGTGGGAAAGGGAGAAGTATTTTAATAGCCTTTTCAGTTAATTGTGGGCATTCATCTCTGATACTACACCAGAATTTGACTAGCGGCAATTTCTTAAAGGTTAGTTGCCATGTGGAATCTGAAACTGTATCAATTAACTTTTTATACCCTTACATTAAGATCCATTTGTCTGTCTTTACTTCGAGTGGATTCTGAAGTGACAGGCTTATTTCGTTCTTTTCTGAGGAAATATCTGCCAAATACCCAAATCTGAATAACTCTAGCTTGTCTGACAGTCGTTCTTTCAGGTAGAAAATAGCCTCCTGGCTTGCCCCCCTCACTGCACGGGGGCTTTCCCTCAGGACAGCCTGGTGGTTTGATAGGCTGAGTGCTGGCGCCCACTCTCCACTCCCGCACACAGAGTTAATTATTAAAAAGAAGTGTCCTCAGGGGCCACATTTAATAAAATTAGTACTTCTTACTGCTCAAGAAGTTTTGTTTTAAGATTTTTATTTAGGGGCGCCTGGGTGGCTCAGTGGGTTAAAGCCTCTGCCTTCAGCTCGGGTCGTCATCTCAGGGTCCTGGGATCGAGCCCCGCATCGGGCTCTCTTCTCAGTGGGGAGCCTGCTTCCCCCTCTCTCTCTGCCTGCCTCTCTGCCTACTTGTGATCTCTCTCTCTGCCAAATAAATAAATAAAATCTTTAAAAAAAAAAGATTTTTATTTATTTGAGAGAGAGAGAGAGAGAGCATGCGTGAGACAGGGTGGACTAGAGGGAGGGGGACAAGCAGAGGCTGTGCTGAGTGTGGAGCCCACGGGGCTTGATCTCACAACCCTGAGATCTTGACCTGAGTTGACATCAAGAGTCCATCGCTCAACAGACCGAGCCACCCAGGCACCCCACTACTACTCAACAAATATTTATTGAGCATCCAGCATGGACCAAGGGTGTTCTCAAGTGAAATTGGCTTAAAAAAAAAAAAAAAACTGTGACCATGGCAATAAATACAGCAATTATTATTTTTTATAGCAATGAATGGTACGGTTTAGTGTAACTGCCTTGACTTCTGCTGAGTAGTGTTCCTCCCCTCCCCTGCGTTTCCACCATCATTGGAGAAGTTAAAGGGCAAAAGCAGCTAACATTTTAGTATTGTGCAAATAGCTTTGACCTTGCAGACCTTTCGGCGGGTGTGCATCCTTACCTGCAGAGTGCAGGTTTCCTGTGTTCAGCCTCTACGGGATTCTGTGAAGGTGGGCAGAGGCTGTCGAAGAGGGTGCTTTAAGGAAGACGAAGGACTGCCAGGTACTAGCAGGGACTGACGGGGTTCTTATTGTGTTGCTCTAGATCTGGAGCCTCAACCATTTGTTTCCCAGCGCAGAGGAAGCCACTCTTTTCCTCGGGACCCTGGACACTATTTTCCTCTTCTCTTATGCTGTGGTAAGTTTCAAATTTGGGGGTTTTAGGTGGAGGAAAGAGGTAAATGGAAATGACTCCAAACCTTATGAAGTTTGTAAGGGATTCTAGAATTTTCTGACTGAGGAGAGGTCAGCATTGCTGAAGTTTATGTTCTGTGTCCTTCCCATCCATCTGTCCATTTATTCATCCGTCCCTCTGTTTGACAGATGTTTATTGAACACCCAGCACGTGCCAGGTCTGTGGGAGTTCATCAGTGAGCAACACAGGAAAAATCCCTAGCTTTTATAAAACTTACATTCTTGAAATGGGTATCTAAGGAAGACAAACAGTAATACGGGGCTACACATAAGCAAATCAAGAGTATGGTTAAAGGGGGTAGGTGCTGTGGAGAAGAAAGCAGGAAAAGGGGAATAAATTAGCCCTCAGTGGGAGTTGTAATTTAAGTAGGATGGCTGGGGAAGGCCTCAGGTAGGAGGGGATGTTTGAGCAAAGACCCGAAGTGGGTAAGTGAGGTCAGAGTGACTAGAGCAGAGTGACAGGAGGTGAGGTCAGAGAAGGTATGGGGCTCAGCCCTTTGGGAGTTTGGTCTCTTTGTTTGGGGCTTTGGCTCTAACCCTGAGTGGGATGGGAGCCCTGGAAGGTGTTGCACAGAGGAGTACCAGGATCTGCTCTGTGTTTGGACAGCCACACTTGCTGCCCCAGGAGACGAGACCAAAGGGCAGAGACAGAAACAAGGAGGCAGGTTAGGCTTTTCCAATTCTGAGGTGAAGGATGATGGTGGTTTAGATCCAGGGTGGGAGTAACAGAGGTGGGAAGAGGAGGGTTTAACTGTGTTTTGAAGGTAGAACCAATAATTCTTTTTCCTGTTGAATGTGGAATGTAAGAAAGAAAGGTGTTGAGAACAACTGTAGTGAGGAAGTATCACAACAGAGTGGAAGACAATGGGGAGGGTAGGCTGTTGGGGGAATGTCTTTTGGACTTGTTACCTGTGAGTTACCTGTTGTCGCCCAAAGGATGAAGAGTAGACCCTTGATTTTGTGAGTGTGGAGTTCAAGGTAGAGGTTCAGGCTGGTGGTACAAATTTCAGAGTCGCTGGCATGCAGATAATTTTCAGAGTTACAGGACTGGATGAAATCATCGAGGAAGTGCGTGAGGATAGGGAAGAGGAGTAACAACTGAGCCATAAGGCTTCCCTTAGAGGCAGGGGACGTGGGGAGTGGGCGAGCAGGGCCGAGGTGAAGCAGGAAAGGAGGAGAACTGTGGGACGGTGGTGTGGACGAGCCATAGCAGCAGGGCAGCGGCTAGTTCTCTGTCTGAGGTCGTTGTCTTGGATGGGGCAGCAGGGATCTCCGTGTGGTTGTAGGGAGCAAGGGTGGCTGCTGAATTAAGGCCGTTGGAAGTGATGGTAGCCACTGGACCCACGCACCGTGAGCAGGCCTCCCTTTTCTCCCAGTGTCTGATCTCCTCTCTTGAAAATGTGTACAGTGATATAAAAGCATTTTTTTTAAAGGTTTATTTCTCTGGGAGAGTGAGAGAGTGCGTGTGCACGAGCAGGCAGGGAGAAGGACAGAGGGGGAGAGAGAGAATTGCAGGCAGACTCCCTGCCGAGCTCCACGGGGGCTCAGCCCCACAACCCCGAAACCACAACCTGAGCCAAAATCAAAAGTCAGGCGCTTAACAGACTGAGCCACCCAGGCAACCATAAAAAAGCCTTTTAATTACGAATGTCCAGGTGATGTGAAATACCCAGTGGAAGTCCCAGAGTACTCTCTTAATGTTGATTTGAGCAGTTACTGGAATATCTGCTTCAAAGAGGAAACTTGTAGAAACAATTGGAGCAGACCTTGGATCATGTAACCATGCTCCTCGCCCTGGGTGTTTTCTGTATGAAATGCCAGTGTACGGTCCCCCGGCTTTGGCTGGAGCACTCCCCGGGGGTGCCTCTCTTTGAGCCTTTTATGGAGTATTTTAAGAAGCGAGGTAGTCTAGTGCAAAGACCAGCTCTGCCACCGTCAACTAGCTGTGTGAAACTTGGTTTTGAAATGGAATTTAACCTTTTTTTGATCTTTAGTTTCGTCTTCTGTAGAGTTGTGATAATACCTATCCCTAGGATTAAATAGGTTTAGGAGATAAAAGGTGCCATGAAACGTCAGTGATCACACTACTTCTTTCTATCGAGCTGCACGTCCTTCTGTAGCTTCCAGGCGTCCTGCAGGCATTTCGAACAACACGGAATGAACTGATCCCCTAATCTGAAACACTGAGAGAGTTTCTTCACCCCCTTTTCTATATATAGCATGAGCCGCGTGAGTGGCAGCTGGAGAACACAGAACCGAAAGCTTTCAGGTGCCTCTTTTGAGGTGGTGACAGCTTGGCCAGAATGAGACACATCATCTAAATTTTCTCTAGTGTAGATGTTGTCAGTTGGTCAGAAACACTTGTTTTTTTTAAAGATTTTATTTATTTATTTGACAGAGAGAGATCACAAGTAGGCAGAGAGGCAGGCAGAGAGAGAGGAGGAAGTAGGCTCCCTGCTGAGCAGAGAGCCCGACTCAGGCCTCGATCCCAGGACCCTGAGATCATGACCTGAGCCGAAGGCAGAGGCCTAGCCCACCGAGCCACCCATGTGCCCCAATCAGAAACACTTGCATCTGGATTTAGATTTTTAGTCAAGGTGTTTATTAATTTTATATATTTATGGAGGAAACCTTGTGTATTGCCCTGGGCTCTTTAGTCCGCCTTGCTGCCGTGACCCAGTTTTTTATTTCCTGCCTCTCAGTGGGAGGAGAGCAGGAGGCAGAACATTTGTACTTATCTTCAACTGACTACTGTCTTTGCGTCTCTATTCTCCCTGCCTCATGAGGTCATGAAACCCAGGGGTCAGATTAAGCAGGCAGTGCCTGTGCCCCAGAAGCTTCTGTCGTGCAGGACAGTTGTAGCACATGTAGATTCGGAACGCAGATGGCTAAGAGCAGCCCCTCTGGGAATGCAGATAACTGATCTGTAAGAGGGGATCTGTTCTAGAAAATGAAATATATTGTGTGCTTGTCTTACTAGTGTTCCTGGTTTTGTTTCATTTTGTTTTTATTTTTCCATTCTCCTCTTAGGCAGTGAGAGGAATCTGCTTTTTGGTAGAATCAAAGTTTACACTGGATTACAGAATTTTGGTGCATGAGTTTGTTTACAGTATAATGTACAGAAGTGCACTGTCATTTCATGAAACATTTGTGAAACTGATGGAGACAGCTAGTCTGGACTAAGAATAAAGTTTAATTTTGAATCGTGTTGTTAGTGTTTTATTTCCCTACTTGCTTTGCAACACGTTTTCCTTTTTTGAGGCTGTGTTATTATTCAGAGCTGTAAAATAAAATGCTTTATTTTTAGGGTCTTTTCATCAGTGGGATTGTTGGAGATCGGCTTAATTTACGATGGGTTCTATCTTTTGGCATGTGTTCTTCTGCGCTAGTGGTAAGTTGAAAAGGTATCATCATCATCATCATCAATATCATCATCTTGGTCGGGTATTTTAGAATCCAAGTACTCTTCCCTCATTTTTATACATAGAATAGAAAAGTAAAATTAATCTTCTTTTTTTTAAAGATTTTATTTATTTATTTGACAGAGTGAGAGAGTGAGGGCATAAGCAGGTAGAGAGGCAGGCAGAGGGAGAGGAGGAAGCAGGCTCCCCGCTGAGCAGGGAGCCCGATGTGGGACTTGATCCCGGGAATGTGGGACTTGATCCCGGGAATCTGGGACTTGATCCCGGGAATCTGGGATCATGACAGGAGCCGAAGGGAGCTGCTTAACCAACTGAGCCACCCAGGCGCCCCTAATCTTCAGTTTTTTAATACTGTGTGTGCCTTTTCAGTTAAGCGAGCCTTTTTAAAATGAGATTTGGATCCTGCCCCTTCCGTGGCTCAGTCAGCACCAGAGCCGCACGTAAACGGTGTTCATGCTGCTGGGGTGGGCACAAGAGCCACGCGTCGATAGCCCAGCACTCGGTGCTCTTGGGACTGGGTCGTGGCCCGCCGTGACAGTCGTGACTGTCAGTACACTGCATCGCTCAGCTCTGGCCAAACCATTTTCCGTGGTCCTGCTGTATCCTGTGCCTTTCTGCCTCACTGTGTTTGCTCTTGCCCGTCTTCCTGCCTTGAGTGGTTCTCTTTTCAGCTCTCCATAGTCTCTCTCAGTGTCACTACCAAGTTACTGGTCCAATGGCACTTCCTTCATGGTGTCTTCCTTTACTGACCTTCGTTCTTGAAGGTAATCGGTTCCTCTTCTGTGCTTCCCCGCCTGTATTTCTTTGCAGGCACTGAAGTTGTCGACGACTGAGTCCACTGGTTTCTGTATCACTCTTGCTTTCCCTAGGAGGCTGTGGCACAGTGGTTGAGGTCACAGATTTCCCAAGACCTGGACTCCCTGGCTCTCTGTCCCTTGTCTGCCGTTTCCTAGTTCTGATTGCTGTGTGCTCCAGTCTCCTCGTTTGAAAGCCTCCCACCAGGGCTGGTGGGGATGGTTATATGTGGTTCTGTGTGTGAGGCCCGAGGAACAACGCCTGGCTGGTGAAGTGCTGGAGAAGCCAGGATCTGATGCATCTTTTTTCATTTCCTAGTTCCTAGTGAGGAATTTTTGTGGATTGAATGAAAGCATGGAGGTCAGTTAGACCCAATTTTTATTGTTTTCCAGTATCTGCTGTTCGAGAGGTTGACGCATTAAACCTATTCACGGTCCGCTGATCCACACATATATTATGCATTGTTTTAAAGCCTGTGTAGATTTTTGTCTTTCTTTTTTTTTACATTTTTTGAAAAATTGAAGTATGTGCATAAACTTGCCCTTCTTGGTGCATAGTTCTGAGTTTTGACAATTGAGTTTAGTTCTGTGACCATCACTCCCCCCACCCCCCCTCACCAGCCTCTGGCAACCACTGACCGTTTTTCTTTCCTTATAGTTGCACTTTTCCAGAATGGAATCCTACAGTATTGTACATACTAGTTTTTAGCTCATCCATAATATTCCAAAAGAAACTTTGACTACCGATAAAACGTCCTTTTGAGCAAAATGCCAAAAAAAACACAGTGACTTGGCATAATGCTCCTGAATTCCTGAGCAGATCCCCGGTTACACTGGTTCTCTCGTTGGCTGCAGTGTGGACCATAGCTGCTGCGTCCTGGTCCCCACGGCGTACGTGGCACTGCCCTGAACACACATACGTGACCTCAGTGGGTCCCTGCAGCAGTCCTCCACGCAACACAGGCCTGGGGACGAGAAAACGGAAAGAGTTGTCTCACGAAGTTGAACAATGGGGACTTAACTCCTGAGAGGTTAAGCTACCCATCGGGCGGGGGTAACTAAGGAGCCGTGTGCCGGACGTCTCTGGTCCGTGGTGGAGGTTTGGTGGGCCTCTTACTCGCTGCTGCTCCGAGCGGGAGCATCTGAAGAGTCCGCCCCGGTCTCTTAGGCCCTAGACCTCGGGATGTGTCTCTTCACGCACGAACGTGAGTGTGGTAGGCAGCTTGGTGTCCCTGGAAGTGTCTGTGTGGGTGTCACACGTCCCCTTTTCTTCTCTTCGTCTCTCAGGTGTTCGTCTTTGGCACGGTCACAGAATGGCTGCGTTTCTACAACAAGGGGCTCTACTGCTGCCTGTGGATTGTCAATGGCCTGCTGCAGTCCACTGGTTGGCCCTGCGTCGTGGCCGCCATGGGCAACTGGTTCGGGAAAGCTGGGTATGCCACTGCCTTCCTCCTCCATGTCTCCTTTTAACGGTTTTAATATCAGATTACTCAGACTTGCCATCAAGTTGATCTTCTCGACACTACCCACATCTTTTCTCTATTTTAGAAAGTTAGACTAGTTGAGAGAGAGAAGCTTTCATGTCGGAGTGTATTACAGGAAATGGTGTGGACTTGGGGAATGGCCTAGCCCGGTGAGGCACGTTCTTTTTCTTATTCTTTATTTTGTTAAAGATTTTATTTATTTATTTGACAGAGAGACAGCAAGAGCAGGAACACAAGGGAGGGAAAAGCAGGCTTCCCGCTGAGCAGGGAGCCCGATGTGGGGCGCGATCCCAGACCCGTGACTTGAGCCTAAGGCAGCCGCTTAACTGGCTGAGCCACCCTGGTGTCTCACGTTCTTAATACTTCACATGAGGCACTTCAGGTGAGGCACCTTCCTAATACTTCACTGGCCGTGGTCAGATTTTGAGTGTGGCTAAGGCATTACATCTCAATTTGTAATAAAAATGTTCCCTCTACAGAACATAAGTAATGTAACAAATAAAGTAAATCTCACATGCCATCCCATCATGTGTGTTCCTGTGGGTTTTGCCTTCCTTCCCCTTTTTTGAGACTCAGTGGTCTAGTTTTACCTTCTTACATTAGAGGTGAAGAAACCGAGGCCAAAAATGACCTATAGGACTTGCCTAAGATCCCATTACGAAGACTAATAAGATGCGGATGAAGAATGCCAAATTTTCAGACTTAAAAGCCCAAATTGGACATTTTCCCCTAACAGCTCAAGTAATTGTCAGACGGCATGTGAGTTTATGTGTGATGCAGGCTACGGCCTGAGGGTTGCCCTCTGCTGTAGTATCCTCCAGGCTACCAGGAGGAAGAGCCAAATTTCATTTACAGGGTGGAAAATAAGTTCAGATACCCAAAGACTTGGCTTTGTTGTTTGCCTTTTTGGTGACACTCTGACCTCAGGAATACTATTAATTGGGATTTCTTTCATCTTTCCTGGATAAATCTTTATGTATTGCGAGCTTTACATTTATTTCATCTATGGCTCAATCTTTTTTATTTGTTTACTCTTTTACCATAGGCCAGTGTATGCGATAGACATCATCCACCCACCAAGTGATCAGTGCACGCCCTGCCTGGCTCCCCTCGGGTTTCTAGCCTCCTCAGTTTCACGATGGGAGTCATGGTGCCTGCTGGCTAATGATCTGTAATGTCATGAAAGTTCACCTGTGAAATGTCTTGTGGGTAGAATAAGAACCCGTTAATGAGCATACGCTGACTCTACTTCATGTGCTCGTGATTTCTGCTGAATTCTAACTCTAGCATTACTGGTTTAACAGAATTACTTTTAAGAGGTGCTTGTTCCCATGTGATACTTTAGTTTTCTTTTGGAGTAGGTGATGCTATCTGCTCTTGTGCTGTTTATTTTTTATCAAGATTTTCAAAGTAATTTTTTTCGATTCGTGTTTTTTGAAAATTAGACAAAAGCTTCTTTATTGTGGACAAACAAGATACTAAAAATCAACAAAGAGAAATGAAGGTAAAACCACTTGAAATCCTGTCACTCAAAGATAATCACTTGGACACATTTTTTTATTTAAAAAATTTCATAATTTTTAAATTGTCTATTTTTAAAAATAAAGATTTTATTTATTTATTTGAGATCGAGAGAGAGAGCATGAGCTGGAGAGGGGCAGAGGCAGAGGGAGAGGGAGAAGCAGGCTCTCCACTGAGCAGGAACCTGATGCAGGGCTCGAGCCCAGGACCCTGGGATCATGACCTGAGTTGAAGGCAGATGCTTAAATGACTGAGTCACCCCGGTGCCCCTCAAATTTATTTTATTTATTTATATTTATATTTTATTTATAAATAGAAATATATAATAGAAATAATATAAATATAAAGTTTATATTTATTTATATCTATGTTATTTATATGAGAGAGATGGATGAACATGTCAAAGTAGAATGGTTGGGGTCATGTGGTAGGTGAATGTTTTATCTTTTTAAGAAACTGGTGGTTGGGACACCTGGGTGGTTCAGTCCATTAAATGTGTCTGCCTTAAGCTCAGGTAATGATCCCAAGGGTCCTGGGATCAAGTCCCACATCATCGGGCTCCTTGCTTGGTGGGGAGCCTGCTTCTCCCTCTGCCTGTCACTCCCCCTGCTTGTGTACTCTCTCTCCCTCTCTGACACATAAATATAAAAGATCTTTAAACAAACAAACAAAAGAAACTGGTGGTCTCTTCTAAAGTGGTTTTACTGTTTGAAATTCTCATCAGCAGAGTGTAAGGGCTCTAGTTGCTATGTATTCTTGCCAACATATATGTGTGGTCTTTTCACCTTTAGCTATCCTAGTAGGTATGTAGTACATCGTCATGGTTTTAATTTATATTTCCCTAGTATCTTATGATGTTGAACACCTTTTTAGGTGCTTATTGGCATCATGCTTTTGTCTGCATGAAGCCTCTTTTAAAAACTTTTTATCTTTAGATGATTGTACCTTCATACTCTTTAACATTTTATTGGATTTTTTTTAAGATTTAATTTTTAAAATTTTTAATTTTTTTAAAGATTTTATTTATTTGACAGAGAGACAGCCAGAGAGGGAACACAAGCAAGGGGAGTGGGAGAGGGAGAAGCAGGCTTCCTGCAGAGCGAGGAGCCTGAAGCAGTGCTTGATCCCAGGATCCTGGGATCCATCCCCGCATCGGGCTCTCTGCTTGGCGGGAAGCCTGGTTCTCCCTTTCCTCCTCCCCCTGCTTGTATACCCTCTCTCACTGTCTCTGTCAAATAAACAAATAAAATATAAAAAAAAAAAAAAAGTTGCATGCTCCACCTGCTAAGCCAGCCAGTGCCCCTGGATTTTGTTTTTGTATTACTGATTTTTTAGAGTTCTTTATAGTTCAGATGGGGGTCTTTTATTAGATAAGCAATATGCAAATATTTCCTCCTAGTCTGTGGCTTACTTTCAAAATTGTTTTAATAGTGGCTTGTGATGTGCCCAAAATTGAACTTTAGTGTAATACTGTCTTTTTTTTTTTACGTTTTTATATATTAAAGTATGCACGTGAGAGAGAGGAAGAGAGAGAGAGAGAGAGCAGGGGCAGGGGGAGAGGGAGAAGCTGACTCCCTGGCACCCTGGGATCATGACCTGAGCCGAAGGCAGACGCTTAACTGACGTCTTAACTGAGCCACGCACGTGCCCCGAGTTTAATACTATCTTTAAGTCACCTGATGTTTTTGTCGTTTAGGTGTACTTTTAAAAAAATCTTCAGAATGCTGATTCTTTGGAATGTGAACTTTCACTGTTTTGGCTGCTTTGTATTGGAACTGCACCAGAATTCCTTCTGATTCTATTGTCTTCTTTGTGTCCCTGTTCTTTATCTTAGACGGGGAGTTGTTTTTGGTCTCTGGAGCGCCTGTGCTTCAGTGGGCAACATTGTGGGGGCGTGCCTAGCTTCTTCTGTCCTGCAGTACGGCTATGAGGTAGGTGTTTCCTTCTCTCTTTTTCTCGAGTACATATCATATGTTTTGTTTTTTAGGAAATAATACTGTGGCCATCTAGAACTGTGTAGAGCTGTGTTTGGGTGGGCAAGGCTTACGTTGAAAGTGGAAAACTTCTGAGAATTTCAAACACAGAAATTGTTTATGAGAAAAATACCCAACCAAGTCTGAAGACAGTATAATCAATTGGGAAAAAAGTATCTGCAACTCATGTTACAGATCAAGAGCTAATCTCCCTCATAAGTAAAGAATGCCTGCAAATAGATAGGACCAACAATACACAGAAAGAAAGGTAGAAGATTTGAACATGTAGTTCATGAAAAAGGAATAGAAAAGGCATCGAATAGATGACAAAGTATTCCACCTCATTTGTAACTTATTCATTCAGTAAATATGTATCACAGTTCTCTGAGTGCCCCTGGGCTATAGAGAATAGAGCACTGGCCAAAACAGAAAAATCTGCCCTATGGAGCTTAGGTGTTATTGGTGGAGAAATAAAAATTAAAACTACACTGTAAAAAAAGAAAAAAGAGAAGAAAGAAAAACTATACTGTATACTTTTATTTTATTGGTGAGAATCCATTAATTTGGTAGCATTTTGTGTTTATGAGGATGGGACAAACAAACATTGACCCCTCTTGGAGTCAGTCTGAGACTGTCTATCAAAATGACAACTGCTCTGACTAAGCTGTTCCACCTCCAGGAAATAATCCCACAGGTGAATATGCTTCCAAAGTGATGTATCTACACGGTTATTTCACCGTGGTTTGAAAGAGCAAAAAATTGGTAACAATTGTGACCCAGGAGGGAGATACAGTGTGACACGTCTGTGCAAGGGAGGGTGGCCCAGCTGTGAAGTGGAATGAGAAGAGCTCTGGGTCTTCATCGGGAGAGTTCTCCATGGTTTGCTAAGTGAAGAAAGCCAGGGTGCAGAACAGTGTGTACTGAATGATGCCATTTTTATAAAATGGAGGAAGGATCAGAGTATATATTTGTATTGGCCTGTATGTTTCTAAAACAGTCTACTTCCCAGAGGAGGTAGAAATCAAATGACAACAATGATTATATGTTAGGAAAATGGGGATTAGGTGGATTGGAGAAGAGGTGGAAGGGAAGAATTTTTACTCTCCATCTACTTTTTGTGAGGTGGATCACATGAAAGTGTGATGTATTCAAAAACCTAAATAATTTAAGTAAGCTGCTCGTTTAAAAAGTAAATAAATCTTGAACTACTTCACCAAGTGTTTGGTCTCAGAAGAATTTGGTCGAGTTAGGCTCAATGAGGAGTCCTTCCTGTTTTCCCGGTCACCTTTATTCCAGGCTTCTTGGCTTTGCATCTGGATTATACTAATTGGCTCAGATGGGAATTTTGGTTCATCCTGGGTACGGCTCCCAGATTTGACTTCTGGAAACATTAATTTTGTCACTGTCTTTTCCAGAAATTTAGACCTTCTGTCCACATCAGACTCCTTTCCCTAATAAATAAAATTCCTCTGTGCAGCCTGGCTTTTCGGGTTCTTTAATCTCGATCTCACCTTTTCCTAGCGGTTTTCTCGGCTGTCGCTCCGCAGAAGCCCCTGCTTTGACCATGAAGGAGGTGTTCGCTCTCAATTTGCACCCTGTCCCATTGCTTCAGGTGTGCTGGGACAGACCATCAGTTGCCTTTTCAGCTCTTCCTGTGCCGGCATCATTAGCTGTTTCCTTCCATCTATGTTTCTTGTTAGGACTAGGCCTTCTCCTTTATTTGCCTACTTGATGCCTTGCATTATTGTTTGGTGTATTGTTTAATCCCCTCAACTGGAGAGGATATTTTTGAGGGCAGATAGTGTCTCTTGTGGGAGGCTCTGTGGGACAGAGAATGAGGTTTTGGAGCCAGTCCTGATTTCACAATTGTGGTGGCACCACTCAGTGTCCCTGGGACCTTAACTGGCCTCTCTGAGCCTCCAGGGGAAAATGCGTCAAAAACACAAGTGAAACAGCTCTGTGCCTGGCGTGGCCTGAGCACTCAGTGCTCATTTCCTTCCCGATTCCCCTCTTCTTTCCCCCACCCGCTATCCCCTACCTGCCCCACGTGTGCTTCTAGTGAACGTGCTCTAACCAGTATCCCAGATGTGTAAGCAGCATCTCTCTCCTCTCTTCTCCAGTATGCTTTTCTGGTGACAGCGGCTGTGCAGTTTGCCGGTGGGATTGTCATCTTCTTTGGACTCCTGGTGTCACCAGAAGAAATTGGTGAGGAGAAGCTGTCCTTTCTGTTGGGCACGTCTTGCTGTTCTGGGCGAAGAGAAACCCGAGGCCAGCACAGCCAATCTGTTTTTCCCTAGGAGAACTGTGAGCTCCTTTCCGGCAGTTGAAGGAGTGGTACTTGCTGTTTGTGTCCCATAGACACCGGTTGGCTGACGGAGCACAGCTGCAGAACTTTGAGGGGGGGAGCAAGGCTCACCTTTCCAGATTCACGGAAAACTCTCAATTTGCAAATGAGTTTTATAATTGAGACACTGGAAATTTGCATGATCTATTTCTCATTTCACTTCTTCAGACAGATTTCTTTTCCTTCATAAAAGTAATTTGGTTTGATACTTATCTGTGGTTACATACGAGCAAAACCACAGAAGCAAAGAGATGTACAATTCCGTCTTTCGCGTGTAATTGAAGAGACATGTCTGTTTAATAGCATGTAGTTTACATTTTCTTAAATGCAATAGAGATAGTGTAATGTCATTGAAAAAGCATTGCTTTGAAGCCAGGTAAAGTAGAATCTACTTATTAGCTGTGGGACCTTAATCGACCTTGGTTGACCTTAGCCTTCAACCTTAGTTGCCGCTTCTGTAAAGTGGAGATAAAAATAATCTCGACTCCATGAGTAATTGATACGTGCAAAACACCTTGCATAGTGCCAGGTATCTGGAAGGCCCTCTGTTAATCAAGGCTGTTACTGTTTTAGGTCTCCCAGGTATCGAAGCAGAAGAAAATTTTGAAGAAGACTCACACAGGCCATTAATTAATGGTGCTGAAAACGAAGATGAATATGAGCCTAATTATTCCATCCAAGAAGGCAGCACTGTTATCCAGGTCAAGGCAATAAGCTTTTATCAGGCCTGTTGTCTTCCTGGAGTTATCCCGGTAAGGACTCTTCAGATCTCCTTTCCGTAACTCGTGAGATAGTATAGCCTGGGTATTAGCTCTACCTGCGATAAAGCATCTTGAAGTATTTAGCTTCTCTTTGATACTTTAGGAATACGCGTTCAGAGGAGTGTTGTATAGTGCCCCTCAGCTTGTGGCTAGGCTGGCATGACGTGAAATTCTATCTGCATTCTACCGCAGGGTCGGTGTTCCTTTTCTGTGAAGTGCCAGATAGTAAATGTGCTCAGCCGTCCGGGGCGAGGGTTGGGGGCGGTTCGTACAGTCTCTACCACAGCTACTCACACCTGTGGAACACAAGACACCCTGGATGCCGTGGAACACACGGGTGTGACAGGTTTGTCCTATGAGCTCTGGTTTGCTGACCTTGACCCTGCATTCAAGTAAGAAGGCAGAATTAATGTTTTTAAATATGTTCTTCTTAACGTGTTGCAATATTGCAGAATTACATGTGACTAAGAGGGGTTTTGAATGGTTCATTTAAGTCTGCCTTATTTGCTTGTATTCTTACCAGTCTAGAAAAAGAAATTGTTTGCCCTTTTATTCAAAGGTGCGAACACAGTACTCCACAGTATTTCTTGGTAATGCATTCCAGTGTTTCCAAAACCTTTACAGTCAGGAAAACTTTCTAACATCTAAACTAAATCCCTTCTGCTGCAGTTTTTCTGTCTTGAGGTTTCGGGCGCGCAGGCACGAGAGTGGAAGTTAAGAGGCCTAGGTTATATTTCCAGCTTACCCACTAACTCTCTGTGAGGCCTGGGGTAAGTCACTCAGCCCATCGTTGTGTCTTCAGTTCCCCCTTCCCACGGAGCAGAAAGTAAACCAGTCTCCCCTGGGGTCTGTAACGTTGGGATACTGTATTGTGAATAAGCACCGGGTCTTGTTTATTTTATTGTCTAATGGTGCTTTACAAATGTCACCCCTCGGCTAGATTCAGAGTGTGCAGGTTGTTGTCCTTCATACTTGTTAGTCCCCTCTGCCCGTGTCCCCAAGCTGACAGGACCGACATTCGCCAACAGATAGTGAAGTATGAGTTAGCATGTAAGTGTCAGTTTCCTCAGTTCTGTAACCAAAGGACAATATATTATACAAGAGAATGCGAGTTCCTTGAGGCCTGTTCTTGTGCTAAAGATTAGTAATTTTTAAGTGGTTGTTAAAATGTTCCGCTGGTAATGGTTTACTTTCTGGGACAGATCTTACATCTGTTCTGACTAAATATGAAACTCTTGCCACTCCTTTGTATTTCCTAAGCAGTCGTCTGTGCCACGGGCAGGGATGCAGAGGAAATCGAGTTAACTTCATTCCTTTGTCTTCGTAGCAGGCTGTCTGGACAGAACGCCCGCCTGATTGGGATTGGCTCTCTAGGGGGCGGCCGTTCCCCTGCTAGGGAAGCTGTTGTAAAACAAGTGGTACCTAGGGAGATATAGGCCGCTCCAGGGAGAAGAATATACTAGCCAGACACCCTTTGAAGTCAGCTTCTCTGTTCCTCCCCCTTTTTCCTTTGATGCTGAATGTCAGGATTTCCTGCTAATAATGTGTTGAATATAGGAGCCTTAGCGCCGCTGCCGTCCTAAGGCAGCTGCAACTTTTATTCCTCCAAGTAGAGCCACAAGGCTCGGGACGGTCATATTCTTTCCTTTCTGACTCACCAAAGATACTTCTTGCTTTTCCACTGGATGTTGGAATGCAAAGCTTTTGGAAACCATAATGTGAAAGTAGTTTTAATGGCGATGCTTTTCTTAGACCTTGAAACTAGAGCTTTGTCACATTGTTCTCCACTGTTCAAAATGTTAACTTCGCAGGAAGTAGAAGAACCCAAAAAGGGAGGTTGCTTGGCATAAAAGCTGTGATGTTTACTGGCTTTCTTTGGTTATGGTTAACAATAGTTATTGGTATGAATGAACCTTTTTTCTTTGTCTAAATAAGGAAATATGAGTGTGTGCTCTGCCTTTGAGGTTCAAAACACTGGTTTGCTTCTACCGGGGGACTGAAAGGAGAAGAAACTGGGACAATTAAGAAATAGTCATATGTATTTTTATTCCAGAGGCCTGCTGCTCATGCCTTTCTGGAAGCTAATGGGGGATAAAGAGAAGAGGGAGACTAGGTAAAGTCAGGCAAATGGGAATTTATAGATGTGTGTAATTTTAAAATCAGGTACTCTTCTTCCCAAACTCCTGGGTATGGTTTTGCTTTTTAATACATTAAGAATTGTGGTCCTGCTGTGCTGTTGTTTGTTCCTTCTCGAAAGTCGAATGTTTTTCTTGTAGTACTCACTGGCCTATGCCTGCCTGAAGTTAGTAAATTACTCCTTCTTCTTCTGGCTGCCCTTTTATCTGAGTAACAACTTTGGATGGAAGGAGGCTGAAGCTGACAAGTTGTCCATTTGGTACGATGTTGGAGGAATTATAGGTAATGCCAGATGCATCTTTTTCTATAATGAGAGTTCGTCGCTTCTAATATTTTACTGGGTTATGAAATCTGACATTGTCTTAAGTTTTATTACCTAGTCCACAGTCATTTTTCCTAAACTGTCCTACCAGTAAAGAGCTAAACTCTTAAAAACAAGAATCCATAGAAAAGAAGAGCCAGCCACATGGCAGCCCTGTGATTTATAGGGCTCTTTTTTTCTCGGTTCTTTGTTTACGGATCACTTCTTTTGTGTTGGGAAGCACAGGGATGTTTGCCTCTGTGATCTCTTTAAATGTAACCCTTTCACACACTTTCAGTGATATCTTAGGTCTAAAGCTAATTGTATGCCAGAGATCCAAGTTAGAATGTGAATGTGTTCATTTTATCTACTTCCCGCCTTTCTTACCACCCATAGCCAAAGAAGGGAAAATATTAGCTTAGTGTATAGATTTTGTCAGGTCATAGAGGTAGGAATAATAGTGGGGCTTGATTTCTGAGTATTTTATAACTGCTCCATTGCACACGGCAGATTTTAATAGTAACTTTTGGCTATGGCTGGAAGCATAAACAAGTACTTAAACTTTAAAATAGGACAATTGTACAGAATGAATTTTAGTGGGTGTTACTTATATGGCTATGGCAAAATCGTAACATCCTTTCTGTAATGTTTGGATTTAGAATTGTGGTAAGGCTAAGCTGCGCCACGCACACGAGAGCAGGGAGTCCTCAGGTGATACACTTACTGTACTTGAACTTATTTGCCCTTATTCTTAGTTACAGAGCCAAAGGTGAGGCTGCTTCCTTTAGACCTGATCATACTACCGGGTCCTGCTGTCCATTGATGATGTACCAGATGTCCCATAGCCCCTATTGCTCGAAATGGGGCTACAGCTAAATGTGACCGTGTTGCTTGGAGGATTCACATTACCTCTTTCTAAAGATCCTGACCCGTTCATTATCACTAAATCATAATCACTGCATTTAATTTTAGTAAACATTTATTGGCCGCTACTAATAGCCCATGAGGCATGGTCTTTAATGAATCACTTTTTAAAATAAAAAGCAGTGGGCAACTGGGTGGCTCAGTCGTTGAGTGTCGCCTTCGGCTCAGGTTATGATCCCAGGGTCCTGAGATCGAGCCCCTCATCGGGCTCCCTGCTTGTCGGGAAGCCTACTTCTCCCTCTCCTACTACCCCTGCTTGTGTTCCCTCTCTCGCTGTAACTATCCTTCAAATAAATAAATAAAATCTTAAATAAATACATAAAATTAAAAAAATAAAAAGCAGAGGGGTACCTGGGTGGCTCAGTCGGTTAGGTGTCCAACTCTTGATTTTGGCTCAGATCATGATCTTAGGGTAGTGAGATTGAGTCCCATATTGGGCCCTGTGCAGAACATGGAACCTGCTTAAGATTCTGTCCTTCCGGGGCGCCTGGGTGGCTCAGTCGGTTAAAAGTCTGCCTTCTGCTCAGGTTGTGATCTCAAGGTCCTGGCATTGAGTCCCCGCATGGGGCTCCCTGCTTGGTGGGGAGCCTGCTTCTCCCTTTCCCTCTGCTGCTCCCCTGTTTATGCTCTCTCTCTGTCTTTCAAATAAATAAATAAAATCTTAAAAAAAAAAATTCTCTCTCTGCTCCCACACATGCATGGGCGCTCTCTCTCTCTTTAAAATAAAAGAAAAGAAAAAACAAATTAAAGTAAAAAGCAAAAAAAATCAGGAAAAGCTTTCACAGCTGGTTTGAGGAAGGGAGAACAGCAAGGGACAGTATGTTGGGGGGGTTTGAGGACTTTTTCTTTCCTTTTTCCTTATTTTCCTGTTTGATTCATGGTGTCCTGTCCCTATCAGCCATCATGGCAATTAACAGGTCATCTTCCTTAAAGGAAGCTGTGGACAAAGCTCTTTTGGGAGAGTCAGCCATCTTTTTGGGTAGACCCGTATCAGGATCCGGAGAGCCAGGAGAGGGCAGGTGGGGAACAAGCTTTGGATAACTGAGCTAAAAAATCAGAAACGATTTTGGTTGTGATGCACTATTGGTACTTGCAGGTGGGACTTTGCAAGGTTTCATCTCTGACATATTACAGAAGAGAGCACCGGTTTTAGCTCTCAGCTTGCTTCTGGCCATTGGGTCCCTTGTTGGATATAGCCGTGAGTATTCCCTTGCAATTAAATTATTTTTCTGATCTCTCAGGACTAAGGCATTTGCCATGAGTCAGCTGTCAAGCCTGGGGAGATGCTTGAGACCTGCTACAAAGGCTGATATGAGACCTTTGTATTGTTCTGTAAATGGCTGGTAAAAGTATCATCCCGTAGTTTTATTTGTGTTGGGGAGGAAACTGGCATCTCTTCCGCTTTGTTGGTTTGTTTAAAAGCTTGCTTGGGAGTGTATATGCTTTGTTTGAGGGTAGGCTCCAGAGGGCCAGCATTAGAGCCAATAAAACAATAAAAGGGAAAGGGTTTCAAAAGAGGAAAGATGGTAATTAGTAGGTTTGGTGTATGTCCCTTAAGATGCTGCTGAGATGGGAGTAGAGTTTTTCTTTAGCTTTTAGAAGTCTCATTAGCTCGAGCACCAGCAAGAGGCAGACATTACAAATAAAAGTTGGAGTAGGCGGTGAAAGAGTTGTATCCCTTTGTTGTCTCTGGGAGTGATCTGTGAGGTCACAGAGATCCAGATTTTTCTGTGCTTTTCAGTGGGGACCCATGTAATCTGCTTTTCAAGTCAGCATGCTGTTTCTGCGTCTTTTCTCGTAGGTTCTCCAAACGCTAAGTCCATTAATGCACTTCTGATGGCGGTCACAGGTATGTGGTGTGGCTCCATTTCACTCTGCTCTTCCTGCTCCTCAGTAAATAAAAAGGAAAAAAGGGAAACCGTGTGCTCCCTCAGTTTGAGTAATACTAAAGCCTTCATTATAAAGAGCTCCAGTGGCAAAAGGAAAGCTTCCTATTTCAGATTCAGATTCTGTTTTTCTGCTGTAATGTGACCTCTTCAGTCCCCTGGTTACGGTCCCCTGGGACAGAGATTTTCTGAAACGTTTGATTGCTGCCCCAGCTTCCCTTAGTACTTCTGGAGGTAGTTTAGGAAGACGCCACGTTGGAAACCAATTCTCCAGCTTTCAAAAAGGTTTCCCTCCTGTGTTGGAATTGGTCTTTATTTCTCCACGTGAGCACCGGAAGAAACAGTTGAGTGTAATTAAGGACCATGGTCTGGAAAGATTATTTTTAAACTTTAGATCCTACTCAGGATAGTGAGAGCTGCTCAGGATACGTGAGGCACATGGAACTCATTCCTGCCACGTGCACCGAGTCACGTGGGCCGACTCCCGCCCTGTCCTTGGACAGCCTCGCGGAGAGCAGAGGCTGCTCGAACCCTCTGCGCTGCTTACAGAGCTTTTTCTCTTCTTTTTTTTCAGTATGTGTGGTTGAGTTTGGATAGTCAGATACGCAGTTGATAACAACTCTACCGTAGGAGAAGCTGGCAAGTGAGCGTAATTAGTTATTACTGAATGCAGCCTTTATAGGATTCGAAAAGCTGTATATTCACTGTATTTTCTGCATCTTTGGTTTTTACAAAATATACCAGAATATTATATAATTCGAGTAGAGCTTTCAGGAAAGTGGATGCCAACTAGTTTGGAGATGACATGATCTGAAAGAGTTTTCATTTTTACTTTTTTCTCCCTCCCCCTTTTGCTGTTTCTCTCCAAAATACTGATTCAAGTGTTGGGCGAAGAGTTGTCTTGTCCGGTGGGTTTCTAGCGGCGTGACGAATAGCGTTTTAATGAGAACCTGTTTTGTTTATGACTCCAGGATTTTTTATTGGTGGACCTTCTAACATGATTAGCTCTGCTATTTCTGCGGACCTGGGTCGCCAGGAGCTGATCCAAGGGAGCAGTGAGGCTTTGGCGACGGTCACAGGAATTGTGGACGGCACTGGAAGCGTTGGAGCTGCGGTGGGCCAGGTAAGGGAACAAGAGAGGGCTTGAAATCGAGTGGTGAGTGGAAGAATTCACACCTGCCCGCTGGGCCACAGTAGGTGGCAGTCTCGTGCTGCTTAGTATACTTTCCTGTCCACCTTAGGTTTCTCATCTTCTCTGAGGTCAGCTGATGGGACCTACCGTGGAAGGTCCCTCTTCATTTTTTAGTTTTCTTCTTTCTACTTTTATTTCCAGATTCTTCCTGACTGGAAATAAGCTGACACCTCATAAGACAGATCCTCAGTCCCGGTTTGCTACTCCCTTCTTTCCAGCCTGAACTTGGCACTCTGAGGGGCCACAAGACAAGTGCTTCTCGTTATCTCCCACCTGGCATGCACACCCTCCCTCCTCTCCCGTACCAGACACACATGTTCGTCTCATGGATCCCTACTAGAAATTGCCATGGACTTGGCAGCTGCTCTGAGTCACTTTCTCTGCTTCCAACGACTGTGCCTCAAAGGGAGGTTCATAAATGTCTTGTGTCAGAATCATCTGGGTTATTTATTTAAGTACGGAACACTAAGCTTACTACAGACTTGGTGAATTAGAACCTGGAGAGCTGTGTTTCAACAACCCTTTTGGTGATTCTTACGCACTCTAAACTTGAGATTATCTAGGCTAAGACTGGCCTACAGTAAGTTGTCAGAATTACTCGAAGGCTTAAATTCAGCCTTCTCTTCCTCGAGACAGTCATGACTTATGCCTCTCTTAGGGTTTACCTTTCCAGGTCATTGAGGGCTGATTCTGCAAAAATAAGGATCAAAGAATCATCTGGATTAGATAAAATAGATGAAACTTTGGAAGTTAATGAGGTGTTTAATGGGCAAAGAAAATACAGGCAAAACCTCAGGGGCTGCCCAGGGGTCAAAGACATAGGAAGTCAGCAGTGCTGTTGGGCAAGGGGAGGTGTTAGTCAGTGAGATCAGAGGTGTAAAGGGCCAGAGAAGGAGAATGGGAGAAAAAAGTCTCTTAGTTGGAGAAATGTGCTTACTTGATTGTGTGCTGGAGTAGGAACTGAAAATGCTCTTGGCTTTCAGTTCAGAGGTCTTTATATAAAGGTAAGGGGTGATTGTACTGGATAGCTTTTTCTGATATTACTCTGTTTTCGGTTATCCTTTCTCCCTGATGTTTTCTTCATAAAGCAGATGGGTGGGTATATAAAGAGCATTTCAAGGAGTTTATTTATTTTGTTTTAAGATTTTTATTTATTTGAGAGAGTGAGAGAGCATGAGAGGGTCAGAGGGAGAAGCAGACTCCTCGCTGAGCAGGGAGCCTGATGATGGACTCAGTCCTGGGACTCGGGGATCATGACCTGAGCTGAAGGCAGTTACTTAATTGACTGAGCCACCCAGGCGCTCCTGAAGGAGTTTATTTGTATTTAGAATGTTTCACCTACCGGTATTTGGATCCCTCACTATGAACTTGGGTCAGCATTAGGCTCACTTTGCTGGTCAGAGAAATAGGATCCGGAGTAAATCATTGTTAGGCTTTATTCATTTCTCCTCCATATTGATTTTTGAATAATTTCCCATTGCGTGGGGTATGAGATTCCAAACTATGACTTAGTATTAGAAACTTGATGAGCCTTGTCTCAGCTCTCCTAATTTACCCTGAACAGCTTTTTTCCCCACCTTCCCTCAACTTCACAAGAAAAATGCTTGTTTCTGTCTTGGTTTCCATGAGGTTGGTGCCTACCTCTAGCAGAGTGCTTGCCACGGTGCATCACGTTTACTGGTTTATCTGTGCCAGCCTCTGCATTTCCTTGAGAACAGGACTGTTTCCTTCATTTTTGTGGTCCCAATGGCTTAGTATGTTTTTAACACATAGGGGCTCAGTAAGGTTAAATTGTGGCATCTCTCCAAGAAAAAATGACAACATATGTCCACATAAATACCTAAAAACATGTATGTTCATAGCTGAATTACTCATAACAGCTAAGGAGTAGAAAAAACCCAAATGTCCATCGACTGAGGAATGGATAAACAGAATGTGTGTATTCATATGATAGAGGAGCATTTGGCTGTTGAAGAGAGTACCTGGAACCTAAAAGTGGAAATGGATAGATGTTATATAGATGCACCTAAAAAATAGTATGCTAAGTGAAAGAAGCCGGTTACAAAAGACCACGTACTTGAATGATTTCATTCACAGTAGATATCCAAAATGGGCAAGTCAGTGGGGAAAGAAATTAGGTTAGTGGTTGCCTGGGGTCAGGTGGGTCTCCTGGGTGACTTTTGATGGGCACAACATTGTTTTTGGGGGGGGGTGATAGACATGGCCTAAAATTAGATTATGGTAATAGTTGCACAATTCTGTAAATATACTAAAAACCATTGAGTTGTATACTTTAAATGGGTGAATATGTCAATAAAAATATTTAAAAGAAAGATAAAGTGGCAGAAAAACCTGGGAGTGCTGCTGTGAGCCCTTTCACAGGCGACTAGACCTGTTTTTTTGCTTTCCGTTATGTAATCTAGGCTACATCACTCGTTTTGCTTTCATTTTTTTTCCACTTATAAATTTCACTGGTAGTGTGTGATGGAAGAACATGGGTAAACCTCACATCTGCGGTCAGTTATTTTTTTTTTTTTTTTAAGATTTTATTTATTTACTTGACAGAGGGAGAGAGACAGAGCACAGCAGGGGCAGTGGCAGGCAGAGGGAGAGGGAGAAGCAGGGTTCCCGCTGAGCAGAGAGCCCAACACAGGGCTCAGTCCCAGGACCCTGGGATCATGACCTCAGCCGAAGGCGGACACTTAACCGACTGAGCCACCGAGGTGCCCTGGTCAGTTGATTTTTGACAAGGGTGCCAAGACCATTCAATGGGAAAAGAATGGTTTCTTCACCAAGTGGTGCTGGGGAAGCTGGATACACACAGGATGAAGGTGGACCCCTTACCTCACAGCAGAGACAAAAATTGATGCAAAACGGATCAGTACCTAATTTTAAGAACTAAAACCGTAAGAACTCTTAGAAGAAATTGTAGGGACAAATCTTCATGACAAGTATGTATAATGGGCAATTAAACACCTGTAAACATTGTCAGCATCCTTAGTTTTTAGAGAAATGCCAATCAGAACCTCAGTGAGATACCACGTCACATCTCTTAGGGTGGCCATCATTTTAAAACCAAAAACAGAAAAGAGCAAGTAGTTGTGAGGATGTGGCGAAGCTGGATCTCTTCACATCGCTGGCGGGAACGTAAAATGGTGCAGCTGCTGTGGAAAATGCCTTGGCGGGTGCCTCGGAAGGTTAAACATGGAACTACCGTGCGACCCAGCAGTTCCACTCCTGGGAATTAAAGACCTGAAAACAGGACTCATCCATGTGTATACCTGTGTTCACGGCAGCGTTATGCATAATAACCAAAAGATGGAAACAAACCAAACGTTCATCAACGGATGACAGACAAAAGAGGGGCATGTCCACAGTGTGGAATATTATCCAGCCATAAAAAGAGACGCTGTTCCAACATGTGCCACAGCCTCGAAGACTGTCCGCTGAGTGAGCTAAGCCAGACACGGAAGGCCAAATACTGTGTGACTCCGCTGAACATGAACTCTCTAGAACAGGCAGATTCTCAGAGGTTACCAGGGGCTGGTGGGGAGTTACTAATGGGGAAAAATTTAGGGAATAGATAGTGGCGGTGGTGGTACAACACTGTGAATTTACGTAAATTGTACACTTAAAAATGGTGAAAATGGCCACTTTTATATATATTTTGTCGTAGTAGAAAAAGAAAATGAGCTAAACGCTATTACATTCTTTTCAGCGATTAAAATAAAGTAAAAGAATTTGCTGTAGATTGTTAAAGCCATACAGAAATCCTCTGAGTCTAAATAACACCATTGAAAAACGGGCAACATGCTTACGAGACAAACTGTTTTTAAAAGCATCAGTTATTAAAGTACCTCTCATTGGAGGAAAGAACAGTTACACCGAAGTGGCTTGAAGATGTTCATCTTCCTCTTATTGGCAAAGTGAATAAAAATAACCTTGTAGTCATGTCCTCTCTTCTGCAGGGTTTGTGCTTATTAGACTCTGCCAGCTTACGAGGTGAGGGTCAGCTGCCTTTAATAGCAACACGCACGGGAAAGCTTTGCGAACCGAAAACCGTTCTACAAATCCTAACTCCCTTCGCGCTTTCTGGAAGAGCTGTGTTTAACCTGCCTTTCAGCTACTTCATTTGATTAATGTATAAGGGATTATATTGTAATTTCTTTTTCTCCTTTGTAGTATTTAGTGTCTTTGATCCAGGACAACCTGGGATGGATGTGGGTGTTCTACTTTTTCATTCTCATGGTAAGTGGGTGTGTGCCTTTTTTGACTCGTGGTCTTTTTTACGAATTTAGTTCAAAGCATTTACTCTGATTTCTTCTTAAATCAGCACAATTGCTGATTGCTTTTAGTGACCCTTTTGTGAAAAGTAACATTTCATGAGTCTAAAAGAAAAATTCTTTTTTCAAGGTGGGGACAGGTCTTCCCATTTGCCCTTGACCTGAGCCTAATGAGTATTGTCGTTTATAATTCCAGAAGAAGTGGTGAGAGACTTACCGAAAGTATTAATGGTGTACTCTTCTGGGGTCCTCTCTATCTGCTAGATGTAGTTTGGGAAATCTGAAGGAAATTACAGGATACACCAAGCAACATTGGGCTCCAAAAGAAGCATTGCTATAATTACCACTGTGGTATGTAGGTTCTAAAATAAAGAGAGTCTCTTGAGAAAATATTTGTCGTGCCTTAAACATTCTTGGCTAGAATTTTGTACTTTCTGGGAAATAGCCAATTCGGAACAAGGCCTTATACTTTTAAAATGTTGCTCTCTGTTGAATAAGTATGTGACCTACCCTCCTACATTATTGGTGAGATGGTGCTCAAGACAGGTCTCCTTGAGAGAGTCTGGTGATTGTTTCATCCACGAGGGGATGTGTTTTGTATCCCAGCCCTAAATCTAGTGCATCCTAATTGGAGACAGACTCAAGCGCCCCACGTCCAGCCACGGTCGTCCAGCCTTGTCCAAGGAGCCCAGGGATAGTTCAGCTCCTGAATTCCCCTGGAGCTGCCTTAAGGTTATGTATTCTGCTATCACAGAGGATGCTTCTTGTGCCTAACTGCCTTCCAGCTTCTAAAGCCTGGGCCATATGTCTCTGTGTTCTACTTCTGACATTTGTGCTAAATAGAGGGAAGTGTCTCCTGATGAACCTGCTGTGTGAGCATAGAAGAGATTGTACTGGAAAGAAAACTCGATCTGTTATGAGAAGCACTGTTTTTAAAGTGAGCTCCAGGGGCACCTGGCTGGCTCAAGTCAGTAGAGCGTGCAACTCTTGATCTTGGGGTCATGAGTTTGAGCCCCACACAGGGTGCAGAGATTACTTAAACAAATAAATAAAAATAAATAAAGCGAGCTCCAGTACCAATTTTTTGCTCTGCCTATGGCAAATTATTTAATTTTCTGTACCTTAGTCCTTTTTCTGGAGCGTATGTAACACTAAGTTTTAAAAAAAATATTAACCTCGATTTTCAAGATTATTTTCCAATTCATTAGAAAAGATGGCGTTATCTTCGTACGGAGTCGAAATGTGTGCAATTGTCCACATTCATTATTACATTCAAAACATGATGCTCTAACAGAGTTCATTAAATTGTCACTGCATATTTAATGCTTTTTTCTCTTCACAGACAAGTTGTACAATTTTATTTATCTCGCCACTAATAGTGAGGGAAATCTGCTCTCTTATGCAAAGACGACAAGCTCATGTACTGAGTGAGTGAGTGTTGCCCACAGAAGAGAAGAACAAGGGGAAACACATCAGGACTATTATTTCTTTTAATTCACCCTCCTGGGGGTTGTCTTCAGAGCTCCAACAAAACCTCAGATTGTCACGCCTCTTTCAGCAGTGTCAGCCACTTGTGCTGCTGACCAGTGGGGAAGGCTGGGCTGTTTTTCTGCACTACATGAGTTATTGTGGATGATTGTCATTGTTGCTTCGTAAATGTACTGAATGGCCTGTGAATCTGCCAGCCTCTTTATGTGGCCCGTTGAGATTTATCCTTTTAACCTGAAATACTGTCTTGGACTTGGACCCTAATTCTCCAGCCTGGAAAGTTGCGTGGCCACGAGACAATTGCACATGGTTTGCAGTCAGTGACGGGCTCCACGAGTAGGAGAGGATCGCTGGACTCTGCTTCGGTAATGAGTCTGCAGAGAGCGGCTCATCTTCGAAGCCTCCAGTCCTGGTAGAGCGCTCAAGCTGGATCAAGCACAAGCCGGCCTTGGATAAAGAATCCCTTTGTTAACTGTGGTGGGAGAATCACACTACGTGGTGACTGACCCAGTCACTCTGTATCTGATCTAAAGTTAGTCTGCTCCAGAAGCAGGGATACCTTCAAATTATGGTCATCTCGTTCTCTTCTGTCTTCATTCACAAGTAACTTCGACTCCTGGAAGTACTCAGTCTTCCTTTCAAGGACCATAAGGTACCTCATCCGTTGTCATGACCATTCCAAGGTATAGCTCACAGCCGAAGTCCTCAACCCCAGATTGGCTCTCTGGGAACATTAGGATCCACTGGGACGCTAATTGGCTTAGCCCTGTTTTCAGAGAATTGAGCTTTCTCACTACCGGGTTCCTTGAGTTACCTCAGCAGAAGACTAGAATTAGAGACAGAGGAAAGACCTTTTGTCCTAGTAAGCGTTAAGTATGTGACCTTGAATCACATCAACAGGTTACTAGGGCCTGGGACCTAAGTATCTATTCTTTAGAACTTGGTAGCGTGCATATCTGCAAGGCTGTGAATTCTATACTAATTATCAATATTTTTAGGTCCTTCTGTGTATGTATTTTAAATTATGGACATGAAGTAGGGGGAAAATGTGCAATTTTGAGGGCTGTCTAATTTGTGTTGGGTTAGGGAGTATTTTTCAACTTCTTGCTTTATACTCTAAAATGTGGTGTGTAAATTTATGAACTTGGTAATGTTATTTAATCAAGGAGATTTCCAATCAGTTAATGCCTCATTACTGACAAAAAAGGGAAAATACGAAACACAGGAAGGGAAAATAAACTGACTTTTATAGTAAATACCTGTCCATCTGATTATTTAAATATATACTCTGACTTCCTCGTTCTAGGATGTGATTCGTGCCTTCTGGTTTTCTGGGGTTGACCATTTACTGACCCTCTGGTGCTGCCACATAGTGAGCTAGCTTCTTCCTGATGGCCTCATCTCTTTTCTGTTCTGTGAACACCTTCCCTTCCTCTTTGTGTGAGAGTGTGCTAAATTTGGATGAGTTACCTGGTTGTAACTTAAGAATTGCCTATAGATGAATGCTGTTTTGTATAATTTAACCTCCTTGTGACATTTGGCTGAGAGTTTCCTGTCTGCCCACATAATCAGTATGGTAGCATCTTTGTATCCTGACATCAACATTGTTTTCTTATCCTATTTATTTTTTAATTTTAATTTTTATGTTTTACCCTGTGTACACTTAGCTGGGTGAGTGTTCCCCTGACTTCTGTATATCCCCCAAGCAGTATCTAAAATGAAATTATAAATAAATAAGTGCTCAGCCCTGAGTGAAAGGATATTTTCCATGATGGGTCTATTTCCTTATTATTCTTGTTCTGGCAGGCTATGTACGAATCAGCTTTAAAGAACTCCTAATTTCACTTTCATATTAATTTCTTGTCCCTTGAAGAAAAGGCCACTGTTCACCCGGTTGAAGAAAATCACTCTGGCCTGTCCTCTCTGGTCACACGTTTTCTTCTCTCCTGTGTAGTTTCAAAGGAAGAAAGTCCCCTCCCTGCTCCTGCTTGTTCTGTTCCTTCCTGCTTCCTAGAAGACCGAAGTCCCATAGTCAACATTCACGCAAGAAATACATCGTGAAGTTGATGGAGGATGCACAGTGCTCTAGTGGGTTTCCTCCCTCCCCTCTTTAAAGCCTCCAGAAACTTCCCTGCCTTCTTCATAAGTAACTGATAAAGTCTTTTCTTAGCCCTACTAGTTCTGCTGACTCCTCTCCTACTTTCCTTTGCACAACCAAACCCTTCGAGTTCATGGATGGCCTCTGCTTTCCGGGTGGCCTACTGACTTCCTCCTCAGTGAGGTCATGAGCTGTGTATCTGCTTGCCCGGGACAGCCCTGCTTTTGATTCCTGTTGTTCTGACATATTTATCGGTAACACCTCCCTTCTCTCCACATGCCTGCATTTGTACACCTTATCCTTACCCTCTGATCTCTTCTTTCCTCACCCTACAGAAACCGTGCATCGGAACACCACTGAATTTGGAAATCTTTTTCTTTCATTCCCTATCTTATTTCCTGTCTTGTACTGGACACTGGTAACCACTCCATCCTCCCCAGGACTTTTCCCTCCTCGCTTCTTTAGAGTTTTAATTTATTGACTCTCTTGACCTCCTAGCCCCTTTACTGGGTTCTCTTCTCCATTCACCCTCTGGTAGTTTGTTTGTTTGTTTCTTTCTTCTTCTTCTTTTTCTCCTTCTCCTTCTTCTTCTTCCTCCTCCTCCTCCTCCTCCTTCTTTTTCTTCTTTTTCTTCTTTTTTAAAGATTCTATTTTTTTCAGAGAGAGAATGAGCGCATAAGCAGGGGTAGAAGCAGGCTCTCTGCTGAGCAAGGAGTCCAAATTGGGACTTGATCCCAGCACCCCGAGATCGTGACCCGAGCCGAAGGCAGACACCCAACCAATTGAGCCACGGAGGCATCCCTTCCTTATAGTTTCTTTTCTACAGTAAGTGTCAGCACCTTTCCCCGACAAGCTTTCCCTGATAAGTTCTTCTCATCTACCAGTAGCTCTGGTAAATACTTAGTGAATAAGAAACCACTAAAGAGAGGTCTGGCATCAGTTTGTTAAATACTATCTGGTGCATAGTGAAGAGCAAATATCAAGGGAAATGGACTCACGTTCTATAACCTCAGCCCCTTCCTACACAGACCCCGTCCCTACACAGACCAGTCTGCCAGTTGCCTACATGAATGGTTTTCAAGGTTTCTGAGTCATAGACCCTCTTGAGAATCTGAAAGCCACTTACCCTCTCCCAAGAACAAAACACAGATATGGGTGAACATTTGAATGTGTTACAGGGTGTTCGTGGGCCAAAACTTAAAGCCCATCCTTGGACCACAAAGTTAGAAACCCTGGTGCAGAGAACCTAAGTGCCACCTGGCGTGAAGTTTTCCACAGTCTGGTTTCGAGCTGACTGGGTTCTTTACTGATCACCACTCTACACGAACCTTCTACAAAATCAGGCGGGTTGGCTTATCACTTGCTACAAATGGGAGTTGTGTTTTCCTATCTTCTTGTCTTTTTTAAGGAAGCACCTGTACTTAAATTTTTTAAGTTTTTAAAAAACTGCGATTAAAATACACGTAACATTTACCATCTTAACCATGTTAAGCGTATATTTCAGTAGTGTTCCGAGTATTCCCGTTGTCATGTGTACTTTCTTGTCTCTAATACCCCTTTTTTCCTCTCAGCCTTGTGAATCTCAACTTTCCTCCAAGGCTTGGCCAACACCGGTGAGTCCAAGAAACCTTTCCCAACCAGCCTGACTAGCACCCACTGTCTCGCCTTCCTTGGCTAGGAATAGCAATATTACTTGCTTGGTGCTGAGCTGTTTCTGTCTTAGCTATTTTTCACGTCTAACTCCCCGAGGAGATTGTTGCTCTTTTCTCCAGTTTCCTGTAAATGTTGATCGTGTTGGAACAGGTGGAAGGAAAATGAGAGAGTGGAGGGTAGGCAAAGTGGGGTGCAGGTCCCTGACCCTGCCAATGGCCCTTCCCCTCGCTTTATCTGCAGTACCACCTCCTGCAGTAGCGGCCAGGGTAGGAGGCTGGCTGGCCTAGGGAGCGTTACCCTTTCCTCAGGCTCCTCGGGAGACCCGTCAGCTCTCCCAGAGGCTGAGCCACGGTGAACAGGGAGCTTTTTGCTCCAGCACAGGTCGCATGTTGTTCAAGCCGCTGTCTGTTCCTGCCGCGTGATTTTACCTGAACTGCCCTTCCGCTGCCTCCCAACGCTGTTCATCCGTCTCAGCCCCTGGTGTCCTGCCTCCTAGGAGCTTTTCCTGAGGACGCTGCGCCTAATGCTCTTTCTCTTCTTTAAACTTCCAGAGCCATTATGCCTAGACCACACAGTCTGCCCCAGGCTGATGGATTTTACTGCTCTATTTTGTTCTCTGGTGGTTTCTGGTTGTCATTTCCTCAGTTAAATTGTGAGCCCCATGTCCAAGGATGCACCCACCATTGAATCAAGACAGCTGGTTTACCTTCCCATGTGGCGTCTTGCGCTTAGATTCAGGGTCATCTTCCTTTTGCTTTTCCTCTGATGCCCTGATTGTTTCTGGTGACCGAAACCAGCATCTGTTGTTTCAGCATCTATTGGAATAAGTCAGATTAAATAGGAGATAATGATATTTATATATGCGAACATAGAAAAGACAGAGAATATGATCTCTGAAATGCTTTATGTGTCTGTTACAGGTTATCATAGGCAAGAGTATATATGTTGTATGTAGATATATATGTTGCATCACACACATACGTATGTACATGTATACAGATATGTCAAGTCTCATACTTGAAAGGAAATTCTGTACCCGGGTATTCAGTGGTGTGGTCTTTCTACCATCCTCACATAATAGTTCTCATGCATGGACGCCTTCCGAAAGTGCCCACCCACTCACTGCTCTCTCACACGCACCACATCGTCGTGAGGGAGGCAGGACGCGTGCTTCTGTTCCTCAGATGGGGGAGCTGAGGCTCAGAGACGTTCCGTGGTCTGCCCAGGGTCACAGAGCTAGTAAATGACAAGCAGAACAGGAATAAAACCCCAGGCCTTTTGCCTTAACTCTAGCATCTTTGCTGTTATTCCCTGTGGGCTCTTCTCGTTTACTCTTCTCCTAGCCTTACTTGCAGGGTACACACATCGTGCAACTGCTCTCATCTTTTCCGAGGCCCAGAGTCCAGGGGCCTGAGCTGACCTGGAGTTAAACTGCCTCCAGCCCTGCACCTACTGCTCATCGGGGTGTCCCCTTCCGCCCCGTCAGGCCCCTCAGGGCTGCTGCCCTTGTGCCAGCCCACGGCTTCCCTCGGAGCTGCCTCCCACCCCAGGTTTGCCTTTGTTTTTTTGTTTTTTTTTTTTTTTTTTTAAGATTTTATTTATTTATTTATTAGGAAAGTGAGAGAGTGAGAGAGAGCATGAGAAGGGAGAAGGTCAGAGTGAGAAGCGGACTCCCCGTGGAGCTGGGAGCCTGATGTGGGACTCGATCCCGGGACTCCGGGATCACGACCTGAGCCGAAGGCAGTCGCTCAACCAACTGCGCCACCCAGGCGCCCCCAGGTTTGCCTTTGTAAAGAACACCTCTTCCCTCTTTTTCTTGGTCCTTCTCCCTGAGGCTCAGGGGGAGTCTGCCACCTGAGAGACTCCTGCACTGTCATTTCTTCCTCCTTCCGGGCCCCTGGATAGTCGGTGCAGGTGTGATGGTCTTGTGTGCTCACCTTTGCCAGGTCTGCCGCTTTCCTCTTGACCGTGATCCCTGCCTCGTACCCTTGTTTCTTATGAATGCTTCATTACCTCTGAGTGAGGGGCTTGCTTCGGAGATGCCGGGAGTCTGCTTTTTCAGGCCTACTATTGCCCGCCTATTGAAGGAATAACTGTTTTTTCTTTTTGCCTTCCAGAAATTCAAGAAGTAGCAAAATCATTTGGAATTGTTTTGAATCCCCTTTATCATGGTGGATTGTTGGTAAAAGTACTGCCCTGTTTCCCCAGAATGTTGTGGATTTTAGTGGGATGATTGTATTTAGGTGAAATCTTTCATCTGAGGACTTCAAAGGACTTCACCTTGCTTGATAGTTATTATCACACCCTAAAGAGGGACATCAGGTTACCACAGTCCTAGATTCTGTGTGTGTGTGTGTGTGTGTGTGTGTGTGTGTGCAATTGCTTCTTTATTTAGTGTTTTGTTTGTTTTCCTAGCCTCAGCATAGACAAGTTTCAGAAATCTAACAGTAACACAGTTGATTTCCATGAAAATGACCACCTAATGAGTAGCATATATGAGTTGCCTTTGTTTCGTGGGATGAAGATGTTAGTGGGGTTATGAAAGAACTGGAGGGAGGTGGGTGCGGCTGGGAGGGGAAGCAGTGGTGAGTAGAGTCGAGTCTGCCGAGACCCTGCCCCAAACGCCCCCAGAGCCGTGGAACAGGTTTCACCATTGTTGGCACTACTAGTTGGGTTCATGGGAAAGATGATCCTATGGATGAGCTCTTGGGAATGTAGGTGCCGCGTCATTACCCAGGTTGGTCCTTTTAGCAGAACTTTTGAGAAACAAGCCTGTGTCACGGCCACAGGAACGGTTCCTAATTAAGTTAAAATAACACCGAAGACCCCCACCCCCCCATGCCCCACTCCTGGTCTCTGCAATGACTTAGGCTTTTGAACCAGCCTCTGGATAAAGGGATGGGTTAGTTAAGACAAGAATCTTTTCCAGAAAAGACTCTCAGGGGTGGCATATAGAAATGACCCAGAGCAGTCCCCCTTCCCACACCCAGCTCCTGTTGGGCTCAGGCTCAGCACAGCTACTTTCTGCCAGAGCGTATGTAGTGCTGCGGGATTATGGTGGTTCTCATCCGGAAGGAGCTTTGGTAGCAACAGTTAGGTTTTCCTCCCTCTACCCGCCCCGTAAGGAGCTGGTCACGGCCGGGCTCCTTCCCTGGCTCAGGCCGCTCCTATTTGATCCTATTTGATCCTCCTATTTGACTCAGCAGGGGGAGACAAAGTCCCAGAGACCCTGCCTGCTGCACTTTCCACACCAGAAGGTGCCGCATGGCCTTTATTTCATTATTGCTGTATATGTGTTTTGAAACCCTCTGTATTTCATGATTACCGTATGTGTGGAGTTCCTGCTTCACACCCCCGAGCCTTCCCTCAGCCTCCTTCCACCGCTGATGGCCGCCCAGCCTGTTCTACGGAGATGGAGATTCTCTGGAGTTTCGCCACTTGGACAGTTCTGGTCTCCCAGAGGAAGTGATTCCTTAGTTTCCCCGTGAATCCCACGGCTTTTGAATAGTTTCCCTTCACCGTTGGCTTCCAGTCATTAACCTCTCTGAGCCTCTCGGTTGAGATCCTCAACCATCCCCTCCACACCTTGGCTGCCGCCATCCCTCCTACCATGAAGAGTGAGTCCAAGTCCAATTCCCAACAGATGGGCTGCCCATGTAAACCTCTCTCTCTCCTCCTCTCTCTCCCCCCACACTAACTATTCCTTCTCTAACCTGGACACCAGCTCTGAATTATTGAAGTGAGAGCTAAAGGGTAGTCTACCACTCCAAGTACCCACCCCAAGGTGTGAACTCCTTCGCATCATCCGCTGACACTATCTGGTACCCGCACCTGGGAACGTTCTCTTGCGGTGACCGAACGCGGCCTCCCCGGTGGGGCCATTTCATTGTTTGGTAGCTTGAATTGTTAGAAAATTCGTTCTCCTTTCCTTATTATTTCTTCCTTCCAAAGCAACACAGATGTATTTTTTTCTCTTGGAATACTTAAGGACAGCTTCTCTTTCTCTTTCAGCTTTTTGGGTTTCTAATCTTAAATTTGTATCGAAACTATTCCCCCTGCTATTGATTTCTGATCAAATCTACCAGTGCAATTCTTTACTTTTGAAGTCCTCAACTATCTTCTTTGAGCTCTCCTCCTCTCTCTGATTTGATTTCCCCTCTCCTAATCTTCAATATCGAGAACACTATCTGGACAAAATTGTTTCATTTTCTGTGCTCCAGAGGCACAGAAAGGCACAGAGGCACTCTAGTTCATACCCTCTTTTTAGCCTTGTCTTTATCAGTCTATGGAACTCTGGAAAGACAGGATCACCTTCTAATCATTTAGAAAAATCTCCTAATACAGTACCTGGTGGGTGGAAGGTAAAACTTAGTGAATGTTTAATTTTCTCTGTTCTAGTTCTTTCCTTTAGAAAGCTTCCTTTTTCCTATTTTTCTAAAACCTACAGAGGACTATGGAGTATTTATTTCTAGCCCCAATTTGTTACTCATTTTTAATCTTAAATCGCCTGGAGCTCACTAGGATGTCCCGTTGGCAGCCAGATTTAAGATGGCTTCTTTTCTCCACCCAGTCCCTGCAAATCCACTATTCATATAACCTTCTGGTCTTTGTACAATAAGCTGCTTGGAAATTTTTGAACTACCTTGATTCTTTGTCATTAAGTAGCAGTCTCTTTTCCGAGACCATGAGTCTTCAACTGTGCCATAATCCTCATACTTTCTGGTTTCTCTTTAACTGTCAGTGGCCACACTATCCTGCAGACCCCCAGGTTCACAGCCTTAAGGATCATTTTTGACACAACTTTTCCTCTCTCCCCCATGCAGTCAGCCTCCAGGTTTGCTGATCCTTCCTCGCTTTTCTCTATCACCGTTTGTGTTGCTTTCTAAGCCACCATCCTCTACCTGAATTATTCACAGCAGCCTTATTTTTGGTGTTCCCTGCCTTATTTTTGTCTTGTCCTGCTCTAGTCTGCCCCACACTCAACTCTTAGGATAGTCTTAAACAGTGTTTTTGTGGCGTTAATCTCCTGGTCAGGTATCAAAAGTGTCTGTCATCTTTCCTGGATTAATTTTGAGATCTTGCATGAATCCTCACCTCCAGTGAGAAAATCTGGGAGACCAGAGCTCTGAGAGCAAGCACGGGGGACACTTCTCTTCCTTCGGCCTCTTGTTTGTTCCAGGGCCGAACAATCTCTCTTCCCTTATCTTTTTTTTTTTTTTTAAGTAACTACTTTATTGAGATATAATTTACATACACCATACAAGTCACCCACTTAAAGTGGACAGTGGTTTTAGGCACATTCACAGAGTTCTAAGCCCATCACTACTGTTAATTTTTGAACATTTTCATCACCCCAGGAAGAAACCCCATATTCATTAACGGTCATTCTCCTTCTCCTTTCTCCCCAGCTCCTAGCAGCTACTGATTGACATTTTGGGTTTTTTTTTTTGAAGATTTTATTTATTTATTTTAGAGAAAGAGCACGAGTGCAAGTAGGGGGAGAAACACAGGGAGAGGGAGATAATCTCCCGTAGACTCCGTGCTGAGCTCACAGCCCGACATGAGCCTGGCTCTCACAACCCTGGGCCGAAACCAGGAGTCGGCACTCAACCGACTGAGCCACCCAGGCGCCCTCTGATTTACATTCTGTGTCAATTTGTCTGTTGTAGACATTTCATATAAATGGGACCATGTAACGTTATACAGTCTTTTGTGATGGACTTCTTAGCATAATGTTTTCAAGGCTGTTCAAACTGGGTTTTCTTAGATTCTGTATTTGTCTGCTTGGCATTCATTCATCAGAGGGCCAACTGTGTTTACTGCACTTTTCTTATTTTCTGTATTCTTGATGCTCTGACATTTGTGGCCTCTAAGACTGGGCGGAGACTGCCCCGCCCAGGGTTAGCCAGTTCTTAGAGAAAGCGGAGGACTCACCCGGGAGCGCGCTTCCGTATGCAAACAGCCAGTCCGGAGCCCACAGCCTGAACCAACCATCTACTTTATCAACTGCTCACGTGCCACGCCAATATTTTTTGCATTCAATCACCCCAGGGCCAGGTACCAGACAACTAGTGACAGCCCCTATATCCCGAAGCCTGTCAGAATTCTTCAGACAAGGCAGTCCCGAACTGTTTAGCCTGTCCTGCCTTGCCTTTCCTGCCAGAAAACCTAATAACGGCTCTGGTTCCGGTTTTCTCCTACTCTCCCTGCCTCCAGACCCAAACTGGAGCTTCCCCGTGTGGCCCTGTGTGGCATGGTGTGCCCTCCTCTTGGGAATTGTGAGTAATAAAGATCTTCTTCCAGTGGCATCAACTTCTCTGTGTCATCACTCAGTGACCTCCATGAAGTAAAATCCGGCAGGTAAAATGGAGACAAAGGCTCATTTATGTTCCGTGTGTCAGTTCTTCATTCCATTCTTTTTTAAACTGGATTGTATGCATACACCACATTTTGTTGATACATTCTTCAGCTGATGGACATTTGGGTTATACCCACCTTTGGCTATTGTGAAAAATGCTGCTGTGAGATTCGTGTACCAGTTTTGTGTGGATATGTTTTCAGGTCTCTTGGGGGTATTCCTACGTGTGGAATCGCCGAGTCACGTGGTGACTGTATGTCACGTACAGAACAGCTGAGCCATCTTCTAAAGTGGCTACACCATTTTACAGTCCCACTAGCAATCGGCAGAAGTTCCAATTTCCCCAAATCTTCACCTTTACTTGTTATTGTGTGACTTTTTAAACTTAGTCATCTTCATAGATTTGAATGGTGTCTTATTGTGGTTTTGATTTGCAGTTCTCTAATAACTAATGATGTTGAGCAATTTTTCATTTGTTTATTGGCTGTTTGTATGTCTTCCTAGAAAAATGTTTCCTTAGCCAATTTTTTTTTTTTTTAAGATTCCATTTATTTATTTGACAGAGAGAGAGGTCACAAGTAGGCAGAAGGCAGACAGAGGGGGGGGGGGAAGCAGGCTCCCTCCCAAGCAGAGAGCCCCACTCCAGGACCCTGAGATCATGACCCGAGCCGAAGGCAGAGGCTCAACCCATTGAGCCACCCAGGTGCCCCTCCTTAGCCTATTTTAAAATTAGGTTATTTGTCTTATTATTGTTGAGTTGTAGGAGTTCTTTATGTATTGCGGATATAATTCCCTTATTAGATATAGGATTTGAAATATTTTTTCTTGTGGATTGTCTTTTCATTTTCTTGCTGGTGTCTTTTGAAACATATTTTTTTTTATTTTGATAAAGTCAGCTTACATATTTTTTTCTCTCGCTTCTTTTGATTTTGGTGTCATATGTAAGATACCTTTGCCTAATTCAAGGTCATGAAGATTTAGTCCTAAGTTTTCTCTTAAGAGTTCTATTGTTTGAGCTCTTACCTTTAGGTGTATGATCTATTTTGAGTTAATTTTTGTGTATGGTATCAGATAGGAGTCCAAGTTCATTCTTTTGCATGTGGACATCCAGTTTTTCCAGCATCATTTGTTGAAAAGACTATTCTTTCCTCATTGAATTGTCTTAGCACCCTTGTCAAAGATCCATTGATCGTTAATGTAGGGGTTTATTTCTGGGTTCTCAATTCTGTGCCATTGACCTATACATCTAAATGATCTCTCTGTCTGTCCTTATGTCAGTACCGCCAGTCTTGATTATTGAAGCTTTGTAGTAAGTTTTGAGAACAGGAAGAGTGGGTCTTCCTACTTTGTTCTTCTTTGTCAGAATTGGTTTGGTGATTCTGGGTCCCTTATATTTCCACGTGAAATTTATAGTTTGTCAATTTATGGAAAAAAAAAAAAAGGCACGGGATGCCTGGGTGGCTCAGTGGGTTAAAGCCTCTGCCTTCAGCTTAGGTCATGATCTCAGGGTCCTGGGATCGAGCCCCGCATCGGGCTTTCTGCTCAGCAGGGAGCCTGCTTCCCCCTCTCTCTCTGCCTGCCTCTCTGCCTACTTGTGATCTCGCTCTCTCTGTCAAATAAATAAAATCTTAAAAAAAAAAAATGGAATTTGGAAAGGGATTGTGTTGACTCTGTAGATCAATTTGGGGAGTATTACCATCTTAACAGTATTAAATCTTCCAGTCCTTGAATATGGGATATTTTCCCATTTATTTAGATCTTCTTTAATTTTATTCAATGATGTTTTGTAGTTTTCAGTGTACAAGTCTTGTACTTCTTTGTTACATTTCTTCCTAAGTAATTTTTCTTTTTGATGATATTGTAAAAGGGATTGTTTGCTTAATTTCTTTTTTTCTATTTTTTAGATTTTATTTATTTGAGAGAGAGCGAGAGAAAGCACGGGCAGTGGAGAGGGGCAGAGGGAGAAGCTGACCCCCACCTGAACAGACAGCCTGATGCAGGACTTGGTCCCAGGACACTGAGATCATGACCTGAGCTGAAGGCAGACGCTTAACCCACTGAGGCACCCAGGCATCCCTCTTAGGATTTTTTTTTTGTATGCAAGATCACATATGGGAATACAAATAGTTTTACTTTTTCTTTTTTCTTTCTTTTTTTTTTTTTTAAAGATTTTTATTTATTTATTTGACAGAGAGAGAGAGAGATTACAAGTAGGCAGAGAGGCAGGCAGAGAGAGAGGGGGAAGCAGGCTCCCTGCTGAGCAGAGAGCCCAATGTGGGGCTCGATCTCAGGACCCTGAGATCATGATCTGAGGCGAAGGCAGAGGCTTTAACCCACTGAGCCACCCAGGTGCCCCTAGTTCTACTTTTTCCTTTCCAATTTGGTTGACTGTTACTTCTTTTTCTTACCTAATTTTCCCAGTTAGAACTTCTAGTGCGGTGTTGAATAGAAGTGACAACAATGACCATCCTTGTCCTGCTCCTAATCTTAGGAGGAAAACATTCAGTCTTTCACCATCGAGTCTGATGTTTGCTGTGGGTTTTTCATAGATAGCCTCTTATCTTTTTGTCATCCTACACTATCTTGTTTCTCTGTCTACTCTCCGAATTTATGGTATGGTGGAAGGTATGTGGACCTCAAAATCAGATGGGATTTGAATTGATTATCTTATTAATTCTACCAGGAGATGTTGAGTGTTAGACACCAACATATAGAAGAAAATCCCTGCTCCCAAACTTCTCTTAATACAGTGAGAGACTGTCATATGAATAAAACATTTTAGTGTGATAAGTGCTGTGATGGGGGTATGGCCAGGGCTCTGAGGAGTACAGAAAACAGGGCCTTGGGAAGATTGACTTAAGGATATGATGCCTAAATTGCTCTTGAACAGTTGGAGATAGTTTTGGAAGAGAGGGAACATGTGCAGAGATGGGATGGTAGCTGGGTTCTTTGAGCCACAGGTCAGTCTGTGAGGCTTGAGTAGGGTGCTTGTAAATGAGGGACTTGAGGTGATCCTAGAGAGATAATTGGGGCCTTGCAAGCTTCTGAAGGCTTTGAAGAACTGGATGGTGGTAGGGGAGGAGATGGATTGGTGGTGAGTGAGGCCATGAATGGGAAGATCTGGAGATAGGAGGTTATGTCTAAGCTGCGAAGAATCAAGGGCCCAAAGTAAAGAAGGAAGAAGGCAAGAGAGTCAAGGAAGATTTGGAGGTGAAAGTAACAAGGTATGTTGCACTTGACTGTGAAAGGTGAAGAAAATGGACTTGAAGAGTGGGATTCTGATGTGGGATTCTGGGTCGTTTGGTGGACCAAGCTGAGATTTAGTTTTCTCATCTATAAAATGGGAAAAGTACTTCACAGATAATAGGATATGGGAATCTAAGCACAAGCACACAGTTGAAACTCAAGAAATACTTTCTTTTTCCTTCCCCCATTGTTTCTGTTTCTTCTGTGCCTTAAATGTAGGCCTTCATTAGGTTAGTTCTGCCTTCAGAGTGCTTTTCTTTGCTGTGTCCCATAGTCTCCCAGGTACCTATGTGTGGGTTACTCCACACCTCTCTCTCCACCCTCATCTCTCTCCTGAGTAATTTTGACCGTGTTCTGGGCATCTGCACAGCCTCTTAACTTTCACAAAGGAGAACCATCCACCAGATCTCTTCTTCCTCCCTATGTCTGTAAGCCTACGAATGCTGCTATCATTTTCTGTCATTCCAGCTTCAAATCATTTTTTCTGGTTTTAAAAGCACATTTATCTCTTACGGTTTCTAGTTTTCCAGAGTCATTTTGATGACTTTCTCTCCTCTCCTCACATTCAGTGAAATTCGGGCTCTGTTTAATCCCCTCCATAACACTGTACGCACCTGTTTCCTTTTCTGTCCCTATTGTACTGCCTGCCTTCAGGCTTCCATTCTTTTTTTTTTTTTTTAATTTTTTAAGATTTTATTTATTTATTTGACAGAGAGAGAGAGAGATCACAAGTAGGCAGAGACAGGCAGAGAGAGAGAGGGGGGAAGCAGGCTCCCCGCTGAGCAGAGAGCCCGATGCGGGGCTCGATCCCAGGACCCTGAGATCATGACCTGAGCCCAAGGCAGTTGCTTAACCCACTGAGCCACCCAGGCGCCCCCAGGCTTCCATTCTTAATCCCACCTGGACTAAAACACTCGTTCTCTACCCCTGCTTTCTCCCTCTTTTGGTCCACCCTGCAGACAGCTGCCAGGCTGAGCTTCTAGGAACTGATGCGATCGTGACTCTCAGTTGAGTGTCTTCAGGGAGTTCTCCACACCCATTGGATTGTTGCTTAAGGCAGTGCATGTCCAGACCCTGTGTGCGTCTCCAGTTTTATCTCCCCACATCCTTGTAGAAAAATGAGAGAGTCTTCCATGCCTTAAGTATCATCTCTGCCTCTTCCCTTGTGGAAAGTGTGCTTGTTCTCCAAGTCACAGCTCATGGATCCTGCCTGACTCTCATCAAACCAGATAATTCTCCTTCCTCATATCCCGTAGGACTTTGTGCTTCTTTAAAATGATTTGTGTACATATCTTATCTCTCCTACTAGATTTAATTTCTCCCACGGTGCCACCTTCATCTCTATAACCTCCAGAATGCCTATCTCATAACCTCCAGAATGCCTTTCTCATGTTCAATAAATATTTGTTAATAGAATATACTACATTCTCATCCTCCTGAAACATGAGCTTTGCTTTTCCAAATGCCTATTCCCAAGGGTCTGTGACATATGCAGTAAGAGGATGAAGGGCAGCAGACTTTCCCCTGTGGATCTTCTTGGAATTTAATACTGAGGAGTATGAGGATATTACAAAGACACATTTTTATTTAAATTATTGGTAACAAAAGTCCAGCAGCATTTGGTGGGTTTGATATAGTCCATATAACATTTAACTCTTTACGTGGCTTGCTTCGGTATAAGTCATCATTGACTGTGTGGGAGCTTGAGAGATTGGGAAACGAACCCAAGTGCTGTGCAGTTCTGCAGAGCTGTAGGTGCCAGTCTGGCTTTTCCTTGTAGAATCTAGAACTTACGCTTATATACTTCTTAGGTACTTTCAGTCAAAGTAAATAGCCAGGTGATTCATTTAGGAAATTACATGAGGTATGCCCTGCCTTCCCCTGCCCTTCTCTGGAGGCTTCTCCCCAAGGCTGCCTCTGCTGGGTTTGGGAAAGAGGTAGTTCTCAGTCCCAGTTTCCAATGAGTGATTTCCAGGAACTGAGAAGGGAAGCAGGGATGGAAAGAGTTAGATAGTTTCTGTCTTGGGCTAAAAAACCTCAGTCCTCAGTTCCTCCAGCACTGTTTCCTGGCAGCCAGACAAGGAAGGAGAGAAACTGTGAAGGATGCCAGGGTGCCAATAGAGCATCCGAGTCCTTGGCAGAGCTCAGAATAGCATTCACAGCTCTCAGTGATTCATCGTGCGCAGGCCTGCCCACCCATGATCTGAGCGGTTGAGGACAGGGTGAGTCAGGCCTCCAGCAGCTTCCTTTCCTGCCTTAAATTCTGTGCCCTTCCCAGGCTGGCTGGGCTGCGGAGCAGAGGGGAGGCCGCTGAGGCAGGAGGCGGTGCCAGCCAGATACGGCTCCGAGCCATTCCTTTTTGAAGGGCTTCTCGCTCCTGTCTGCACTGAGCCCTAGGGAAATATGGAGAAGAAGAGGAATCCTGAGATTTGGAAGGTAGAGGTTGTTTTTAGAGACCTATCTAAATCTGGGCCTTTTTTTTTTTTTTTTTTGGTTAAGATTTTATTTATCTATTTTTTTTTAAGATTTTATTTATTTATTTATTAGAGAAAGAGAGAGAATGAGAGAGAGCATGAGAAGGGAGAAGGTCAGAGTGAGAAGCGGACTCCCCGTGAAGCTGGGAGCCCAATGTGGGACTCCATCTTGGGTCTCCGGGATCATGACCTGAGCTGAAGGCAGTTACTCAACCAACTGAGCCACCCAGGCGCCCTTATTTATCTATTTGAGAGAGAGAGAGAGAGAAGCAAACTCCCCAAAGAACAGGGAGCCTGACGTGAGGCTTCATCCCGGGACCCTGAGACCACAACCTGAGCCAAAGGCAGACACCCAACCAACTGAGCACTTTAGCCCCATTCTCTGGACACGCTTCTGCGTTGATCCCTGCGATATCCCTCAGTATTATGTTCTGCCCCTCTTAAATCTGATCTGCATTCTGTTCTCTTTGTCCCACTCTTCTCTTCATTCTTTTCTCTCTCCCCTTGCTCAGCAAGAATTATATTTATGTATGAAATCAGAGCTGTTGCATTTTTCCTTTTTAGGATGGCTTTTCAACCAGGTATGTCTCATCTCTTGGTTGGTTCTCCCCCATCACGAGCCCTAACTCAGAAGATATGACCGACACCAAATTTTTTCAACACCAAATCCTAGTGTTCTCAGCACTAAACCCCGCTAGTGTAGGTCCAGGTCCGGAGTTCACCACATTTGTCCCCTTTGGCCTACAGCAGAATCCCTGGTTGAAAAATCATCCTAATCCCATACTTGGCTAAAAAATGGATCATTCTTCATCTGGTCAACCTGAGACAGGCCACAGGTCCCCTTAGCTAAGCTTCCCATTCTCTCATCACTGCACAGCTCTTTCTGTGTATCCCACTTCCTGTTTGTAGCAAGGCATTTTTCTCTGTCTCGCCACTTTCCCAGCACTGATTTTCTTGGATCCACTCAAGTTCAAACTGTGACGTGTCCGTAGTCCTCCTTTACAGCGAGAGCTCCTTGCCTTCTAGTGCTGCGTGTGTCTGTCACCCGAATCATTTCAGGATGCTTTAGAAAAATCCAGGTGCAGCTAGGGTAGGTGACTTGTCTGGAGTGACATAGCACCGTCTGAATGAGAGAGATAACTTACTGCTTTAGAGGTTTTCTGTTTTCCCTTCCTCGTGGCTGCGCAGCACATGTGCTCTGAGAAGGCAGCTCTACTAACAAAACAGCCAAGTGCTAGACAAGATGAAGCATGGGGGGCTGTGGCGATTACACCATGAGTGAGGATGGAAACAGGAGGAGGTTGGGTGTAATAATTCACTTTGTACAGGGTCAACACCTGTCATAAGTGTGACCTGGTCGCTGGTTCAAAGCTAATTCTAAGCCCTACTGGATGACCCATGTATTCCAGATATTTTAAAGCACAAGGGAGAGTTATCTAAAATTCACTGTGATGGGATAATTTGGGGGAACTCCAGTGTGAAGTGTTTTGAAGTAGCTTTCATTTTTATCATTAGAGCAATGCCATGAAATAGGTAGGACAGAGATTTAGGCCCATTGTAAAGTGAGGACCCTGAGAAAAAGGGGAATGAATGAATGAATGGGTGGGGCCATTCAGCATTTATTCCAAAGAGAACAAACTTGGTTAGCACAATTGAGATTAGACCCCTTCATCTGTGTCATTTCTATCACACTGTTCTTTTTTCGGGAAACTTCTTTCACACAAAAGGTGAGACCAGCCCATCCCCAGAAGGACCTGTGCTCCGAGTGGTTTTATTAAAGCCACTGTGTTTCTCTGAATTATCCACACGCTCTTCCCAGCAGTGGTACATATGCCATCTGGAATTTATACTAAGTCCTGAGAGTGGGCTCTTCCACAGTCCATGGTCCCTCAAGACTCAACTCCTCTGGCTCTGCCCACACCTTCCCAGACCCACTCCCGCTAGCATCCACTTGACTTTCTCCTGACCGTGCCACTTCCCATCTAATTGGTTCCTTATCTTGTCAGCTCCCTGACCTGTGGGGGCAGGAGAAGGAAACAGGACAATACTTGCCCTCTGGGCTTCCCCTTGTTCTGTGAGTACGTCCTGAACACCTGCCATGTGTTGGGTTCTCTAGTTACACTGCCTGTCATCATCATGCCCATCCAGCGACTTCAAGGAAGCCCTCCCTCTTCCTGTGATGAACTCAGTGCTGGACTGAGAGCGTCCCACCCTCTTTATTACCATCGCTGCCGATGAACTGGGTATCTGTTTTAGTAACCCTCCACACATCCCACCCTTCTGGTTTTCTATACCTTCAGTTCATTACCTGCGTTTTAGGACACTAGCCACCATGAGGGCAGTTAGGCTCATTGGACTTCTTAATCAAGTGGGAGTGTCCCTCCTCTAATCTTTTCGGCTCAAAATCTCTCTAACCACATTTCACAGGATTGACTGGCTATGATCATGGCTCTCCTCTCCTTGCCCTTGCCCTTGACAGACATCACTAATCAATGACCAGACCACTTAATCAAACTGAGTCTGGAAACAGATTTGAGGGTCCTCAACATGAAACATTAGTGCCACTATATCTTACTATATTTGCCCTAAGGAGTTACAACTATTTTCAAAACCTTTTCTGACCACCACCTCTCTCTCTCCTTCCCACCTAGACTTATCCTGACCTCCACACCCTAGACCTCTCATTCTGTCAGTCACCCCAGGCTGCCTCCTCTTATTGCTTCGCAGAGCTCAGAAAATTCCATGGTTGATCATTTCAAAGATGTGCCTTTGATGGTCCAAGAATGCCTCAATCTTGGGTTTTTGTTACACTCATCCTAAGCATCCTTAGAAGCCAGCCCTTGCCCTACGCTTTTCTACTCTCCTCCACTTCAAGTGCCAAGCACTCATGGCTGGGCCGTGGTGTGGCTGGCACTCAACAGTCATGAAATTCTTCCTCTGGTGGCTCCCTGTGTCACAATCAGCAGCCGATGGGCCAACATTGAGCCATCAGAGAAAGTCTCACTTCTGATCTTATTGAGGAATAGGAAGCCATCTTCCTTCTTCTCCACTAAAAAATGCTCTCTCTACCTTTTCCCCTTCACTTCTGTCTGCATTATCCTGACCCTTTGCCAGGTCTCTCTGCTCTGCTACCCCTGGCATCTTCTGCTCCATTGGTTCACTCTTCTTTCTCTTTCTAATCTCTAGTCTCTTCCGTGCTAGTGGTTCTTCCACTTCTCTCCTAACCTAAAAAATAGATAAAATGAATCAAAATGATGCCCAAAAAACCCCCTCTCTTCATCTTCATTGTTAAATGAATTGAAAATCATCTACACCCTAAATAATATAGCCACCACCCCTCTGCCCCATTCGGACACTCCCTCTCCCCCTTGCAGTCATCAGCTTCTGCTACTCCTCCAAAGAGCCCCTCCCCAGTCCCCCCCTCCTCTTCATTCCCATCCCATGGCCACGGTTCGGGGCCAGACCTTCCTTACCTCTCACCTAGCTGTCCAGAAGTCTCTGCCACCTCTTCCAATCTATTTTACACATTGGTGCCTCGCTAATCAGTCTCAGGGACAGCTTTGAGAACTTCATTCCGCTCAAAATTAAGTGGAAGATCCCCACTTTGGCAATCATGGCACCCTGGTCCTGGTCTTTTCTTACCTTTGCAGCTACCTCTCTACTTGGATTCTTCAGCCAAACGGGACTCTGCACTGAAATGTACCCTCTGTTCTTCCTCTTGACGTTGATTCATGACGTTTGCTTTCTTTTCTGGAGCAGCCTTGCTTTCTTATCTGTCCTTCACCGCTCAGCTCAAGTTCCCTCACCTCCACAAATTTTTTAGTGATCTCACAACCAGCTGTGATCTCTGAATCTCTTGAAGCATATTTTTGGAACTTCCTGAAAGCACTGTCATATGACTACTATTTGGTCTATTTCTGGCCATTGATCTCCTGGAGTATAAGGATTATATATTTTTATCTGCCGTCTCAGCCCAGGGTCTAGTGTAGAGCTTTGCATTATTGCTGAGTCCTTGCTCAGTGCACATGAGATGTCCAGTGGTAATCCCTCTGAGCCCAAGGTCGCACACGGTGGCCCACAGCTCACATAATAATCCCTGAGGCCTTTTGGGCAGCTGCTCTAGTGTTGGTTTTGTTTTGGTGGTGGTAAATTATGTAAAATATAAAATTTGCCATTTTAGCCATTTTTAGGTGCACAACGCAGCGGCATTAATTACACGCACAGTGTTGTGCGAACATCACCACCATCTGTTTCTACAAGGTTCTCATCACCCCAAGCAGAAACTCTATAACTTGAAGCAATAATTCCCCAACCCCTGCTTCACTTCCTATCTACTTTCTATGAATTTGCCTCTTCTAGATATTGCATATGGTGGATTCATATTATCTCTCTGCCTCTGTGTCTGGTTTATTCTACTTAGTGTAATGTTTTCAGGGTTTACCCGTTATGTAGCATGTAGCGATACTTCATTCCTTTTTATGGCTGAATAATATCCCGTCTATGGTGTAGATAGACCACATTTTGTTTATCCATTCATCTATTGATGGGCACTTGGGTTGTTCCCACGTTTTGGCTCTTGTGAATCATGCTAAGATTGATGCTACTTCACAAGAAGCACTGGCATAACAAATATCTGTTTGAGTCCCATTTTTTAATCCTTTTGGGCGTATACTTGGGGGTGAAGTTGCTAGGCCAGATGGTAATTCTATGTTAAACTTTTTGAGGAATCCACTCTGGAGTATTTAAAGTACGTAGCTACTTTAAAAAATGAAGGATTACATTAGATTAGATTTTTTTTCAACTTCTCTTGGGGGAAAGGAAAAAAAAAAAGAAGTCTGGCCCTTCTGGGCCTCCCAGGCCCACCTCTGTAGGGATATAATCTGCTGGGGATAAGTGGGGACCACTCCCTGTATATATGGTATCTGGTCTCCAGCTCAACAAGGCCCTCCGTGGGGGGCATCAGACATGCACATGCTCTGCCTGGGCCAAGTCTAAGCCTTTGTTCTGGTTCCTTCCCTTCATTATGTCTTCCCAGCCCTTCCATACAACCACTCTTTCCTTCCTGTGTTCATATTCATTCCGTGTTCTTTGAGTATGTACTGTTCCTTTCCTTTTCTAGGTTGTAATTATCTTTAAGGCAGAGTACCTGTCTTTTTTTAACTTCAGATATGTCAGGATCAATGGGCACAGTATTGGTACCCAAAGTCTTAGTTATATTACATTTTAAAATGGAATATCTGAGTTTTAGGGAAGATTTACTTTATATAGTTATGACTAACAAGTCAACCAACTGCTATATTGCACTGTGGAATGTTGTAAGAAAAGGGGAAAAAGTCTAAAATTGGGGAAATGAATTACAGATGACAGGCAATGGGGGAAGAGCTAACCACTTCCTCATTTAAAATATTTCTTCAGAAGGTTTTCTTTCTTTCTTTTTTTTTAATCACTGTAGGCTGTAGTCTGATGAAAATTATTTAAAGGATGATTTACGGGGGCATCTGGGTGGCTCAGTCATTAAGCCTTAGGCTCAGGTCATGATCCCAGGGTCCTGGGATCGAGCCCCGCATTGGGTTCCCTATTCGGCAGGAAGCCTGCGTCTCCCTCTCCCATCCCCCTGCTTGTGTTCCCTCTCTCGCTGTGTCTCTCTCTGTGAAATAAATAAATCTCTAAAAAAAAAAGATGACTTATGGAAAACTGATGTACAGTGTCATAGAATAAGTTAATACGAAATAGAATTAAAATGTCATGACTGTATCCACATGTAAGAAAAACTGAATTCACTACCTCACATCATATACAAAAAATAACTCAGAATGGGTCACCACCTAAATGTAAGAGCTAAAACTGTAAAACTCTTTCTTTTTTAAAAAAATATTTTATTGGGGTGCCTGGGTGGCTCAAAGCCTCTGCCTTTGGCTCAGGTCATGATCTCAGGGTCCTGGGATTGAGCCCCGCATCGGGCTCTCTGCTCAGCAGGGAGCCTGCTTCCCCCTCTCTCTCTGCCTGCCTCTCTGCCTACTTGTGATCTCTCTCTCTGTCAAATAAATAAATAAATAATAAAATCTTTAAAAAATAATAAAATAAGAAAAGATTTTATTTATTTATTTTGTGGGGGGGAATGAGTGAGAGAGCATAAGCTGGGTCGGGGGGCGGGGCGGGGAGAGGCAGAGGGAGAAGCAGACTCGCTGCTGAGCAGGGAACCTGATTCAGGGCTTGATCCCAGGCCCTGGGATCATGACCTGAGCCGAAGGCAGATGCTTAATTGACTGAGCCAATCAGGTGACCCAAAACTATAAAACTCTTAAAAAGAAACAGAGGAGTAAATCTTTGTGATGCTAATTCAGGAAGTGGTTTCTTAGATATGCACCAAAAGTACAAGCAACAAAAGAAAAATAAATTGGACTTCATCAAATTGAAAACTTTTGCGTTTCAAAGGAGACCACCCAGAAAGTGTAAAAACTCACAGAATGGGAAAAGTATTAGCAAATCATATATCTGATAAGGAACTTATATCCAGAATATATAAGGAGCTCTTACAAATCAACAATAAAAAGACAAATAACCCAATTTAAAATTAGGCAAAGGATCTGTAGAGCTCTTTCTCCAAAGAAGTTATACCAAGAGCCAGTAAGCATGTGAAAAAAGCTCAACATCCTTAGTCATGAGGGAGACACAAATCAAAATTACAATGAGATACTGCTTCATATCCGTTAGGATGTTTATAATAAAAAACCCACAATAACAAGTGGTGGAGAATTTATGGAGAAGTTGGAAACCTCATACATTGCTGGTAGGATTGTAAATGGTATACTTGGAAAGTAGCCTGGTGTTTCCTCAGAATGTTAAACATAGGGGAAAAATGTGAAACATGGCGTTACCATATGAATTCCACTCCTAGGCGTAAACACAAGAGGATGAAAACGTACGCCCACATAAGTGTTCATCGCAGCATTATTCAGAATAGCCGTAAGATCGAAAACCCCACAAATTTCCATCAACTAATGAATGGATAAATGAAATGAGTAGACTCGTGCCGTGGAATATTATTCAGCCATGAAAAGGAATGACATGTTGCTACATGCCCTAACATCATTGCATCTTAAAAACATTGTGCCAAGTGAAAGAAGTCAGACACAAGAGACCACAGATTGTAGGATTCCATATATATGAATTGTTCACAGTGGGCAAATCTATGACGATAGAAAGTAGATGAGCATTTGGGGCTGGAAAGAGAGGCAGGGAATGGGGCGTAACTGCTGATGGGCACAGGATTTCTTTGGGGGATAATGAAAATGTTCTAAAATTAGACTGAGAGATAGTTACACAATTCTGGATATATTAAAAACCACCAAACTGTAAAAAAGAAAGAAAAAAGGGAGAAGAAACAGGTCTCAGACATTAAATGCTCTTCATTCCTTTTATATATCTACTAAAATACACAGAACTCAAGGATGACAAAAGAAAGCCTATCTGAATTGGTTTGGACTAAAGCACTTACAGATGACCTGGAGTGGGGCGTTGAGTTTGCTTTAAAACTCAAGGCTTGGGGGCCCTGGGCAGCTCAGTGGGTGAAGCCTCTGCCTTCAGCTCAGGTCATGATCCCAGGGTCCTGGGATGGAGCCCCGTATGGGCCTGTCTGCTCAGCGAGGAGCCCGCTTCCTCCTCTCTCTCTCTGCCTGCCTCTCTGCCTACTTGTGAACTCTTTCTCTGTCAAATAAATAAATAAAATCTTTAAAAAAAAACCCAAAAAACTCAAGGCTTGCCCCAGGCACCCCTCCACGAAGAATAATCTCGGGAGGAGGACAGACGAAATAAAACGGGCAAAGTGTTGGTAATTGTTGGGGCTGCAGGGCGGGCACATAGAAGTTTCTTGTACTGCTCCGTTTTTGTGATTGTTAAAAAAATTTGTTCATAATAAAAGTTAAAAAAAAAAAAAAAGGACAGCCAAAGCGTCTGCCGTTCGGCAGATGCCCACAGATCTGAGTTTTGGGGAGCTCTGTGTGGAAGGCCGTGACCGCGGACTCCATGCGGTTATCCCTGCGCACATGTATCTCTGTGAACAGGGAGGAGTGGGGTTACCTGAAGGAGAGGCCAGAGCACATTTTCTACAGATGTTGTTCGAAGTACTAGGAACTGGGTGGGCAGAGGGAGTTTGAAACCCCAGAAGTCTCTTCTCTCACAGTTCGGGAGGCTCACGTGTCAGTGAGTACCGACTCTTAGGCTTTCGGGGAGGATCCCTCCTCGCCTGTTGCAGCTTCTGGAGGTGGCGGCAGTCCTTGGAGTGCCTGGCTTACAGAGGCAGCCCTCCAATCCGCCCCCATTGTCACATGGGGTTCCCCTGTGTCTCTTCACATTGTCTCCCCTCCCCAGAGATCTCCTGTCTCTGACTCTGTTTTCTCTACTAATCAGTACACCACTCGTCCTGCATTAGGGCCCATCCTGATTGGGTATGACCTCATCTTAACTTGATTACATCTACAAAGACCCTATTTCCAAATAAGGTCACGTTCACAGGTGGGGGGGGCGGGGCAGGTTAGGACTTCAACATATCTTTTGTTGGGGGAGGCCCACAATTGAACTCATGAGAGGCCACGGCTGGAATGAGCAGCCGGGTAGCCAGGTGCTCAGCAGTGCACGTTTCTGCTGTGACTCTTCAGCTCTCCAGCAGGCGGGCGATGGCGGACACAGTGCTCGCCATGGCTAGGCTTACCCAAAATGCTTCAGTCCCTGGCCAACTTTATCTTTTTCAAACTGAGACAAGCCTTTTCTGGGACCCACTTCCCATTTGGCAGCCTTGACTGATGAGTGATCCACCTAGACGCTTCCATTCTGTCACCTCCTTTCACCAGAATGTTCTTGGGGCTGATTCTAACCAGGATTCACTTAAGATCTGTTTCAGGAGAGGTCAGTTTCTTACTCTTTGACAGAGACATGTACATCACTTTTAGAGTTTATCTTTTGAGCTGGCTGCTGAAGTTATTTTAGACTCTGCAGTTAAATTGACCCAGAAATCATTCCTCTTTTGAAACTTCATCTGAAATGTTAACTCACTCTGATTCTTTAACTGGGGATTACATTGTGCCGTGTCTTGTTCTGTAATCTGACTCTGGCCTTTGACCAAAAGCAATAGAATTGGACCTCTCTGTTAAACGGTACTTAAAATATGTATAATTTTATTCTAGTAAATGCAACATCTGATAATTCCCGTGTCCTCTCAGATAGTCATCTCGAGAGTTTCATGGAGGAAGTGCGAACTCCTCCATACGTGGTGACCTATGTGGCCCGTGGACTGTTGGTTACTTTCTGGAAGATGCTGGAGAAGGGGCTTATGCCCTTCCTCCATAGCTACCTTTATTTTTTTTTTAACTTTTATTATTTTTTAAAAAAGATTTTATTTATTTATTTGAAAGAGAGAAAGAGAGAGAGAGAGAGCGCAAGCAGAAGGAGGGGCAGAAGAGGGACAAGCAGGGGAGGGGCAGTGCAGAGTCCCATGTGTGGCTTGATCCCACAGACCTGAGATCATGACCTGAGCTGAAATCAAGAGTTGGCTGCTTAACTGACTGAGCCACCACGGTGCCCCTCCACAGCTACCTTTAAGCCGTGTTTTAGTTCCAGTCCGGAGAAGTGATTATGAGCCCATGTGTTTTCCTCTCCCCACTTCCAGGAGAGTGGGAAGGGCCTGAGCAGGAAGGAGCTGATGCTTTTGGAGGAGTTGAGGGGCCCAGAGTGAACTTGGGTGCTGGTCTGGGGAGCTAGGGTTTGGACACTGTGGTTCCTGGGGAGAGATAAAGACTGATGAGCACAAGATGCGATACTGATCCTTGGCTCCCCTATCCCTGTGTACAAGTGGAGTTCAGTGAATCGCCGTGTGCAAACAAGGCTGCTAGTGATATTCGGACAGCTTCCGTGTACTGCCTGCATCCTACGGGCGAGGCACTGGGCTAACAGCTTTACATACATTGGGTACCTGCCAACTGCCCTCAGTTCCTGTCCTGTGTATGAGAGTAATTCATTCTTTACCTTGGGTGGGCTCTTCCATGTTGCTTTTCAAAATCCAGATTTACAAAAGGCTCTCAGTTTTACAGTAAAGCTCATTTCTCCCTCTTCCTATGGCGCAATTAATATACTGTATACAATTTGTAGGAAGTCTGTTTACAAAGGGCTCTGTTAGAAGATTCCTTTTCTTGAAAGCACAGAAACACAAATAACAGAAAGACTCAGAGTGCATTGATAGCTCACTTATCATGAGCAATATTTAATGCAATAGAATTAATTGTACTACTAGAAAGGCCTGAGACTGAGGTCCTAGGAGCTTTTTATAACTGCATTGAAAGGATCCATAGACTCACCCCTGACATCCAGTCAGAACTGTACCTAACCCACAATAGAGCCCGGGTGATTTTTTTTTAAAGCTATCCATTAAAAAAGATCTTCTGAGGCGAGCCCATTATTTCCTTTGTTAGTCTGGATCAGAGTCTAAAACCCTCACGAGTCAAAGTTCCTTTGCGCTCTGGCTATGATTTGAGCCTGTTCCTTTTATGTCATGTTCTCAGTGGAGACGGGAAGGACACAGTCACCTTCCGATGTATCTATACCTGTTAAATTCCCGAGAACCGCCGCTAACTGGCACATTTAAATAATTGCCACTTCTCTTCCAGTGTGTGTTTCTGACTTCCCGTTTATTTTCTGTTTTCCATTTGAGTATTTGGTTTCTCCGTGTTTCTTTTAAAAAGTTGCACCTCGGGGGCGCCTGGGTGGCTCAGTTGGTTGAGCGACTGCCTTCGGCTCAGGTCATGATCCCGGAGTCCCGGGATCGAGTCCCATATCGGGCTCCCGGCTCTGCGGGAAGTCTGCTTCTCCCTCTGACCTTCTCCCCTCTCATTCTCAGTCTCTCGCTCTCTAATAAATAAATAAAAATCTTTAAAAAAAAAAAAAAAGCTCTTATTTCTACTACTTCATTTCTGAACATTTGAGGAAGATAAGGAAAGTAAATTAAATGCTCATTTATATTTAAAAAAAAAAAAAAGTTGCACCTCGGTGTGTTCACATTCTAATGCCTTTAGCTTGTTTCGTATCTCCTTTTTCTTAAAAGACGCGGGGAAGTGAGGGTTCCGTAAATTGCCGAAGACTCTGTGGAGACAGAGGAAGTTGTAGTGTTAACTTGCAGGTGATCAGAAATCCCCAACCTTCTTTAGGCCAAGAAGCATCCAGATGAGGGCTTCTTGCTTATTTCAGGTCCACGTCCTGAGCCCACGGCGTGCACTTTCAGTAAACATAGCATCCCCGAGTAACCTGGAATTCTGAGTGAACCTTGGCTTGTTACTATATGGTCTTTATCCCAAGTCCTTGCCAGTACTCTTAAAAATTAAGCAGATTCTAGATGAGTGGCCTTGCCAAGAGTTTGACCTGCCTTCAACTGCTGCTTTCGCCTGAATAACAACTATCAGAGCCCACCTCGGGTCCTGCGATGTGGTTTAAAGACACAAGAAAATAGAGCCAACCTCACACATTCTGGGCCAGCTGTAAGGGACCTGCAGCACCACTTGGACCACCATTCCTCCCGGGCAGGTGCCCTGTGCGTGGCCCGCACCACCAGGCTAGCGAACAACATTTAAGAAGTGTTAACCGCAGCCATGATTCTGTTTTCACGTGTATTAAAAAAAAAAGATAACAAACTCATCACCCAGGAGTCAACTTTTGAAAACTATGCAATAGGTAAATAGAGGAGGGAGCAGGTAGCCATCGAGAGACCCGTGAAGGAGGGACCCACCTGCCTCAGGTGGGAGCCCCTGCTGGAGGGGATGCGGAGACCCTGGGCCCTCGCTCTGCCAGCCCTCCCTGCCTCGCCCCTGCCCTGCTGGTCCTTGTATTCCTTCTTCATCACTCCCTCTCTCTCATCTCTAAGATGCCCCTCTTCTGGGCTCATTCCTCCTCCCCTCCCTTCCTCAAGGCATCTCTGGTGGTCCTCTGGGTTTTAAGAGGAAGAGGGAAGGAAGATCACATTTATTGACTATTAATTATTTGCTGGAAGGTCACAGACTTAAGTGAGGCATCGACTGCTAGTGAGGCTTTGGGCAATTTCTCAGGAGTGCTTCCCAAATTTTCATGTGTCTGTGATTAGGAATCAGCTCGAGATCTGGTTAAAAGGCAGACCCTGGACAGTAGGTCTGGGGCGGGGCTGAGATTTTTACATTTCTATCAAGCTCCCAGATGCTACTGCTGGCTGGTCTGTGGCCCAGGCTTGGAGTAGCGAGGGTTGAAGGTGGGGTTCTGCTTTAGATAACTAAGAACAGAGGAAGATATTTATAGGAAGAGGAGGAGTTCTGAAACCACCTCTTTCATCTGCAGTGAAACCAATATAATTATTAAGAACACTGTTTACAAGTCCAGCGTGTTTTGTTCTAGGGAAGGAACACGAGATAGTTTCTTATACCGACCGAGGCAGTTTGTAATGAAAACTTTTGGCTCAAACTGTCGCCAGGGCGCTGCCAGGGGAACCAGCCCCACACAGGGAGTGTGTAACCTAATATTATTGTGTGTGAAATAATGAGCTCCGACCCAGGAGAGGTAGGAGGGCTTCGGTTTCTCTCCCTCACCCAGGGCGCAGGCTAGCGCCCTGGTCTGGTAAGGCAAACCTGGGTGCGTCTCTCCCCCACCTGGGGCTGCTTCAGAGCCCCTTTGTCTGGGGGCAGAAAACTGGATTGTTGACTTATTCAGAGTATATCGGTATGTTCACGTCTGTTTGGTTATGAAAACCAGAACTGCCAGTTTGTTCTGAAGGTTGCAATAGATACACGATTACAAAACAAGCCAGCTAAATAGACGAGGACCTGGATGGAGGTCACATTAAAACTCGGGGACTTTTTGCAGGGCCATGCTATTTGGAACAAAATGACCCCTGATGTTCTTTTACCTGCAGAGATGAGAGGAACGTTCTTGTGCCACACTGCGGTTTTCCAGTATCCTTTCTGTGCAGGCAGAGACCATCTACAGAAGGAACCAAGGCAAGGCCGTCTTCTCTTTTAGAGATTCAACGGCAGCCAGACCCTAAGCAAAAACCAAGCCTTCCCGGTGACACAAGGAGCCATGTGATTGTAGAATACTAAGTGCTAAAAAGGCTCCTGGGGGTCACCTAACCCAGTTGTGTTTCATTTTCAGGGAGGGGGGCGTTGCACTCTGAATTCTCTTCCACCAAAACACACCCATTCACTGTCTGCATGTAATTTCCAGGGATTAATGGGTTCCCTAATGAACCCACAGATTCCAGGTTTAGGACCTCCGATGTAGTACACGTATATTTTTTTATAGATGAGAAAATTGAGGCCCAGAGAGAAGCTGACTGACCGTTGGTCGCACAGCAATGCTCATGAGACTAAGTTTGGCCAGAGGATGTACGTAGCACGGGGGTGCACGGGGAAGCCGGGGGTGAGGCTTCCGGTCTGACGGATTCCTGCTGCCCCAAGACGCACACGGGCCAAGAGCTCCTGGAGAGAGTTAGAGCAACTCAATAGCTAACCAAAGAACGTTTGAAGAAAAGTAGAAATAATCGAGCCAGAAACTTAGTGGACCTGGATTTTATGAGTGAGGAACCCTGCTGCTGCCTGGTAGCTGGGCAGTGAGCTGAAGTTTGGGGGTGTTTTAGGGCAGGTAATAAATTCCTTTCAGAGCTTGAATTCACATACCCACGTGAATCTCCGACATCCCTGAAAACTTACATGGGCAAGATGCCCCATTGAAAGGGAAGTCGCAATTTGGCGACACACTTTGGGGTCCAGCAGTCCCTGGCACAGTCTAGATGCTCCATTAGTACTTGTTTATTTGAAATATAAAGGGGATTTATTTAACAGCATAGTAGTGTTCTGGGAAAGGGAGATGCGGGAAACCGGAGGGAGACCAGGGCACGGTGGGGAAGCAGGGGAAAAGTGGGGTTCCTAGAGAGGGACGTAGTCTCGCAAACATGCGACCAAAAGAAGCCAGAAACCGAAGATTACATACTTGAGCCCAAGGCAGACACTTAACCAACTGAGCCATCCAGGTGTCCCAACCAGGATCTTTTTCAGGAGAGATCCAGGGTCCAACAAGAATTTTTTGGGCTTATTCTTACATGCGGTGAAGGAGACACTATGTGAGAATGTGAACCTAGTAAGGTATTAACCACCAGGGCGGTTACTTGGGATGGGAGTATCCCAAGATGGGTTACTTGGGAAATCCCCGAGCTCGCAGCATCTTCACAAACAGGCGGGTGGTAATCAGAGCCAAGAGCTGTGTCACTCCAGTGAAGTGACCAGCCGGTGACCAGCCCCTATAGCCCACATTAGGGCATCTGGCCCGTCTGCCCCATAGAAGCCACAGGAGGCCTAGAGGGTATTACTGCACAAAGCATGCCGAGGACATCCTGAGCCTTGCTCCCTTTCCCATCCCCATGCATGGGTGACCCTGGATTCTCAACCATGACTGTGGCATAAATGAAGTAGACATCCCAGTTCCTCTTTGTAATAAACCTCAGTAAGATATAGATTTTCACACAGCAAACTCGTATCAAGAAATGCCATTATTTTGAGTAACAAAAGGGAATTCACATACAATGTGCTTCCTTTCGTGGAAGTAGTAAAACCAGGCAAAAGTAGTCATTGCCTTGTTCGGGGACAGAGACAAGTCAGGAAACAGACACTACATACTATAGGAGGTGGTCTCTGGGCGCAGGGGAGGGCGGTGGGGAGGGGTGCAGGGAAGGTATCAGGAATGCTTTATTTTATATTAGGTGGTAGGTACACACCTGTGTATTTTATCATTATTCCTTAAACCGTATATATACACATTGTGTACTCCTTTACTTTTATGTAGTGCTCATAATCTAAAAACAAAAATGCAATATAATATCTTTTTTTTAAAGATTTTATTTATTTATTTATTAGGAAAGAGAGAGAGTGAGAGAGAGCATGAGAAGGGAGAAGGTCAGAGTGAGAAGCGGACTCCCCATGGAGCTGGGAGCCTGATGTGGGACTCGATCCCGGGACTCCGGGATCATGACCTGAGCCAAAGGCAGTTGCCCAACCAACTGCGCCACCCAGGCGCCCTGCAATATAATATCTTAAGACAACATTTTACTTCGGGATTTCTTTGTGCTTTATTTATTTATTTTTAATTTTAAAAATTAATATACAATGTGTTATTTGCCCCAGGGTACATGTCTGTGAATCATCAGGCTTACACATTTCACAGCACTTACCATATGTGCTTTATTTTTTTTTTAAGGATTTATTTATTTATTATGGAGAGAGAGTGCTCACAAACAAGGGAAGGGGTGAGGGAGAGGGAGAGGAACAGAATCCTCACTAAGCATGGAGCCCGGTGTAGAGCTCCACATGGGGCTCGATCTCATGACCCTGAGATCACAACCTGAGCTGAAACTAAGAGTGGGAAGCTTAACTGACTGAGCCACCCAGAAGCCCCTTTGTGCTTGATTTTTAAAAGTATATTCCATGATTTAATATTTTTTAAAATATAAGTAAGCTGGAAACTCTAATTTTTTGAAAGGATATATAATTTTGAGATTCTGTCCCTCCCCCTTACTTTTTTGGTGTTAAACTCTCCTTTCCTTTGATGGCGTTTTAATGAAATGTTGGTGATAGTAACATTATATCTGGGATTTAAAAACAAAAAGCTCCTTTACAGGTTAAGTAACAAATCCCCACCCCCACTTTTTTCCCCCCAAGTTAACCAGTCTGTGACATTCAAAAGACTGGGAACTTCCAGGTATAGACAATATTTCTGTGGGAAATGAAGACATATCCTTAGTATCCAGCTCTAAGGATTTTCAGGGAAAAAAAAAAAAAGAAAAAAAAGGAAAAGGGGATGCTACGTGGCAGAGCAATGCCTGGAGATGATGAAAAGGATGGGTAGAATCTTCTAAAGTTTTTTCCAAGAGCTTTTCACATTGTTAGTACACTGTGTGTTCGTTTGGTAATCTTTCTTGTGGTCTTGAAAGAAATGGAGTGGGGGAAACACAGTCACTCTGTGTTGCATTTAGTAGGATACCAGCAAGAGCCACTGTGTTGCAACTTTATCTTCCCCAACACTGAAGCTGTAAGTACACTGCCACCAAGTAGCAGTGTTCACAGAATCTGAGAGTTGGAGGAGGACTTAGAGGTAATCGAACAACTATTATAATAACTGGCATTTATTGACCTCTTAGCTGTGTGCCCTGTGTGAGTGCTTCACCGACACCAGTATGTGCCCAGGAAAGGGGCTCTGCTTTCGGAAAACAGTAAAAACTCTTTTTACAAGTATTGTTCAGACTGACTTTCTACACTAGTCAAATTGTTTTAAGTATTCATTGCACTTGGTATTGTGTCACAACAACTGGAGTATCTGATAAATTATTCTCTTCTAGTTGTTTATGACTACAGGCATGTGGGTTACAAAACTGAATTTGATCTGACAATTTCCATCTTTCTTTCCCTTGTGAATGATAACGTTGATGGAACTGTAGAAGCAATACCAACAATGAAATTAAATAATTTCAAGGTTTCTTGCGTAGGAAATCTAAGGCATTATCAGAAAGTGCCCCAAGAGGCAAAGCAGAGTGCACCCAAATGGTTCATACAAATCTTGATTGTTCAATAGTGGCTAAAAGCCACTCAAGTCACATTTATTTCTCCTTACATATCACAAATGGATCTGCAAAAAAATCTGCAAAAAAATTTTGCAAATAAATCTTTGCAAATAAATCTACATAGCTTCTCTATAAAAAAATAATAAATAATAATAAAAATAATTTTACAACAGTGCATTTTTTGCCGCCAGATGTCATTCTTGGAATGTTCCCCTTATTGTATAAGCCACCTGTACTTGGGTATTTTGTTCCTTGCAGGCAACAACACCCTGACGTAATCCCACCCACGTACAGTGGACGGCTGCGGTACTATGCTCCCTCTTTGGGAAGAACATCAAGGACAGTCTCTGGAGGAAAACCTTCCCAGTGGGCAGGACTTCAGTGCATCACCTGGTTGCTTGTTTTGCCTAGAAGAAGAGACGGCTAGAGGTACGAGTTTACTCGTGGGTTGTGGCTGATGGTTTGGCTGCGTGGTCAGGGACTTGGAGGGCCCGTGACTGGAGAATTGGTGCTCTGGGGAGCGGGTGGATGGGTCGATTTCTCTGAGTGGAAATGAAAGGGTGATCTCGGCAGAGGAGGGTAGCCAGGATAGTTAGGTAGATAGAATGATTAAACAGATGTGGGTCAGCCTCCTTCCCTGGCCACTCCAGCCATTGCCAATGTCAGGGGGCAAGGTTTGGCATGGGCTCCCACTCACCGAGGCCACTGTGGCTGTGGCCGGTGTTGAGTGCCCACTGTGCCGGCCTCACAGGGCTGCACCAAGGCCCCGACAGAGCGTCACTTCCTAGACTGGTCAGCCGGCCACCTGGGCGACAGGCTGATTACCCCGAGCACTTCCACCAAGGGGTAGGACTTTGTTCTCACTAGAACAGATACTCACTCTGGGTGTGGATTCGCCTTCCCTGCCCACAATGCTTCTGCCCAAATTGCCGTCTGTGGACTTCCTGAGCGCCTTATCCGCCATCAAGATATGCCACAAAGCAGCACTTCTGACGAGAAACTCGCTTCACTGCAAACAAAGGGAGACAATGGGTCTGTGCTCCTGGAATTCACTGGTCTTAGCGTATTCCCTATTATCCAGAGGAGCTGGTTTGATAGGGGTGTGGATCAGCCTTTCCGTGACTTTCAAAAGCTAGGGGGCAACACCTTTTTGGTTTGAGGCGGTGTCCTCCAGGATGTGCTCTGTGCTCTAAATCAGCATCTGATCTAGGCTGCTCTTTCCCCCATAGCCAGGATTCCCCGCTCCAGGAACGAGGGGGTGGGAAAGGGAGTAGTCCTTCCAACTCTCCCCCCTCGTGACCGACAAGGCTATGCTCATTGAGAGGTCGCAGTTCCCGAGAAAGAAATGCTTCCACCAGGGACACACAGTGATCCCATTGAACTGAAAATCGGTAAATAACGTGGCTGCACTGGGTGCCTCGTGCCAGTGAGTCAGCGGGCACAAGGAGGGAGTTGTGGTCCTGCCTGAGGTAACCAGTCCTAACCGTCAGAGGAAATTGGGTTGCTACTACACCATGCGGATAAGAAGTGCGTATGCCAAGAATATAGACAATCCCTTGTGGATGTCTTAGTACCCTACGTCCTATGATTAAAGTGGATGGAAAACTACAACAACCCAATTCAGGCAAGACTGACATTGATCCAGACCCTTCAAGAAGAAAGGTCTGGGTCACCCTGCCACACAGGAAACCACTCTCTGCTGAGGTGCTTGCTGAGGGCAAAGGAGATATGGAATAAATAGTGGAAGATAATTAAAAATGTTAGCTATGGTGCTCCTGGGCGGCTCAGTCGGTTGAGTGTCCGACTCTTGGTTTTGGCTCAGGTCGTGATCTCAGGGTCCTGGGATGGAGCCCTGCATCGGGCTCCACGCTCAGCGTGGAGTGTGTTGAGATTTTCTCCCTCTCTCTCTGCCCCTCCCCCTGCCTGTGTGCTCACTCACTCTCTCTGTCTCTCAAATAAATAAATAAATCTTTTTAAAAAGAGATCATTTGACAGTTTGGAGAGAGATCACAAGTAGCCAGAGGCAGCCAGAGAGAGAGGGGGAAGTTGGCTCCCTGCTGAGCAGAGAGCCCGATGCAGGGCTCAATCCCAGGACCCTGAGAATCATGACCTGAGCTGAAGGCAGAGACTTCAACCCACTGAGCCACCCAGGCGCCCCTAATAAATAAATCTTAAAAAAATATGCCAGTTATGACCAATGACTAGTGGTAGAAAAGAGGGCTGGAATCATTATAGTTATGTATAAATTAACCAAATATTTTTGTTTTCTTCCCCTCTCCTATGCTCTTAACATCTAACATAAGGCATACTAATAGTAATTAGTGTTGTAGTTCAGTATTTTAGTTGCAGGATCACAAAGTGAGAGTGCGAATCAGACCAGAGGGAATACCACCTAAAGACAAAAAGGGGCTCAGTATCTCTTCTGGGGAAGAGTTAGTGTGTTTCTGATGCTGTGTGGGATGGCTGTCTCAGGTCAGGTGGGGTCGTTACTTTATTACTGTCTTTATCTGGGGATGATGTACGGTTTAAAGAAGTGCCAACTGGAGAAGAGGGCACTGTGTCAGTCTAGTGGGCTGAACTCTATTTCTCAGAATCCCTTCCCTGCCTGTTTCCAGCTAGCGTGGGCCGCAAGAGGAAACGGGAAGGTAGGAGTGAAGTCATAGCCATTTGGTAGCTTACCTGTTTACACTTACCTGCTGGCTCACCCCATGAGCCCAGGGCAGCAGCCGGGCCTGCAACTGCTCACCTTCCCCATCCGCCTTCAGCTCCTCCAACTCCTGGGCCAGATGCGCAGTTAGCTCCCTGGCATAGGGTGCTGGCTTCTTCTGCAGGGTGCCTAGACCCTCAAGGTCGGGGCAGTGAGAACTGACACAGGTTTTGGTCCATTCTAGTGGGTTCCAGCTTGTGCTTGTGGGTTATAGCCTGTCCTCGCTCTCTTCTGTTTTATGTTTATTTCCCTCCTAATTGCCTGACTTTCAGACTCAGGCTCCAGCATCTGACTTCTCGTACATGAAGACAAAACACACTCATGATTGTTAACCAACTCCCATGACGACTAAGGTCGAATCTCTGTAAACGTACACACACACACACACACACACACACATACCCTAATGGATCTGTGTCAATGATTAAGCCTCTGTCATCTAAATAGAATCTAAATTAGACGTGCAAATAAGTTAGCTTGATATTTCAGTATTCGAGTTATAGGATATGAAAGAGGGAATGAGCTAGAAGAGGAATGAACATTACCCAAACATGAGTAAAGAGACCATGTGGCTTCATATTCTCTTTTGGAAAGAGGGCTAGTGTGTTTTGGCTGTATAAAGAGTAATTATATTGTGTTAGGCGAATGCATAATTTTGCTGTGTTTTTGTTTGTTTTTTTGTGGGAGTTAAGTGTGATTCAGAGACGTATGTATGGCTGATAAGGGGTGGACTGTGGTGGGTTGTATTGTGTCAAATAGGCTAAGTCAGAACTACACTTCCCAGAATCCTCTTCTCTGTAGAGCTTGCCCAAGGTGGAATTTATGAGATCTGACAGGTAGAACATAGCAATGGCCAACCCAACATCAATGGGGTAGGGGGAAAGAAAATATTCTGCCTCTTGTGAGAAGAATTCTGAACAAGATACAGGGCATGGGTGCAGGGAAGATTGAAGAATTAGGAAAACAAATGCCCTCTATGACATGTGCTAATTTAAATCTATAGCCTATTTAAATTTATACAATCTTAACAGAAGAAAGTAAAACTGAAGAAATTGCTGAACTTAAGAAAAATGTTTCTTCACCACAAGAGATGTTAGTTCCTAAGATACTCCAAGTCTAAAATAAAAGGATTATGAATTATGAAAAGCATTAGAGGTTTAATTAATTACTGTTTTTGGAAATCACACTTCAGTTGTAGACGGAACCGATTTGCTCCAAGCTGTAAGAGGCGAAGCGGCAGCTACTGCTTCATTGCCTTCCTTCTCCCCTCTCCCCACTCCCAGTTTTGCTGACGCTGTGCTTCCTAACTCTCTAACTGGATTCATAGCCTCCCATCTATTCCTCTTTGCAGCTCCTCCTTTCCAGAGTTCTTTATTTTGGTTTGTCGCGCAGCTAGATTTCCTCACCTATTACTTTTATTTTTTTAAAGGAAGGGCTCACGGCGACTATAGTTTCGAATTATTTCATGTGTGAGAGTGTCTGTCTGGCGCTTCAGCGTTGGCTTGACCCGATGTGACATTCTTACGTCACAGGTTCCCCCTCAGACCTCTTTCGATGAACTCTGTGTCCTCTGGCATTGGATGTCGCTGTAAGGGGAGTCTGAGAGCAGCTTGATTCCCCACCCTCGTTTAAAAGTGATCTGTTGGGGCGCCTGGGTGGCTCAGTCAGTTGAGCATCAGACTCTTGGTTTTGGCTCAGGTCCTGATCTTAGGGTCCTGGGGTGGAGCCTGCGTTGGGCTTTGCACTGGGCGTGGAGTCTCCTTTGGATTCTCCCTCTCCCTCTGCCTCTCTCCCTGCTCGTGCACTCTCTCTCTCTCAATAAATAAATAAATCTTAAAAAAAATTGATCTGTTTTTATTTTCCTTCTACCACTATATCTGAAGATTCTTTTTTTTTTTTTCCTTTAAACCTCTGAAGCTCGGAATCTTAAACAGGTATCTCTGAGGTGGTTTTACTAAAACCGTTTTCCAGGCCTATGCACTATCTCTTCAGTTTTCAGATTAAACTTTTCATTCAGGTCAGAGAAACTTCCCTGTATCACATCTCTGCGTAATTTTAAGTTCCTTTTGTTGAGCTCTGTACACAAGGGACTCTGATTATCCTTAACTGATAGAACAGCTCTGACTTTTTTTTTTTTTTAAAGAATTCTTTTTTTTTTTTTAAGATTTTTATTTATTTATTACAGAGCGAGAGACTGAGAATGAGAGGGGAGAAGGTCAGAGGGAGAAGCAGACTTCCCGCAGGAACAGCTCTGACTTCTGTACCTGTCACATTACTGCTTCCATCTCTGTATTTTCCCTGTCCCTCCACCCTCGTCTTGTTTCTCCTTCATGATGGTGCTAATTTGATTTTTAGCCATGATTATTTTATTATTTTCTTTTCTGATTTATTTATTATACTTGTAATCATGGAATTTTGTTTTTCAGTTTATTTTCTTAGCTCTGCAGCCTCCCTTTTCACTCATTCTTTTATTTTATTGTCTCATTTTTGAGTTTTTTATTTTATTATTGTTGTTATTTTTTAAGTAGGCTCCACACTCAGTGTGGAGTCCCACGCAGGGTTTGAACTCATGACTCTGAAGTCAAGTCCTGAGCCGAGATCAAGAGTAGGATGCTTAACTAAGCCCCCCAGGCACCCCAAGTTTTTGTTTTATTAAATTAAATCCATATTATGTTGTTCTAAAATGTAAAACACTTGTATAGCGTCTGTCTCTCTTATCTGGGTTCCAGCCTCCAGAACTGTGAGACAAAACGTTTCTGTTGTCCAAGCCGCCTTCTTCATGATACTCTGATGGCCACCCGAGCAAACCAGTATACCAGACCACCTTATTTAACATCCCAACCAGCCCCCAGCGCTCTGTCCCTCGTCTTTGCTTTATTTTCGTCTTTGCAACCTGTCCCCTTCTAATATATCCTATCATCGTTAAATTCATTTTGTGTATTGCCTGCCTCTCCCCATGAAAATGAGGGCAGGGATCCTTGCTGTAGCTCACTGATTTATCTCCAGGGCCCCGCACAGACCAGAAGCTCCAGAAACAGCTGTTGAGGAAATACCCGTGCTCGGGAACGACCTAGCGTTCCCCCGTGCTCAGGAATGACCTAGCATCAGGCCTGCTGAGAACTAATGAAATCACACTGACGATTGCTTTATGAATTTTTTTTTTTTTGGAAAATGTTTTTGGAGTCATTCATCCTTTGGGAGAATATTTATTGAGACCCTACTACACACCAGGTGCTGCTCTCCGTGGTAAGAGTACAAAGTAAACAAAACCTAAGAGGGAGAAAGAGACAATAAACAAACACTGACGATGATATCATGTCGGGTAATGATAGGTGCTGTGAGCATTAATTAAGCAGGGTGAATGTTCCAGAGCATTAATTTAGCAGGGTGAATATTTCAGGTAACAACTACCGTGAACCACATGACCCTGAAACCGAGTGGCCAACAACAACAATTTCCTGTTCCTGCTCGTGGGCCTTTGGCGGACTGGGCCCACCAGGGTGGTTCTTGCTGGGCTCTCCCATCCCGTGCAGTCGGCTGTTGGCCCAGTCATGGGTCATCTGAAGGACTGGTTGGGTTGGACGCTGAGGGCTCATTCACTCAGCCACCGTTGACGTTGACTGCCAGCTGGGGGCTCACCCGCTCTGATGACCAGAGTGCCCACTCAGAGCCTCTCCAAGTGGCCTGGGCTTAGTCTAGCGGCTTGGTTCTGGACGAAGCTCTCCAAGAGCAAGTGTTCCAAGCAGCAGGAAGTAGAGAGGCTGCTGGGCCGTGAAGATCACAGTCACTTCTACTGTATTCTGTTGGTTACGTTGGCCGCCGCAGGGCCACCCATTTTCAAGGGACTGGTGAAAGAACCCGTGAGGCGACACGTGAGGCCTGACTGTGACATACTTTTGGAAAACACAGTCGGTGCCACCTGGGTCTGGTGCTCTTTGTGGAGACGTGAGAGAGAGCAGGAGAGAGAGGTGTTCTTTGGGGGGAAGTGCTCTCTGCTAAGGTGACCTTGGAGGGAGGGCCTGCGGGGAGTGAGGAAATGAGCCATGTGGGCGTCCCTCGACGCCTCCCCCCCAAGCATGGTGGGCCCAGAGCCCCCGAGGCAGGAACATGTACGGCAAGGTACGGGGCGGCTAAGGCGGCGTGGGAGGGCGGCCGCGGAATCTGCACGCCGAGGACTCCGGGGGAGCTCCGTGCAGTGTCCTACCCCCAGGATGGAGCGGTGTGCAGATGCACGGAGGATTTTCAGCGGGCAGGGAGCCCTTGTCCGTGACTCTAGCCACTCCTGCCCCATGCTGCTTGCCTTCCCCTTCCCCACCCAGACCCTGAACCCCCTGGTGCCCTTTGCTTCTCCGTCTCCACCAGCCCATGAGGCCTTGTCAGGAAGTCACTCTTCTCTACCCAGAAGCCTGGTGCCTGCCGGTCAGGTCCCCCATGTTGCTGTGTTTGCTGCTGTGTGACTTAGACTCGGACGTCCCAGAGCAAGCCCTGGGTGCTTCTGTCGTAGCACCGGTGGCACAGCCTTCCTCCTTTTAGGTCAGCACATCAGGACCCCAGCCCAGACACAGAGCGGAGGCTCAGAGCCAAGGGGGCCTAGGTTCCCCTTGACTGCAGCCTTCCCTGACCTGTCCCTTGCCCACTTCTGACCAGGCGCCTTCTGGGGGCCTGAACTCTTAGCCCATCACCCAACCTGCTGGCTGCCTGAGCCCTGCCTCACACCATTGATTATCTGGAACTGTGAGACCCCAGCCTGAATCTAAAAACTTCCCCGTTGTGGGGCCATCGGGTTGGTTGGTTTGTTGCACCTACAGACTGGCAGCGGCGAGACGAGCTGCAGGGAACGGTGCCGATCCGGAAGCCTGCCTGCCTGGGTTTGGATCCGGCTCTGCCACACACTCGTGGTGTTACCTTGGACAAGGGCTTTAATCTCCACATGCTTTTTTCCTTCAATTGAGGGCATTCACTGCATCTTTAAAATATTATAAATAGGTCTTAAGAATGAGCTGTCATTTTGTTATTTCCATAGCTGGACAGCTCTTAGATCTTCTTCATCAGCCTGCTAAACTGTTCCTTTTTCAGAAACTTGGACACCATCCCAAAATATATTTGTTTTTAACTTCTGTGGCTTGCAGAATCGATCTAGCAACCTGATTTTATACAAGTCTTTTTTTTTTTTTTAAGATTTTATTTATTTATTTGACAGAAAGAGATCACAAGTAGGCAGAGAGGCAGGCAGAGGGAGAGGGGGGAAGCAGGCTCCTTGCCGAACAGAGAGCTCGATGGGGGCTCGATTCTAGGACCCTGAGATCATGACCTGAGCTGAAAGCAGAGGCTTTAACCTACTGAGCCACCCAGATGCCCCTATACAAGTCTTTTCCTTTAAGCATTAAGTTATCTTCCTGGGCTTGAAATTGTGAACAAGCAATGCCTGACTTCATTCAAACACTACTGAAATATTTCTCACCCAAGAAATTTCAGACTTCAACAAGAGCCCCATCCTCCAGAATGACAGTGGCGACGGGGAAGTGAGCACACAGACCTTATCTTGTCATAGAAGTCAGAATAACACCTTCCATCATGTTCTATACACACCACCAGCCAGTGCAACCTGGAGGCAGTTCCTTACTATTTGCACACCATTAGTCCACCCAGAGCCTCTTCTTTTTCTTTCCAAGGACCGGTTGTACATTGATGTGTTCGAAGTCCCTCCGGGGCCCTTCACAACACCTGTGCATCCCTTCCCAGTGAAGTCTACATTTTCTAGAATGTCAACAGTATGTGTGCTGAGAATGGTCCTTATGCTCACAGTAGATGTGCAGAGATCCCCTCGCCATGCTTCTGTTTCCGCATCTATAAAGTGGGGTATGTAATGGCACTGCTGCCATGGGCTTGCCGTGAGTATTTACTTAGATCCTGCAAGTAAAGGGTTTAGAAAGATGCCTGGCCCACAGCACGTGGTCAGCATTGGCTCTATTAGAGTCGGACTCCTTGCATGATGCCCCAGACCTTTCCATGCTGTTCCCCGGAGCCACATCCTGTATCTGGACCTAATCTCGAGGTCCTGCATCCACTGGGCCTCTCTGGTTGTTTTCCCCTCCCAGCTGTCCTTGCTGTCCTGATCACCCATCACGTCCCCTACCTGGACCGGTTACTCAGAGAGCTGAGAAGAGTACAAAATTCATTTTGTGATAGAATTCAGCAAGAGCCCATTTGAATTTCCAGAGCCTGGACCAGGGGACTCAAAATAGGGATCGGTACCTTTGGAGATAAAACAGAAGGCTTAGCCATTGGCAGGCTTCAGCAGCGGCCGCACAGTGGAGCCCTGGCTGACGAGCTGGGGAGGGTGGCAGGATTTCTTTGTAAGAGGTGCTGGGCGCGAAGTGGGCAGTGTGGTTGCAGGTTGCTAAGAGACCTGGCTTGAGTTTTTCTGTCCACCAGCATGCGGTATTTGGGGGTGCTTAGGGATAAGGGGGGGGCGAGGTGGGGAGGCAGTCTCTGATGTTGCAGTGGTGATGGGCAGACGTTGTGGCTTCGTCCCTATTTGGGAAAGCTCGTCCGCCAGTCCAGCTAATCACAAAAGGGTAAATCAAGGAACATCCAAAGCCTAGAAATAGGCTCTGGTTTCTCCGTTAATAAAATTATTTTTTATTGTGGCAAAAATGCATAACATAAACTTTGCCATCTTAACTATTTCAGTAGTGTTAAGTATATTCACAGTGTGGTGCGACCGGTCTCCTTAACTTCTTCATCTTGCAAAACTGAACTCTATAGTCATTAACAACTCCTGCTTTCCCCCTTCTAGCCCCTGGTAGACATCATTCTTTCTGTTTCTATGAGGTGGACCACTCTAAATACCTCTTCTAAGTGCAGTTACACAGGGTTGGTTTCTGACTTTTGAAAGCCTAGACTTCTGGAAACCTTTATGATGGTCGCCAATGCACACACCAGCCTCTCACTTCTGGCCGCTTCTTCTCAGTCTTCCTCTGTGGGGGCTGCTCCTGCCCGTGCTCAGCTCGCAGCTACTGTCTTCCTCCCTACCCAGTCTCTGGCCAGCATATCTTTCCCGGGTGGGCTCCCAGAGCCATGGCTTCAACCGCCCCCCTAAGAGCTAATGGCTTCTAACCTCCCTTTAAGGCTTTTTCCTCCCTAAGCCTCTGTCCTAAAGCCCCTTCCCCTGGTTCACTCCTGCAAACACCATGACTTCAGACTTCTAGCCCCTGGAACTGGGAGAGAATAACTTTCTATTGCTTTAAATCACCCAGTTTGTGATAATTTATTTTAGCAGCCTCAGGAAACCAATACAAACCCCAAAGCTTTACTAAGGTTATATTTCTTGACCTGGGTTAGAAGTACATGGGAGTTTCTTTATTACTGTTTTTAAACTGTGCATATAAGTTATGTATACATATATGATTTCAATAACAAAATAAAAAATAAAAAACAGCAAAAGGAACATCTAAGGAGTATCTGGGCTTTGAAGATGCATTCAGGATGGGCACAAATTTGGCTGTGGGTTTGCTGCGTATGCCAAGATAGAGGCAGGTCTGTGGGGCACATGTGGGAGGGGACATTTTGTAGTTGAACTTGAACGTCATAGATAATGGCCAAGGGGCTGTGGAGGTTCAAGCATCACAAGCAAGAGCTTCCTGTGATCATGGCCCAGACGCCATCCCAGCAGGTGCAATGTCAACAGGAGGATGAGACGCCCTCCTTCTCGGGGGCAGCAAGCCATGCCCCCTCACAGGGAGGGCCCTACACCCAGAAGCTCAAGTGGAAGAGCCGACCGTGGGGCTGGGTGTGCACGGGTCCCGCGCACGCGCCGTAGGGGCGTGGCTAACCTGCGGCGCCCGTGTGGTCTGCAGCCAGCGGGCTTCGTGGTTTGCTCTGCTGGGGGATGTTTGGGGAATGGCTGGGCGAGAGCCCCGTGTCCCTCGGAGTGGCCAAGGTCTGAGTATCCCCCCTTCTCCAAGATGCTCATTACAACCCCGGGCACACTTGGCTCCTCTGTTGCTGCCCCTGAACCTTCTAGGACGAGGGCCTCATCAAGGGCCGGAAGGAGCTCCCCCTGAGCCAGATTAAGAACTAGATTAAGATTTAGTCGTGGTCATGCGAGCACAGCCCCCACCTACCCCTCGGGTCATGGGACTTCCTCTGAACGTGCTTCCTTCAAAACCCTGTTGACTTTGTGAAGCTCACCTTCTGGGCAACTTTCCTCTTCCGTTTTCTCCACCAAGGGTATCAGGACTGTGTGATTTTTCCCTCTGCTTGGTTCCCCACCTTGTAGTTAGAGGAGTAAGAGCCATCCCAGGAATTCTCAATAAATGTATATTATTTTAGCTGAAAAAAATGTTTTTAAAGGATTCAAAAGCTAATATCGAATACCTTATGGAACTATCCTAAACAGATGGATGCTGGTTCTGAGTATACGACAGACATGTCCTTTGGAAAGTGGGTAGAGATGGGAGAGAATCACTTTATACCCCTCAGAAAGCTCTAAGTTGTATTTAATGGATATTCTGGGAAGAGCCGGGCTGCCCTGCGGCTGCAGCCAAGTTGTAAAACTGTTTGGGATGTAGAAAGGTTAGGAAAGAGACCAATTGTACAGTCATTTCTAATGATCTGATGGGAAGGGTATTAGGCATGGCTTAAATGCTGGCTGCCAAGGAAACCAATGATCGGAAAAATAACATCACGGGGCTCTTTATAAGGCCCACTGGTGTCATGATGCAATGTGATTATTTTTTCTGACTTTCTGTTTTTGCCACAGGAAAAGGAAGAAGGGAGGGAATCAGAGGAGTGCTCAGATGCTTAATTACCAGTGCTTTTCTCAGATAAATTATAAACAGGCAGTTAAAGAATTCTCTTGCTACAGCAAAGACACAAAGCAGCCTTTAAACACTTTGGATGTCAACATGCCCTAATTTCAAAGGCACTAGAGCTATGTATAACCCCAAAGATAATCTTTTTCTCCAAGGAATTATTAAGCAGAGTATTAAAAAAAAAAAAAAGTAACCCCTACTGTCCGTTCCTGGGCCTATAGCAGGCATCATTAATCAATGAAGGCAGATTCTCACCCCCACCCCCCACCCCCATGGAACCCAGATGCTGCCCCAGAATTCTTCCCAACAGAGTGCCTGACAGCTACTATAAATAGATCAGAATTGGCCTGTGAGCTGAGCCAACTAAAGAGGCACCTAGTCCAGTGGTTAAAAGTGTTGTCTTTGGAGCCAAATCTCAGTTCAGCCACTTAAACTTTCAGATTAAGTTTCCTGACCTGCAAAATGCAGATAAGAATAGTACCTATCTCACTGGGTTGTTGTGTAGGGATGAAACTAGGTGCCACACCTAGAAAGCTTAGAACAGGACAAAGAGGAAGTGGAGTTAGTCAGTAAAAATTATTTATTTTTTTCAGGATAAAAAGTTAAAGAAGAGCATTTACTATGTAACCCTGGAGGAAGAACTAGATTAAGATTTAGTTGTAATCTAGAAATTAAGGATTTATTCAAGAAAGGTATATTTAGCAACTATTATGTGCCCGAGCATTGTAAAATGTTGGGAATTCTGTGGCTAGTAAGGCAGCATTTTTACCTAGGTTACATAAATCTAGCTCTAAGTTGGCATCCTTTTAAATGCAGTGATAGGGGCGCCTGGGTGGCTCAGTGGGTTAAAGCCTCTGCCTTCAGCTCAGGTCATGATCTTAGGGTCCTGGGATCGAGCCCCGCATCGGGCTCTCTGCTCGGCGGAGAGCCTGCTTCCCCTTCTCTCTCTCTGCCTGCCTCTCTGCCTACTTGTGATCTCTCTCCTCTCTGTCAAATAAATAAATAAAATCTTTAAAAAATAAAATAAATGCAATGATAGAGTGATAAGTTATTAGTTTATATTCGGTTGTTTTACATCAAAATTCTATTTACTGGAAAAGGAATAATTGAGAAACTAAGTGGCCAATTAAAAATGGAAAGCTACCTAACCTCATTAATAAAGAGGGGAAAAATTAATACAACAGTGAGAATGGGGGTGGTGAAGAGGAGAGAAGTAGATCAAATGTAGGCATTCAGCATCCAAATATAACGAATTCTAGCAAGAAAGAGGAGAGGCAGATAAGAGGAGCAAATCACCAAAGCAATAATGTAAAAATATGTCCAGGCCTGAAGGGCAGGTGTCTCTAGATATAAAGGTCTGCTGTAGTGCATGGCAAAATGAATGCAGAAGACCCTCACCGCAGTACATTATCATGACATTTCTGAATTTCATAGATAGAACAAACAAACAAACAAATAGGATTGGGGAAATGTTGGGAACTAGTTAAATAGAAGAAACAGGAGCCAAAATGGCACTAGGTATTTATTTATTCATTTACAGATTTCATTTATTTATTTGACAGAGAGAGACACAGCAAGAAAGGAAACACAATAGGGGGAGTGGGAGAGAGAGGAGCAGGCTTCCCGCTGAGCAGGGAGCCCAATGTAAGGCTCCATCACATCCCGGGACCCTGGGATCATGACTTGACCTGAAGGCAGACGCTCAACAACTGAGCCGCCCAGGTATCCCTAGATTTTTTAACCTATAGTTTTATACCCAGTCTATCTATTGATCAGGTATGAAGGTAGAACAGAGATATTTTCAGACTTAAGTGACTTGAAAAAATACTTCTATTAAAGGGTGATTTTTTTTAAAGGTAAAATCATGACTCTGACAAATAGTGAACATGTGTTAAATATCGTACTTAACTCCTTATTAATGAGGGAACCAGTAAGATGTTACAACCAGTTTAAAGAAGCCAAAGAAGCCCAAATTTATATGGAATAAAGGAATTTTCTTCCTTCCTTCTTTCCTTCCTTCCCTCTCTCCCTCACTCCCTTCTTCTTTCCTCCCTTCTTTCCTCCCTCCTTTTCCTTCTTTCTTTCTTTCTCTTTCTTTCTGAATAAAGGAATTTTCAAATGAATTTACTAACAGGTATGAAACTGCCCTTTTGTATGGGGTGGGGAGAGGGACATGGATTATTTATTTGCATATGTATAGATAAGAATTATTATTTTTTTAAAGATTTTTAAAATTTATTTATTTACTTATTTATTTAATTTATTTCTTTGACAGAGAGAAACACAGCTAGAGAGGGGACACAAGCAGGGGGAGAGGGAGAGGGAGAAGCAGGTTCCCCACCGAGCAGGGAGCCCGATGCAGGGCTGGATCCCAGGACCCCGGGATCGTGACCTGAGCTGAAGGCAGATGCTCAACAACTGAGCCCCCCAGGCACCCCTAGATAAGAATTATTTTTGCATTGCCATCAGTTATCTACAATTTCCAGAGTTGTAAAATAGCTCAAAGGCAGTGAAAGGCATAGAGCCCCATACTATCAAAATTCTTGTAACTCCAAAGGATGTGCTCTAAACAATACAGAGTTTTTCAATGAAGCACATTTTTCAAGTACACTCCCAAGTGATTTTTATTAGGGTACTACTAGCGAATATGCGCCATAAAAGGAGGGAATAAAATTAAAAAGAGAGGTGGAGTGATGTCTGGCTAGTGTGGTTGCTAGAGCGTGTGGCATGTGATCTCAGGGTCGTGAGTTCGAGCATCACATTGGGTGTAAAGATGACTTTAAAAAATAAAATTAAATTTAAAAAAATTAAAGAAATTAAATTAAATTAAAAAAAAAGAAAGGGGCAGAAAGAGAGCAGGAGATGGGGTCCCTGAAACAGGGACTAGGTACCCAACACAGGAAGGTATGAAGAGGGGTCCCCGGCTACAGGGGAGCATTAGGTCAGAGCCCAGCCAGCTCCAAGTGCAGGAGGAAGGAGGACTCCTGAGGGGCTCCAGGAAGAAGAAATGAACGGTGTACTTGAACATATGGAAAATATCACGGAAAGGCTCTTGGCAGAGATGTGAAAGCTTTTAGAGAACACTAATGATAGGTAATAGAAGGTGAAGTGAATAAAAGAGGCCGTCATGACTTTAGGGATACTGGAGGGTTGCACAGGTATGGAGCTAAATCATGCTTCCCTGGCTCATCATGATCATTATCATGTAAATATGACTCTTTACCCCAAAATTGTCATAGAGCTGTGTTGGGGCGATGGGGGAGGGGAAGTGATGGGTGTCCGCGTGGGAGAGTTAGGGACTCACGCACCAAAGTCCGTGAATAATGTTTAAAAATGATAAATTAAGAAATAGCGGTAGGAACATAGTATTCCTGAATATGGAGATTAAATGCCAGAGAAAATAGAAGCTTGCCAGTGGCTGCCTCGGGGAAGTAGATTCTGGCGGTAGGAAAGCTTAGGGCAGGGAACTGCTGTTTTTCATTAAAAACTTCTATACGTGCATTCACACACACACACATTTATTAAAAATAAATTGGAAAAAAATGATTATACCTAAAAAAAAGGCATGTATTATTAAGTGCTGGTGAGGGGTGGGTAATCTCAAACTCTCCTCATGAAGTAGAAATTGGCACAGCCTTTTTGGAAAGCTCACTCGGCGCAATCTAGTGAATTTTTACCTGTCCAAACCCGTCAATCCAGCAGTCCCACGTCCTGGCCTTTATCCTCGGAGAAACGCTCGCACGCGCGCTCAAGGAAGCAGGCCTGAGGATGTTCCCGGAGCATTGTTTATAAGGTAGAAAAATGGCGATGTGATAAATTTCCAATACGAGGAAAATGGTAGTGAAACACAACAGAACACAAGTGTGGCTTCCTCCTGTGCTGCTGGGTGTATTAGATGTCCCAGGTACCAGTTAGTTCTCTGACACCTCATTTAGTGACAAGTACAAGTCTCAGAACAACATTAATGTTAACCCTGCGGCCACACCCACACAGAATGAAGCAATATATATACATATATGGCTATGGCTATATATGGATATGTGTGTGTGTATATATATATATACATATATATAGCAGAATTGTATGACTTTTATGTTTTGGTTCGAGTTAGTTAACATACAGAGCGCTATGAGTGTCAGGTGTACAATATAGTGCTGAATCACTATTTCACTAACCACTATTGAATCACTAATAGTGATAATCACCAATCACTATTTCACTAATCACTATTGAATCACTAATAGTGATAATCACTATTGAATCACCGGGTGCTCATCACAACAAGTGGTCCCCATCACCTATGTCACCCACGAAGCAGTATATTTTTTATATGTTTTTTTTCAAAGATTTTATTTATTTATTTGACAGAGAGAAAGATCACAAGTAGGCAGAGAGGCAGGCAGAGAGAGAGGGGGAAGCAGGCTCCCTGCTGAGCAGAGAGCCTGTCGCGGGGCTCGATCCCGGGACGCTGAGATCATGACCTGAGCTGAAAGCAGAGGCTTTAACCCACTGAGCCACCCAGGTGCCCCTATTTTTTATATGTTCACCTAAGCATGTCTATGCACAGGAAACGATCTGGAAGCAAACATACCCAACTAATAATGGAATCAGGTGGGGACTTTACTGTCTTTTGCAAGGGGGGAGCAAAATGAAAGTCTGTTTCTAAATTTAAAAATTTTTGTGAATCGTGGCAAAATACACGTAATGTAAATTGACTCTCCTAACCGGTTTTAAGTGCACAGTTAAGTAGTATTAAGCACGTTCACGTTGTACAACCGTCTCTAGAACTTTTCCCATCTCGCAAATCTGAAACTCTCATACCCTTTAAGCAGCAACTCCCCATTCCCCCTTCTGTACAGCCCCTGGCACCCACCGTTCTTCTTTGTCTCTGGGAATTTGGCTACGCTGTGTACCTCATACAGGTAAATCGTCTGGTAGATGTCTTTTCTGTGACTGGCTTATTTCATTTTGCATAATGTCCTCTGGGTTTATCCATGTGGTGGTAGCTTGTGTCAGATTTCTTCCCTTTGTAAGGCTGGTTTGGGCTAACTTTTTTGCGAGAATACATACCTGTATTTGAGTGAAATGAAAAAGAAACACAGTTTTCAAAAGGAAAAGCAAATGTGAACTGGAAAAGAAAATACGAAAGGAAAAGAAAAATGAGCTGGTGGGAAATACATAAAAATGTTGCTCCTGTATTTCTGGGTCAAGCAATTATGAGAATTGACATTTTTTTAAAGATTTTATTTATTTATTTGAGAGAGAGAGAGAGAGAGAGAACAAGAGTGGGGAAGTGGGGCAGGGGGAGAGGAACAAGCAGACTCCTCACTGAGTGGGGAGCCCAACGCAGGGCTTGATTCCAGGACCCTGAGATCATGACTGGCCGAAGGCAGATGCTTACCTGGCTGAGCCACCAAGGCGGCCCTACATTTTCTTTCATGTTCTTTTTTTTGTCTGGATTGTATGTTATTTTAGCACCAGAAAAAATACTAAAACTAGAAAGCAAGAAAATATGCTATTCTGGTTTTGGCCCATCACCCGGGCAGCCCTGCCATTTGGAAAGCAGCATTGGACTTGGTGCTTTGAGGTGCAGCTCTGTTGACTCTGGAGGTCGGGATGGGCGACTTGGGCCCACGGCCCGCCCCGAGGGCACGGCTGTCCCCTGGTCTGGGGTCATCAGTCTAACTGGAAACACACAAATGACAAGTTAGAGTACAGTGGAGTTCTATTATTTAATTTTGTTGGCCCATCAGTTTGGCAGAGTTTGATATGATTTTGTTGGTGTGTTGATGAAGCTATAGGCAAACGGGTGGCCTCAAACACTGTCGGTGGGAGGGCAGGTCGGTCCCACCTCTGTGGAGAGCAGCAGCCGTCAGAATTACAATCGCAGGGGCGCCTGGGTGGCACAGTCGGGTAGGCCTCCGACTCTTGGTTTTGGCTCAGATTGTGATCTCAGGGTTATGAGTTCAAGCCCTGCCTCATGCTCCTCACTCAGCATGGAGCCCACTTGAGATCCTTTCCCTCTGCCTCTCCCACTCATGTGCATTCTCTCTAAAATATATAAATAGATCTTTAAAAAAAATTACAAATGCATATGCCCTTTGACTCAGAAATCCCCCTTCTAGTAATTCATCTAACAGATACCCGTATGGACATAATTATGTATCCACAGAGATATGTGTTGCAGTGTTGTTTATAAGAGCAGAAGTTTGGAAACAGCCAGTAGGGGACCAGTTGAATACATTTCTGTCCTTAAGTCCCCCAGTCTGTGTGTGGAGCTATGGTAACAGTGGGGGGCGGGGGGCACCAGAGCAGAAGGAGGAGTGGCATGGATGTCACGGTATGGCCTTTTGTCCTCTGTTCTGTTTTAGGACAAAATGCCACACCCCGAAGTAAATGAGATCTGTGCCTCAGTTTCCTAGTCTCTAAAAAGGAAATGATGATTCTAACCCCCTAGGGTTACTCTGAGGATTACGGGGAGCTGATCCACGTCAAATGCTTCTCTCAAAGCCGGGCCCAGAGGGAGCCCCATGGAAGCTTATTACTCCGGTTGCCACACGGGCCTCCGAGGGGTGGGCTTCTCAGCCACGGGAGGGGGAGGTCTGGTGGTCAAAGTTCCAGCTGCCTCGAGACAGACCAGAGATGATGTCAGAAAAGTCAAGTCCAACAGGAATACATCCGAGAGCGTCTTCTCGGGGAGACGGGGAGACGCCGGGGGCCCGTGGGCGGGGCCGGCAGCCTGTTCCGTTGGTGGCTCTCCACGGAACCACACGTGCCGCTCTTCACACCCTCGTGTGGATCTGACTTAACTGGTAGCAAGTGGCAGCCCACACTCGGGAGCCCTGAAGCCCCCGCCTGCCCGCACCAAGGGCGAAACCCCCCACGAGGTCCTCTCCTTCATTAGGCTCTTGGGAGCACAGCGGATGTTTAAGGCAGCAGCAAAAAGAGGAGAGGACAAAGGTCCCACCTCCTCGTAAGGCCCTGCCCCGGTGGCCCCTTACGCTTGTGCTCGCGTTTCATGGGCTAACCCCGGTCACAAAGCGCCCCTCGCTGCAGCGGGAGTTGAGAAAGGAAGTCTTGCGGCTCGCGGCTTTGCTGCCCTGAATAAAATAAATCCTATGGGTGATGAAAATGTTCTGGAACTGGATATCGTGGCGATGGCTGTGCAATCTTGTGAGCTTGCTAGATAGTGAGTGGCAGGTACAGTTTAAAGGGGTGAATTTCATTTTGTGATTTTTATCACAATTCTTAAAAATTGGACTTCCAATAAGAAGAAAATGAATACTGGGGGGAGGCAACCATCGGACTTTCCATACCTGCTTTTTTTTTTTTAAAGATTTTATTTATTTATTTGACAGAGACAGAGAAACCACAAGTAGGCAGAGAGGCAGGCAGAGAGAGAGGGGGAAGCAGGCTCCCGGCTGAGCAGAGAGCTGGATGTGGGGCTCAATCCCAGGACCCTAAGATCATGACCTGAGTGGAGGGCAGAGGCTCCAACCCACTGAGCCACCCAGGCACCCTCCATACCCGCTTTTAAATTGCGACCACTTATTTGCATTTGGTCTCTCTTGGCTTCTGGGTACCGCGGCGGGGGATGGGGCACATCATGGACAGTCCGGTCATGTGCACGCTCTGTAGCTGGGGGTCGGGGGTCTGGGGCCAGGAGAAGCTGGGTAGACACACAGTTGTCCTGACATTTGCAGGGAGGATTTAGCTAGGACGCTTCAGTGAAGTGAGGCGTACCTGTGTTGGCCCCAGAGGGCCATGGCATTACTTCCCATTGCCTGGAGCACTGGGTGCAGTGGGCTTTGGGGCAAACCAGTGTCGGTAGGTGGTCAGGATACAGTCCGGACTAAATGAAGAGACAAGTGAACTCTTGATACCCTCACCAGTTTTCTCGGGGCTGTCATAGATAGAGCTGCATTGTTTACCTTCTCCATTTCGTGATCACTTCTCCATTGTTTTCCTCAGCAGTCCAGGCCAAGCCAAGTGTTTGCTTTCGAATAGGATCAGTCCACTCTCTGTAAGCCACACCCCACACCGAGGACTGCTCTGTCCCTGAGATTACCAGGGAAGTCTCAATGGGCCTGCATTTCCTCTGCACCCCAACTGTCACGAGAGATTACCTAGGAAAGAAAGGGGTGAGCATAATGCAGGGACCACAGGGGGTGTGAGCAGCATGGGGCTCACTTAGCTGCCTCTCCTGCTCTGTGGGTCCCCAGAGGTCCGAGTCCTGCCCAGGGGCCTGCAACTCAGAAGGAGCAGGGCAGGGACCAGGGAAGGATGAGGGGGAAAGAAAGTGTTAAAGTCTGTCCAGGTCTTTCAATGTGATGAAACCAGGGTGGAGGGTCTGCCAAGAACAGGTCAGGTTCAAAACAGGAAACCCCAGGGTAGTGATAAATGGACACTTCCCTGCAGACTTTACGTGGATCCCTAGGGAAAGTGCTGGAACTGATCTCATTCAACGGGTTTTTTTTTTTTTTTTTTTTTTGGTGGGCTTCTTTTTTTTTTTAAACACATTGAAGAGGAAGTGCACAATGAGCTCTCTAGGTTTGCCAGTGACACTAATCTCTTCCAGGTGCGGAACTGCTAAGGTAATGGGGGAACACTGCGGGTAGCTCCTGGGGCATTCACCCACAGGGGCAGGAAAATGGCCACAGGCCTGGGCTGCGGTAGAGTGGGGTTCTGGCAGAGCAGAGCCAGGCTCTGCCGCTCTCAGTTCTCTCAAGCCCCCCGCATGCGGTTCCTGGGGTACCTGTGGCAACCTGCATGGGTGTAGGCAGTGGGGGAGAGGTGGGACGGGTTGCCCGCATCCCCGGCCCACATGGAGGCCCCTGGAACCGCCGATTCCCTCCGGGCCTGTGCACAGAGAATGCTTTCTGGCCACCTGCCTTCCTAGAATTCCTTCAAGAACTGTCCTCTTTCCCTCCTTCTGCAGTGCTGAGCTCCGTGGTCACCTTTGCTGCTCTCCGCTGTTCCTGCCCAGTCCCTCCTAGCCGGTGTATGAGTCGTTGACCTTCCCTAGCTTCTGACCTTAAGCATCCTCTGCTCCGGTGTGAGCTCAGCCTGTCCCCAGCCTGGGGGCTGCGTCCTCTGCCATCAGCCTTCCCACTCCTGAGTCCGCCTGGCCTGCTGTACAGCCCCTTCTCCCCCACCTCACTCTCTTCTGGCCAGCACTTGCTAGAACAGAGAAGCTGCACCTCAAAATCCATTTCCCTAGATTTATCAAAGACTCAGCCTCCCGCCAGTTCTCTGCCGGGCGCTTCGCATCTCCCCTTCTCTGAGGCCCTCATTTCTGCTGGAATCTTCCCCTCAAGTCAGGTGCTTTCCTCAGCGTAGCCTGCTCTTAATTCAGATACACTGGTTTCTTTTTCCTTCTTTGCGGCCCTTCCGCTCCCCTCTCCCCACTCCCACAAATGGGTCTGATTCTTGCTTTCAGGCACCACACCAAAGATAAAAAATGTCGTAGTGTTTACTTCCCAGGCACCAGGAGATCAACCAGGCAGGCCTGGTCTGCACAGCCTAAGTTGTGACCAGAGGATTCCTAGGAAAGAGAAGGCCCTCAAGGGGTTAAGAGATTTGGTCCCATATTTAATTACAGATTAAGCTGTAGCCTTTTGAGCGGCAAACTTAAGTTTAAATTGTTGGGTGGGCAACCAATGAAATCATTGATTTAGGCAGGGATCCTCAATGAGTACCAAAATCATTCAGTAAAAACTAGTTGAGAAACAGGATAATTGTGTGGTGCCTAACCCCACAGAATTACTTGCTAATCACGAGGGGGGGAATACTTTATAAAATAAAAATCTGTGATCAACTGACCAAATTTAGCTTCATTAATAGAGGGACATATGATGAGGTTCCTGATGTCACATGAGTGAAATGTTTTTGCCCCAAATGGTTAATCCTCTATTCACCTTCATTTTTCAACCAGAGTTCTGGGAAAATGTGAGCCTAGTGACCTAAGGCATCTGTATTAGAGTTCTCCAGAAAAACAGAACCAAGAGAGAAACGTGTGTATGTATCAGATTTGTTACAAAGAACTGACTCCTGCAATTAAGAGTTACAGCTGGCACTCCATAGACCGAGGAGAGCCAGTTGTATAAGTTCCAGTCTGAAAGTCAGTAGGTTCGAGACCCAAGAAAAGCCAGTGTTTCCTTTCAAGTCTGAAGGTAGAAAAATAATAATGTTCCAGCTCCAAGGCAGTCAGGTAGAGTTCCTTCTTACTCAGGGGAGGGTCAGGCTTTTCATTCTTTTCAGGCCTTCAACTGATTGGATGAGGCCCGCCCATATTAGGGAGAGCAATCTGCTTTACTCAGTCTGAGTTACCAATTCAAAAGTTAATCTTTTTTTTTAAATTTTTAAAAAAGATTTTATTTATTAATTTGACAGAGAGAGATCCCAAGTAGGCAGAGAGGCAGGCAGAGAGAGAGAGAGGGAAGCAGGATCCCTGCTGAGCAGAGAGCCCAATGTGGGGCTTGATCTCAGGACCCTGAGATCATGACCTGAGCTGAAGGCAGAGGCTTTAACCCACTGAGCCACCCAGGCACCCCTCAAATGTTAATCTTAACCAGAAACACTCTCATGGCTTTACCTAAAATAATGTTGGACCAAAATTCTGGGCACCCTGTGGTCCAGCCAAGTTGATATAAACAATTAACCATCACAGTTTCCTTTGTATATAATGAATTAATTTCTCCCTATGAATCTAGAATTATTTTAGTACAGATGAATCCTAGTTGAAAAAGCCCAGTTTAGAGGAAATAAAGGGACAGAGGAACAAGTTAAATGGCATATAAGGAAACAATCAGAAAAATCCAGGATGTGGGTTATTCTATAAAACAACTAACCAGTTTTTTAAAAAAGTCAATGTCAAAAAAATTGGTGGGAGAGAATTTTCTGGAATAAAAGAGACATAACATACAATTTGTGAATGTTATTTAGATTCCTGTTCTACAAAAAAGAGCTATAAAATGTATTTTGAGAGAAATCTAAATGTGGACTGGATGTTAGATGATATTAAAAAATTACTGTAGGGGCAACTGGGTAGTTCAGTCGGTTAAGCACCTGGCTTCTTTTTTTAAAAAAAGATTTTATTTACTTATTTCAGAGAGAGAGAGAGAGAGAGTTTGAGTGGAGGCAGGGGAAGGAGCAGAGGGAGAGGGGGAGAGAGAATCCCAAATAGACTTAGCATGGAGGTCATGGGGGGACAGTGTCCTTATAAGGAGAGTAAATTTGCACACAGGCTGGAAAAGAGAAAAGACGATGTGCTGCGAACTAAATGTTTGTGTCCCCCGACAAATTCATATGTTGAAGCCTTAACATCTCCCCCGGGCCCCCCCACCCCAATGTGATGCTATTTGGAGATGGAGCCTTTGGGAGATAATTAAGTTTCAATAGTGAGGCTTACATGAGGTCATGAGGTGGGGCCGTGTTATGACAGGATGTTTGTGTCCTCCACAATCATATGCTGAACTGCGTACCCCTCAGTGTGATGGTATCAGGAGGTGGGGCTCTTGTGAGATAATTAGCATTAGATGAGGCGGTGAGGGAAGAGCCTTCATGAATGGGAGTAGTGTTCTTACAAGTCATGAGATAGTTTGCTTCCTCGGCTCTGCACTCTGCCCCCTGAGGATGCCACAAGTTAGCAGGCACTCTGCAACCTGGAGGAAGGACCTGGCCAGAATGTGACCAATGCTGGTACCTTGCATTTGGACGCCCACGGCTCTCATTTGTAAGTGCGCGTGTGCTTGCTTCTGGGCTTATGTGGCATTTTGTGACAGCACCCTGAGCTAAGACAGACCCTCATAATGGGATTAGTGCTCTTCTAAGAAGAGGAGGAAGCAGAACTCTCTCTATTCCAGGACATAGTGAGATGCCACCTCTAAGCCAGAAAGAGGGCTGTCACCAGAAAGTGACCTGGCTGGCACCCTGAGCTTGGACTTCCGGCCTCCAGAGAAAACAAATGTCTGCTGTCTAACCCCCCAGCCGGTGGCGTTTGGTTCTGGCGGCCCAAGCCCACTAGGACATGAAATGAAGACACAAGAAGAAGACAGCTACGTACAAGCTGAGGAGGGAGACTTCAGAAGAAACTAACCCTACCAACACCTTCACCTCAAACATGTCGTCTCCATAACGGGGAGACATTCCTGCCACGTCATTAGGGCAGCCCCAGCGAGCCAATATGAGTACCACACACCATTGGTTCTACTTCCCTTAAATGAGACACAGCTCTCACACAAGAAGAAGAGTTCAAATGAGGCAAAGTTCACACTTTTCTGTGTTTTCCTGTAGTTAGGACAAGACAAGTTGGCAGCTAGAGGCCAGCCACCTGAGGGAGAGCAGAACGTGGAATGGGGACACACCCACGGGAGCCACTTGGGGCTACCACAGTCTTCTACTTTGGAATCCTAACCATGGGTATAGAATTTGATTTTTAATAATTATTTCCTCTTATTCTCCTATGCTATTAATAGAGTCATATTTTGGGTGGTTTTGTTTTTAAAAGATTTTATATATAAGTTATCTCAACACCCAATGTGGGGCTCAAACTTGAAACCCTGAGATCAGGAGTCGCATGTTCTACCGACTAAGCCGGCCAGGTGCCCAAATGGAATTGTATTTTGTCACCAGGCATCAAGGTGAAAAAGGTATAAGCAATATTTGGAAGTAAGTTTCTCCCGTGGGAGTAAAGCCAGGAAGGGTCAACATTTGAGAGACGGGATCGACAGTCTGTAGAAGCCGTTCACTCTGAGGGCATCCATGCAAGGCTTCTAAAGCAGCCTTGTGGAGGGAGCCCCAGCTCCGGCTTGGACAGACACGAGCACGGATCCCCTCCTCTTCCAAATAAGAGTGTGAGACCCTTAATCAGTGCAATTTGTATAGCTCGTTGGGGCCACACTTTCGTCATCTGTAAAATGTGCCGAATGGCACCTCGCTGGCAGGAACACTGGCGGATCAGAGCTGTCGGCTGTAGAGCCTGGGAACCAGGCCTAGGCTCTGCAGACTCTCGCCGTTACCACTGCTGCTGTTTATTGGGAACGCCCAATAAAAGACGGAGGAAATGCAGCGTAAGGCAAGTAGAAGCAAATATAAAAGAAAGCTGCCCTATCCTGAGGGTGGTTAAAATTATAGAAACAGCAAGTAGAATGGCTCCCAGAGGCGGGGGGAGGGAGAGATGGGGAATTCTTGTTGAATGGGTGTAGAGTTTCAGTTTTGCAGGATGGAAGGAGTTCTGGAGATGGATGGCCGTGACAGTTGCTCCGCAATGTGAATGTACTTAGGGTCACTGAACTGTACACTTAAAAATGGTTATGATGATCAATTTCGTTATGTATATTTTTCTACAATATGGAAAAAAATGAAAAGAAATAAAACGACCTTATTACATAGTATAGCCCACTAGATGAAAACAGAGGAATGTGTAAACAGGCAACAACAATAAGTTGTTTAAAAAATGGGTTGATGTAGGGTGCCTGGGTGGCTCAGTCCGTTAAGCATCTGCCTTTGGCTCAGGTCATGATCCAGGGTCCTGGGGTGTATATCCTGCATCGCATTCTGCTTCCTGCTCAGCGGGGAGCCTGCTTCTCCCTTCTCCCTCTGCCCCTACTTCCCGCTCTGCCAGAAGTCTAGAAAAGAGAATCCCCGTGGAATATGCATTCTGCAGACTCCCCAGGGCCTTCCCCGGGCGCCCAGGGGCCGTGCAGGTTGGTAGGACAGACAGTTCCTCCGGCCTCATAATGTCCCAGCTCAACTCTCTCTCTGCAGTCTCTGGATTTTTATGCTGAGATCCGTTCAGATGCAGATTAGGAACCAATAAATGTTTACTGAAAGATTTCATACGTGAGAGGGTATTGGTTTGCTAGGGCTGTCACAATAAAGTACCCTCAATTGGGCGGCTTCGAACGGGGGCATTCTACGGTTCCGGAGGCTAGACGTTTGAAATCAAGGTGTCAGCAAGGCCTCACTCCCTTTACGTGCTCTTGAGAGGATCCTTCCCGGCCTCTTCCTCACTTGTGGTCCCGGGCACTCCTTGGCGCTTGGCAGCACACTCTTCCAGCCTCTGCCTGTCCTCATTTTGGGGGACACCGGTCATTAGATTCGGGGCACACTATCTAGCAAGGATGATGTCCTCTCAACATTTTTAACTGATTACATCTTCAAAGACCTAATTTTCAAATAAGGTCACATTCCGGAGTTCTGGGCGGCTGTGAATTTCTGGTGGACACTATTCAACCTACTACAAAGAACCATTTCAGTTGCAAATTATAGAAAACCTCATCTAAGTAGCTTAAAAAACAAAAAAAATACATTTTTAAAAAATTAGTATTACCGTTTTAAGAAAAGATTTTATTTATTTATTTGAGAGAGACAGAGATAGCGAGAGAGAGCACAGGCGGAGAGGAGAGGGAGAGGCAGACTCCCCACTGAGCAGGGAGCCCGACGGGGGCTGATGGTGGATCTCAGCACCCCGGGATCATGACCTGAGCCAAAGGCAGACGCTTAACTGACTGAGCCACCCAGGCGCCCCTAAAAATGATTATTGGGATGGTTACCGGAAAAGTCTGGGAATATGTGGAACTTCAAGAGTGCCTTGACCAAGGAGCTCAGTTTCTTTCATGCAGATCTGTCTTCTGCTATGTTGGCTCCATTCTTAGGTATCCATCTTGTGGCTTCTGGCAACTCTATTTGCATGTCCTTATTGGTTGCAACCCTAGTAAAAAGTGTCTAGTATCTCTGCCCGAATACTATCAGCAAACATTTCACGGATATCTTTGTTTTGAAGGTTTCATGCTCATCTTTAAAACGATCACTGTGGCCAGGCCTGAGTCTGTACCTCAGCTCTAGAGTCAGGGGCAGATTCGGTCCCACCGAAAGCACACAGAGGATGAGGGAGGTGTTTTCCCCAGAGTGAACTTGGAGTACCGTTTCCAGCACTGTGAGGAGGTGATAGGTAGTAAAACGTGTAGCTGTCCGCTAGAAAGTTGGTCTTCCTCTAACATCAAAGAGCTCCTGAGAGGCAACTCTGGCTTTCATGTCTATATTCCAGAGCCCTGGGTAGCAGCAGACCCTCAGATAAGTATTTGTTGACTTGTTTTGAGATTTTGTTTGTTCGTTTTGAATTTTTAACATAATTTAGTTTCTGAGGGTTTATCTGCTTTATCCACTATAAATCTGAGACTCAGTTCCTGAACCAGGGTGACTCCATTGCAGTGAGATACTGCTCTTTGTAAAATCCTATCTAGGCATACCAGTTGGCCATCTGTTGTGAAATAATTCTTTTTTGTTGTTGTTGTGAAATAATTCTTAAAAACTCCGTGAAAGGGAACTGAGACAAAAGGCTCGTGTTTGGGTCGACATGGCAGCAAAGAAACACAAGTAGTAGGCGAAACTAAGGAACGAAGAAACACATCTCCATCTTCCCCCTTAGTCCCAACACACACACACAAATCTCGATGTCTGCAGGGGAGACGTTTTGTTACTCTCACATTCCCTAGAGCCCTGGTGGAGAAAACAAGATTCTGGGTTTAGGCAAATGTCATCTAGTGGTTTAGACTTGAAGTGTTGTACCTTAAACACCCACTGAGGGGCCTGGTCTCCCAATTACCGAAGGAGCCGGCGCTTGGAGGCTGAAGTCAGACAGCCCTTCAGCTCGATGGAGCTGGACTCTGTGACCACACCGTGGAGTTTAATTTGCTGACCTAGATGTAGTTTGCAGCCCGCAAAACCTCATACCACAGCAAAGCTTTTCTTGTGCTGAGACAGCTGGTTGGGTGTGATGTTGCAATGACTCAGTTCTTAGTAAAGGGCCTGAAGAAATTAGGGGCAGAGCCAAAGCCCCAAGACCACAGCCCCAAGAGACCTTCCTGTTTATTCCAGGACAGGAGAAGGGGAACCTTCTGTTTGTGGGCACTGGTATTTCATCAGAAGGGACGAGGTTGGGGCTTTGGGTTTGAGCTGTGTATACACAGTCCACTCATGATGGTCAGACAATTATACTTAGACTGATCATTCAGACTTGACCACACAGGCCCACGCATTTTTGGAAAGTGGTCTTCAAACTATGTGAATCAAGTCCTATTTCTCCTTGGCTTCCATTTTGAAATTGGGACTCAGTTTACACGAGGAAGCCTATTTCAATAAAATTAGAGCTGAAAACTTTGGGATCGGAGGATTTCCCATTAAACACAGCAGATTGAACATGTGCATAAGACTCAGCCTCCTCCCCAAACCCCACTAAGATGCGAGTAAAGTGACTGGAAGAAAAAAAAAAAAAGCACATACCCATAAGAGACATAAGAGCAGAAACAGGGAGGAAAAAATCCTAGCCTAGCTGAAGCCTATTGATGTTCAAGAGAAGTAAACTTATTTTGGATATATCTCCCCACTGTGAAGTATGCATCTAATAATAAATTGTTAGACATTGTTACATCGGTTCACTGACATACTCACCATCTTCTGAGTATGTGTATGTGCGTGTTGTTTTGATTGAAACACTTTTACACAAATTTATGCTCTGAAAAGAATACATCTTAGAATGTGTTGGTACAAAGAAGGGGCAGGGGATTTAAATCCATCCATGTGAGTTCGTAGTATTTTTAGTATTTATGATATTTATAGTATCTAGTATTATAAATATAAAAATAGTGTTTAGTATTTATGGTAGTTAGTATTTATATTTCCTAAAATATATTTATTGTCTTAGCATTTATATATATTTATAATATATTTAGCATTTCATATTAGTAGTGTTTCTAATAGTATGGTAGTAACATTTACAGTATTTTTCAACCCTACTGTTGCATTAGGATCACCTTCAAGTGCTTGTTAAAAATGGGAATGCTTGGGGAGCCTGGGTGGCTCGGTCGGTTAAGCATCCAATTCTTGATTTCAGCTCAGATTATGATTTTTGGGTTTGAGCCCCAAGTTGGGCTCTGTGCTCAATAGGGAGGAAGCTTGAGATTCTCTCCCTCTCCCTCTGCCCCTTCTCTCTCTCTCCCTGTCAAAAAAAAAAAAAAAAAGGGAATGCTTGTTAAAAATACATATTCCTGGGCTCTGCGCCAGAGATATGAAACACTAGGCCTGTGGATGGCAGACATGTCAGCAATCTGTTTTTCTTTCAACTTTTTATTTTGAAAATTTTCAGACATATAGAAAAGTTGAAAGAACACAACGCTCACCCCTATACCTTCCACCCAGATTTCACAATGATCACATTCACTCCATTAATTAATTTTTTCCTTTCTCATTCTTTCTTTAGCAAGAATTTTTTTTCCTGAAAGAGCTGAAAAAAAATTTCAGACTTCCTGACATTTCACCTTTGCCGTGGGTTGAATTCTGTGCCCCCAAAAGATAGGCTCAAGCCCTAAACCGTGGTGCCAGTGAAGGTGACCTATTTGTAAGTAGCGCCTTTGCAGGTATAATCAAGTTAAGATGAGAGCATCCTGGATTAGGGTGGGCCCTAAATCCAGTAACTGGTGTCCTTATAAAGAGAGAGAGTTGGGGCGCCTGGGTGGCTCGGTTGGTTGAGCAACTGCCTTCGGCTCAGGTCATGATCCCGGAGTCCCGGGATCGAGTCCCATATCGGACTCCTGGCTCTGCGGGAAGTCTGCTTCTCCCTCTGACCTTCTCCCCTCTCATTCTCAGTCTCTCGCTCTCTAATAAATAAATAAATAAATCTTTAAAAAAAAGAGAGAGAGAGCGAGTTGAAGTCACAGAGAGACACACAGGAGAGTCATGTGACTGTGGAGGCAGAGATAGGGGTCAATGCTGTGCTACACCAAGAAACAGCAAGGATGGTCAGCAACCACCAAGAGCTAGGAAGAAGCGAGGCAGGATCTTCCCCAAGAACCTTTAGACAAAGCACAGCCCTGCCATTATCACATATACAAAAAGTCACAATTTTATAATTTTGTAATATCCAGTCCATAATCAAAAGGATCCAATCATCCTCCAAAGATCTTTTGTAGATTTTTTTTTTTCTTTTTTGGTTGGAATCCAATCACAGTATCTAATATTTATTTGATTGTTATGTCTTTCTAACTTCTTTTAGTCTAAAGTAACCCACCTTTTTTAAAAAAAATGACATTAACTTTTTGGAGTGTTAAAGAAATAATTATTCTCAAACGATATGGAAGACTTTATTCAAAATTATTGTAACAAGGGAGAGAGATCAGGCTCATAGTCAAAGGATGGACAAGAACTACAGGCAGACGTCTCAGGGAGGGGATTCCTGCTACACTGACCTGACACGACCCTTGCTAAAAACAGGTCAAGAGCTTACACATCAAAGCTGGGGGATGAGGACCTTGATCAGAAGTCAAGGGGGACCAGATATCAAGGGTAGGGGATGATTTAGCAAGAGTCTTTGCTAAGACTGGCTGGGCAGGCCCAAGACAGAATGGGGACCAAGGTCAAGGCCTAATCAAAAGATGTACAGACTAAAGTCTGGCTGAGGAGAGAGCCTTTGTCACAAGTCAGTTGTCTTCTAGTGTGTTCCACACTGTGAGTTTGTATTCTTGATTCCTCTTGGTACAACTTGTTCCTCCATGTCCCTCTTTCCTGTGCGTTGGAATGGTGTCTTGAGGCCTGGTTAGATTTGTGTTAGTTACGTTGGCAGGAGTAATTCACAGGTGGCATTGTGTTTTGCACATTCTGTTACACCAGAAGGTGCATAATTGTTGCACCATTGGTGATGCTCAGTTTGATTCCTCAGTTAAGATGTGTTATCAAGGGACGCCTGGGTGGCTCAGTTGGTTGGGCAGCTGCCTTCAGCTCAGGTCATGATCCCAGCGTCCTGGGATCGAGTCCCACATTGGGCTTCTTGCTCGGCGGGGAGCCTGCTCCTCTCTCTGCCTCTGCCTGCCTCTCTGCCTGCTTGTGTTCTCTCTCTGTTAAAATAAATAAATAAAATCTTTAAAAAAAAAAAAGATGTGTTATCAATCGTAGTATTATTCATTCTGATGCTCAAACTGTCCCCAATTTGACCAGTAAGCATCCCTTCTATATCTCCCATGTTTTCGAGCACTTCCTACTCTTTTGGTACAATCTGATGCCCCAGTTTCACTTTCTTGGCCCCAGACAGAGAATTTCAGACATTTCTCTGAGGGACAGAAAACATGGTCATCTATCTCAATTACCCCAAAGTAAGGTGTCCCTTTCCTTACCCATTTAAAATAGGCTTTGCAGGAGCTAATGGTTTTTGGGTGCTGTGTGTCTGGCCCCTAGGGTTTTCCATACATGGCCTCATTTAATCCATGGGCTAATTCTTTACGGTAAATACTTTTACTTATCCCCATTTTACAGATGAGCAAACTGGGGTGTGGAGAAGTCAACTGCACAGGGCCACTCAGCAAGCAAGTAGGGGAATTAAAATTGGAACTTAGATCATTCTAACCCCAAAATCAAGCTTGGAAGCGCCATGCCATATTGCCAATTTTGCTACCAAAACCCAAACCGAAACAAAACCCTATTTAAAAAGAACGGAACTTCATGATATCTACAATTAAAAACAAAAAGCAAAACCATGCTTGAAGGTGATAGGCATGAGGCAAAATTTAAAGAAGGAAATCCTGGAGAAATCTGGTACCTTTCTCATGTATTCTAAATTGCCGGTAATCACAATTTAGGATAACCCAGGTCAGGCCTGGAATGTGATGAGAAAGCTTTCTTGTAACTCCACTAGAAGCCTTATCATGGAATGAAATGGAGCAGGGACTTTGGACCAAGTTAGTGTTAAAAGCCTTTCAAGGTTTTCTCACACCTACCAGCGGCTTTTTCTGCTTCTGGGGTGGTCTATCCAGAGCTTAGGCTGTGCAGGTTAATGGAAGGGAAAGGCGGGGAGGAAGGGAGGGAGGGAGAGCGGCTGGGATTATGTCCTGCTTCTCCTGCCCAGGGTGCTGGAATGGGAGAGGGGAAACTGCCTGGAGGAAGGGGCCCCTTTTACTAATCTGCACACAGATGCCTTATTGGCCAGCAGGGGCCCTATCTGAGTGAAGTTCTTCCTGTACGAAACCGACTGTTCTGGGTTCAAGAGCGAGAGACTATTATCTCTTCACGAGAGAAAACTTCCTCCTCCCCACAGGAATTTCCAGCTGTAGTTATTAGCCTAGATGTGGCCTGAAATTTAAATGCAATTACATTTCTCTTAGAGCTAAGAGCTAAGGTCGTCCCTAGCAACCTGACAGTTTCCTGCTTTCCTTCTTGGGAGGAGAGTCTGGCCTTTTCCTCCTCTTGCCCTTTGCCACTTTGACCTTAGTGCCCAGTGGAGCCTGGGCTGGTGTTTAGTGGGGGGCCTTCACCCAGGACACCAAGTCTCTAGCTTGTGCCCACCCCCAGCCCCAAGTCTTTGTGTGCCCCAGGGATGGCGAGGGGTACCAGGGAGTGATAGGTGGGGGCCCACTAAGATAAGGAGGAAGAATAAACAGAAGCAGATGTGCCCTGAGCCCAGGTCCCCAGCCTACTGAAAAACAAACGGGCGGCAGCTGGTCTCCAGGGCAGGACCCGGCCTCCTTGGAGCCAGGAGCTGGGTTGGGCTGCTCGGTCCTCACCTCTTCACTGGACCTTGTTCTCCTTCCCTGGAGACAGGCCAGAGGATACAAACCAAATATAATCACGTCCTGTCTATTATCAATGCCAATGACTCCTCTCCATTTTATTTTATTTTTTAGTAGTTATTTATTTTAGAGAGACAGAGAGCGCCAGAGGGGCAAAAGGAGAGAAAGTTGTTTGGGTTTTTTTTTTTTTTAAGATTTTATTTATTTATCTGTCAGAGAGAGAGAAAGAGCGAGTGAGCACAAGCAGGGGGAGCACCAGGCAGACAGAGAAGCAGACTCCCCACCCAGAAAGGGAGTCTGATGTGGGACTTGATCCCAGCACCCTGGGATCATGACCTGAGCTGAAGGCAGACGCTCAACCAACTGAGCCACCCAGGCGCTCTGACTCCTTTCCATGTTCAAAGAGGTGCCCAATCATTCTCCTGTGAACCATAGAGATGGAGACTGTGTGCACACGTACACCCTTCAAGGCTGAGATTAAAAAGCCAGGTGACTTTAATCCCCTGGAATGATGGTCCCCTAAAGTTATGGGGCCCCTCCATAGGATGGCCCCTCCAGCTCTAAAAATCCTCTGGCTCCCTGGGCGGTTTCGGACTCTCCACCACAACCCGGAAGGGATCAGAGCAGCCGATGGTCGGGACGTTAGGGGTGTGCAGGGCGGGGGCGATGACTGGTGGTGCTGGGGGGCCCTCCTCCAGCATATCATTCTACAGCGATGTTTCCCTTTCAAAGGGGACCTAGACTGACCTAAAATGTTTGGTTTTTAATATTACCTAAATATGTGCAAATTTAAACCTGGGTATGCACACTGTGTGCTTCTAAGTAGTCTATATTCGTAAAATTGGAGGAGGAAGGAAGGGAGGAGCCAGGGTCTCACCCACCCCCTGGTCCAGGGCTTCAGGGCTGTGTGTCTCCAGTAGGGTTTTTTTCTCCCAGTCGAACCTGCTGTGACCCACTATGGTTCTCGCTTCTGCTGGGCGGTCCCTGGGCTCAGGTAACACTGCCCCCGCCCTTCTGTCCCCAGCCTAGGGATGGCGGTGGCTTCCTGCTGTTGCTCATCTCTGGTTTGCCTCTCCCCTCTACTTGGATTCCAGATTCTTCTATCCTGGCAAGCTTGGGAGGCAGCATTTCATAAAGGTGGGAAGTGCAGGGGTCTTAAGTGGGATGCCCCAAACACCGATTCTAAGAGGGAGATTTACATGCAGAGAGTTTATGGGGGAGTGTGCCCCCCAGCAGCAGCTCTGAGTGAGGGGAGCAGGACTGGGCAGAGGGAGATGGGGACATGCAGCGGTTGCTACAAAAACTCTGACGCCAGGATGGCCCTCTGGAATTGTCCCAAATTGGAGCAAGGGACTGGAGTTTTGTACCCCCCCCCCCACACTAGTTGGGCTGGGGTTTCCTCTAGGAAGGGGCGGGTGTGGGATGGGATGGCTCCCTTCAGGCAGGGCTGTTCCTGAGGAGGGACTAGCTGTGAGCTGTCATCAGCCTGAAGGGGAGCCTGGGCAGGGGCCATAGCATCCGCTTCAGGTTCAACGCCCATTTCTGCAACTTACTAGTTATATGACCTTGACCTAATTCCTTACCCTTTGGCATGGGTTTCAGTGAACTGATCCGTGAAAAGGGAAATTGTGAGGATTGAATGAGACCGTGTTCCGTGTTCCGTGGGGGAGAGAAAGTCTCCACCCTCCTCTGCTGGCTTCCCTCCAGGTCGCTGCTGTAATCTGTGTGGTCAGGATCCAGGACACTGTTTCAGCCACGTTTATGAGGGGTGGGGCTCTTGCCCAATAAAGGGTTGGGTGCCCAGGTGTGGCCTTTTCTCCCACTTCCTGCTCCCAGGGGTTGGGTGGACCTTGCTCTCCTCACGGGGGATGGGATGAGGGAGCTGAACCACGTCCTCCTGCAGGCTGGCCTCTTTGCCCTCCCTCTTCTGCCTCCTAGGATCGCTGGCTGGTTGGGACTGGGCAGGGCACAGGGGAGTGAGGGCTCTGGATCTTGGTGTCTTGAGCTCAGTCCTGGCATTGAGCTCAGAGCCCTGCCCTGAGGTGTTGGATCAGGCTCTGTGCTGTGGAGTAGCCCCCAAGATTTCTTCAGGGTCCCCCTGGTACCTATGGAGACTTGATATAAATTAGAAAAGGTCCTTCCTCTAGGCAGACACAGCCGCAGGAGTGCTCAGTTAGCATATAGATAGTGCCTTTGTGCAAGCTAGAAAAAGGCCCCCAGTCCTCCCCTTACTTGAGGGGCAGTGCACAACCTGCCCAACCCTACGGGGTGACCCTGAGTGAAGGCTCTGCCTGACGCCACGGCCTCCTCGCCCTGCCTCTGCCTTGCCGTTTTCTCAGCACACGGCAGATCTAAGGTGTAGCCCAGGGTTTTGCACATGGTGTGTGCTTTCTGTGTGTATTATGGACAATCAAGTTATATGCCATAGAGTCGATCTTCCCACACATCTAACCTCTCTCTCTGCGTCAGAGCCTTAGGTGCTGCTTTCTGTGATGGCATTCATGGATTCTTTGGGTCCTGGACCTGCAAAGGAGAAGAGATTATCAACCATTGCTTAGTGACAGGGGCACCAAATCTCTTCCACTGGGGACAGACCCCCAGTCACAGAAGCATCCCAGCCCCACGAGGCTGTCCTACCAGTCTGTCCTGCTTTGCTCAGAGCACACGCCTAGACATGGACAACAGCGTCCTGTGTGTAAGACGGGTCGCCGGCGAGGTGGAGTGGGTGGAGCAGAAGGCAGGAGCCGGGTGACTGCAGGCTAGAGTTAGCCTAGTTTGTTCAATCCAGAGTTGAGTGTTGGCTCTCATGACTTTTCCTGAAAAAAATGTACCTGGTCCCCACGGGCCTGCCTTCCTTCGTGGCAACACTTGACTGGAGTGTCTTCCTCAGTAGAATCGTAGGAGGGGCCTTGACCCCAGTTTCACAGGGAAAGGATATACTCCAGCGTCAGTCAGCCCGAGTTCGAATCCTGGGTTACTTATTAGCTGTGGGACCTTGAAAAAGTTATTCCTTTGTGCCTCAGTTTTCCCACCTGTCAAATAGGATGAGGAAATAATAGTACCCATATTACAGGGTTGTTATGAGGATTAAACGAATGGGTACTTAGAACCGTACACAGTACATGATATATGTTAGCTGTTGTAATGGCAACAGGTGAGTTTCCACCGAGTAGACGTTTATGTGAAGTTTCCACAAACATCATTCCATCGTCTCAGTGACCTCCAGATTCCCAGCAATAGAGACAAAACCCAAGTTGGGAAAGTCCCTCCTTGATCGGTGAGGCCCCTCTACCCCTGAGCCAGGCAACCTTCCAGACTGCCCAGGCCGAGGGGTGGGGGACAGCCTTGCCTCCAGTCTTGTCTGGTTAGAGCCGTCGCTGCCGGGGATGTGAAGGGAAGCCGCGTGAACAGCAAGTTGAGCCCCCTGTCCTCCGCTTCTGAGAGCCCATCCCGGTATCCCAAGGCATTCCTCCTTCCTCTTGGAAGTCGTTAAAATCCGTCAACAGCAGTCTTCCGTAACGTTCCTGGGCAGTTTTATTTCCCGCCGGACTCCTGCTTGGGGTAATGAGTTCCATGAGCTTACCACCCACCGAGTGAAGTCAGATTTTCTTCCATTCTTCCTGCCCGTAACTCTCTCAAGCTTTAAGCAGAGCACCCTGGCCTAGTTCAGGATTTGGTGAATGAGTTCATGACCGCCGTAACCGTGACATTCACGATCAAACAGAGGTCACGCCTTCGTAGCCTTTGTCCTCCCAGATGGGCGAACCCTCAGCACAGCACTCTGGGTTTTTATGGTAGCTCCCCGATTTCCTTGACAGCTTGGGGTGGCCCTTCTAGTTTCCCAAGGTCTCTCTTGAGGTGTAGGAAGGACCCAGGAACAGCAGTCCCCTCCCCAACCACGCACTGACCCCAGCCACATTCTGTCACACTTGGATGCAGTTCCACGTACCGAGGGAGAATTTCACTTCGATACATGCTGATGGCAGTCATTTTGCTGAAAACCGGAACAAGAGGGTATTGGGAGCTGGTGAGAGGACAGAGTCAAAGCAGAAGCAGAGCACACCCACGGGGGTTTGCCACGGAGCTGTGGGAACAATATCAGAAGCTGACATCTTAGACCTCGGACTCCGAACTCACCCCAGAGCTGCTGTACACACGCCAGTGCCCCCACCACCGCCACCAGCTCCTGGGACCTGGGTTGCATCCACCGGAGGGTTACCTTCTCCTGGTTTGCAGGAGGACAGCTTGCGAACCAGCAGCAGTCCTGCCTGGTCTGTCGGGGACAGCTTCGTCCCCTAGACAGGGAAGGCAGAAAAAGCCAGGCCAGAGCGAGGCACTGGGTCTATCTCCTCTGCCATAAAAATTTGGTTTTGTTCTGTTCTTCTTGGTTTTGTTGTTGGTGTTTGGTTGTTTTTTTTTTTTTTTTTTTCAGAATTAGAGGAAGTTATTTTTTTTTAAGATTTTATTTCTTTATTTGAGAGAGAGAGATAGCAAGAGAGTATGGGGGGAGGGGCGGGGCTGCAGAAAGAGGAGCAGGCTCCCCGCTGAGCAGAGAGCCTGATGTGGGACTCCATCCCAGGACCCTGGGACCACGCCCCAAGCCAAAGGCTTAACCAACTGAGCCACCCAGGAGCCCTTGCCATGAAATTTTATCGTCCTTCATCCAGTGGAGCTTCTCAGTGCGCAGCACCATTTTAAGTGTTGAGAAGACAGTGGAGAATAGGACAGACATGGTCCCTGCTGCCCCGGAGCCTGCGCCGTAGTCAGGGGAGACAAATTAACAAGGTCAGTTTAGACAGCCCAAGCATCACAGTGGTCTGAGTCAGGCAAACTGTGGCCCTTGGCCTATTTTGGTAAGGCCCATGAGCTACGAATGATTTATTTTAAGGGTTATAAAACAAACCAGCCCTTAGGAGGCTCGCAGACCCTAATTATCTATTTTTCTTGATAGAAAACGTTTGCCAAGCACTGGTCTAGACTGTGACTGAAGGTGGGAGGGCGGTCTAGTGGGCACAGCACCCATTCGAATCTCTCAAATACATGGTAGCCTTGAGACTCGGGTGGCATGGGGCTTTCACGGCCTGACCCTACTTAGGGTCCCGTGAGCAGCGACTGGTTACACCAGTGAGTGTGTGCGATTCTCCCGAGCTAAGGGATTGGTTAGGTGAAGTCCAGGACTTTCCTTTGAGCATTGGAGGACAGGAAACCCTCTCCTTCGGGATGAGGTGTGATATGGATGTGAAGCCAGGGATTGCTGCCGCCATTTTGCTAACATATAGGAGGCCAGCATGAGGATTAAGGTGACCTATTGAGGGGACCCCCTGGGGAATCACAGTAAAAGGGATCCGGGGCACTGACTATCCCCTGGCTTGGAGCCTGATTTGCTTCTGGACTTCATAGTCTCACACCTAATAAATTCCCTTCAGTGTTTAAGCCAATTTGGGTTTCTTGTTTGTTTTGACCAGAAACATCCTAACTGATATAGATGCTCAGGGAAGGAGGAGGTGCTGTGTGAGCTGGGACATGAATGGGATCAAAGAAGATCTGGAAGAAAAGCCTTCCAAGCAGAGGAAAATACAAATACCCTCAGATAGGTATGGGCCAGGCACATCTGAAAATTGGCAAGGTCAATAAGCCATGGGGAGAATGGTGTCCCATGAGGGAGAGGAGTAGGCCGGGTCTTGGGTGGCCACGGAGAGGAGCTTAGCTTTTGCTCTAAATCCCACAGGAAGCCACTGTTAGTTTTTTAAATTTTTTATTTTATTTTTAAAAAGATTTTATTTGTCAGAGAGGGAGAGAGCACAAGTAGGGGGACTGGGGGGCAGAGGGAGAAAAAGGCTCCCCGCTGAGCAGGGAAACCAATGTGGGGCTCCATCCCAGGACCCTGGGATCATGACCTGAGCCGAAGGCAGACGCTTAATGACTGAGCCACCCAGGCGCCCCAGTTTGGTGCATTTTTAAAAAACTCGGCTGTGATGGCCATTCAGCCTTGGGAAGCACTGAGGATTACCCCCTTTGCTGAACACGCCAGAGTCTTCATCTGGGATGCGGCAGAGTTGCAGTGAGTGCTGAAGTGACCGTCCTCTAGGAGCAAAACTCATTTTAACAATGTTGTCATGGCCACGGGAGGGGGGGTGTCTTTGTTTCCTCAGTGCTGGGACCGCGGCAGTGGCCGACTGGAGGCTTCAGAGGTCCCCTTGGGTGTAGACTATTGTGTGCAGGCAGAGCCTGGGACAGGAAAAAACCTCTCCAGTGGGCAACCAATCTGAGAGAAGACAGAGGGCCCGGATCCCGAGTGGGCCTAACGATAAGTATGGCTAAGGAAGAAAGCCACAGTTGTGACCCGTCTTCATCCCCGGCCCCGGCATTCTGTTCTTACCTCCAGCACTGGCTTTCCTGGCAGTGAGCCCATCGAATCCCTTCTTCACGCACAGGTATATAAAGCCAACCTGTGTTTCAAGGACACAATTTGAAAGAGCGATGCTAAGAAAAAAGAATTAAGCTCGTCCTTCTGGATTTCATTTGGATTGTTGGGTGTGCCCCGGGCACCAGAAATCATAAAGCAGGTCTGGTTTCCTTCCTCGGATGTATGTAAAGAGCCCTAGTCTCACCGTTATCACTAACGGCTGCTTCTCTTTGGGGACATAGTGGAACAAATCTGAGTGTCACTTCGTCCACAGGTTACGTATGCGTAAGAGTACGTGCTTTATAGGTCCGAGTGATTGCCAGATAAATCACACATGTGAAAACAGTTTGGAAGATGTAAAGCATTACACAATGCAAGATGCTAACCTTTATAGAAGGGGAAATGAGATAGGGCATGGGGCAGTGGGAGAAACCCTTCACCAGCTTCTAAGATGTTCAGGTCAGCAAGCACGCTTCTTCCTCTCTGCCCTCTCTTTTTTCTCTGCCCCCTCTCAGTTTATAATGGCGTTTGTATGTCTTTACAAGCAGCAGGGGCTCTGATCCTAAAAAATGAGTAATTGAACACGCTCCTGGTTATTTTGGTCCTTGATACACACCTGACCGGGGCTTCTGGAAAGGCAACCTCCAAGAGAAGCCAGGTGTCCGTAAATGTTTCCAGCGGCAATTCCTCCGCAGGCCAGTAGGTTTCCATTGGCTCGGGGGACCCCTGCGTCTTTGACTGGCTCACCGCAGCTGGGACAGGAGCAGCTGGAGCGTCAGGCCCTGTGCCGTTCACAGCCTAGAATCACTGAGGGCTGCTTGCATCTTTGCTGCCTTCTGTCCCCAAGTAGCCCGTGGGAGCTCCCTCCTGCCCCTCCACGAGTCCATTCCAGGCTGCTCTTCTAGTCCTGCCCAGTCCTGGGCCGGACACCCACAGCCACCGCTCAAATTGCCTCCTTGGGGGAATCTTCCCAGGCCAAGCCCAGCCATCACCCCTCCCTTCATGGACACATTTCTGGTTCCCTGCACAGAGAGGAGGAATCAGTGTCCGAGCCACGCACAGGAGCTGTGCCTTTGTCACTTTCCCAAGCCCTGCCAGCTGCGGTAAAATGCTCAGGCTCCTTCTGAACTGTTCTCCCCGAGAAATACAGGTCGGCAGATGCAGTAAACCTCGCGGCGTTCAGTCCCAAGAACGCTGGGACTGAAATGCACTGGGCCCCAGCCAAACAGAATAAAGTGGAAAATTTTGTCATCACTTACAGAAAGTATTTTCACCCGGCAGAAACAGCATCTACAGCTCCGTTGGAGCAAGCTTGTTTTAGCACCGCCGAGCAAGAGAACACCGGTGCAGTGAGGGGCGCTTTCTGGAGGATGCTCCAACCCCCCTCCCACTTCCCATCGGGGTGTCATTGTTCCCCCTCCGCTCGGGGCGCCGAACCCTGGGCGGCGAACCCCGCAGCCCCCACCCTCCGGACCAGACGCAGCTGCCGCAGCTCGGGACAGACCTGGGAGAGCGGGGCCCAGGAGCTCCGCGGGCGCGCGGGGGCGCGGGGCTCGGGGGCGCGGGCGGGGCCGGCGCTGCCAATCCCCGCGCGGCGCACGTGCGACACGTCTCCGCATCCGGCCCCGCCCGCGCCGGCTCGGCGGGGGGTGCAGGGGGTGGGTCCGG
>CM052806.1:80510956-80538722 GCA_028533885.1 Nasua narica | reverse complement strand
TGCCAATCCCCGCGCGGCGCACGTGCGACACGTCTCCGCATCCGGCCCCGCCCGCGCCGGCTCGGCGGGGGGTGCAGGGGGTGGGTCCGGGGACAACCGGGGGTGCGCCGGCGGGGAGGTGGGAGGTGGGACCGCGCGGGGGGTCGGGAATGTGCTCAGGGGTCTGGGAGACCAGGGTGTTGAGAGGCTGTGAATGCGCGGGGGCGGGGGGCTGCAAGGGGGATGCTTAAGGGTCTTGGCGGGGCGGGCCCGCAGTGGGGCGGGTGAGTCAGAGCGCGCAGAGGGAGTACTCCGGGGCTCATGAGAGGGTCAGCGACGCTTGGCCACCTCCCTAACCAATTAGGAGAGCGCCGGGAAATTCCCCAAGCCTCCCCAGCGTGTTTCTGTCCCTCTCTGTCACTAAAAAGTGGGCCACACACGGGTGGGGAATGGCCTGTCGTCCACCGCCAGCTTAGACGAGGGCCCACGGCCGGAGGAGGGGGGTCCGGGGACGGGGATTTCACATGCTGGGCTCACCTGTATTGGAGAAAGCAGATCATTTTAGGCACCTCTTCACCCCCGCCTCCTCACTGCCCCCCCTCCCCCCATCCTGGCCATCTCCGCCCCAAAATAGGAAGTGTTTTATTTCTGGCTGTGATTTTGAAACCCAGCCATTCGATGTGCCAGCCACCCTGCGGAAGCCCGGGCATCAGAGCTGTCCGAGTGGACCGGCCGGTGCTCAGAAAGCAAGAGACGGGTCACCGCCTGCAGGGGACGAGGCGTCAGGGAGGGACCACTCTGAGATGGTGCCTGCGTTAAAGTCCTGCTGGACAAGGAAGGCATCGGAGCCACCGTTCTCTCTACAGAGCGGCTCCTTCGTTCTCCGCTGTGCTGTTTGGACCCCGGAAAGTTCCAGGTCCCAGCATGGAAGCCGGTCGGATGTCGCTGTACCTCGCTGTGAGTCCCGGAGCTGTACTCTTGTTTACCCTCCTTGCGAGGCCCTAACAACTTCCGGAAGAGGAACTCCCTTTGAAGTGTGGGCGGCATTTCGGTTCCTCTGACTACTCCTTGTCTCCTTTGATGTGGAATGACGCCAGGCGTAGCAGACACTGGCCCCGGACCGAGATCAAACACCACTCCCAAGTTCACCTCCAGCAGGGCGGACATATTGAAGGGCAGACTGAAATGCTCTAGAATCTTGAATTTTTCCATTTCCTGCTGCGTTTTAAAAAATTAATATAGTACCCGTTTTTCGAATGTATCCTTCAATTCTCGATGCCTCTGAAATGACAGCGGAAAACCTTGGGCTCACCTGCTCTATCCACCTGATTTCATCTAATCCTCAACAACCACTGTCCCTGGCTGGTATTACCCCCCACTTTATAGGTGGGGAATTGAAGGCCTAAGGTCCCCCAGCTATCCCACTGAGAGCCTTCCTTCCTCCCCGCCCCCCCCACCCCCGCCCAAGATTTTATTTATTTGAGAGAGCAAGAGAAGATTGAGCAGGGGAAGGAGCAGAGGGATAGGGACAAGCAGACTCTGTACTGAGCCAGGAGCCTGACATGGGGCTCGAACTCCTGACCCACCAGATCAGGACCTGAGCCAACAACACCAGGAGTCAGGTGCTCCACCAACTGAGCCACCCACGTGACCCGAGAGCCTTTCTTCTTGAGCACCAGTTCCACTAAAAGTTAATGGCCCGGATCAAATGAATCAAATCCCGCAAAGCACAAGAGTACCTGGCCCACCATAACCACACAGTGAAAAGTTCCTGACTTTTTTGGATCGCTGTCGTCATTGCAAATAATAAGCATGAAATCTCAGTCTATCCTCATAGCAAGTTCGGCAGTGATCGTAGGCAGTAGATCTTGATGCGTTCTTTCAGAAACGTTCAGGCTTTTGTTTTTCCTTGGTTAGAGCTATCTCTGAATGGTACTGGGAGTTGGATTCCAGAACAAGTTGCTCCAAGACAAACTGTACTATAGTTTTCCCACCGAGATTTGCTCCCAGACCTGATCCGTCCTTCCTTCCTGGCTGGAGACCCTTAGCAAAAACATGCTGTTCAGACCTCAGCGGGGTGCTTTGATGCCTGAGTTTAAAATGGAATGGAATGTGTGTGTGTGTGTGTGTGTGTGTGTGTGTGTGTATTTTAATGACATGACTAAGGTAACTTGGCTTTGTCTTAAAATTTCACAAAGCAAATCAACATTATTCACCAAATTGTTAATTTTTTAAATAGTAGGGTGTTTTGTTTTTGTTTTTGTCTGTTTGGGTTTGTTTTTTACAAAAGATTTCTAAAAGTGCTGCTTTGGGAGTGGAGAGGTCCTCCTGAAGGCCCCTCCCAGCTGAGAGAATCCTCTGAGTGAGGCCGTGCAGTGGAGTCTGACCTGGGGACAGATGTGCCCCGGGAGACCCTGGAGGATGGGCGAGCCGCCCCGTTGTTTGGCTGTCTGCAGGACAGGTCGGGGAGGAATCAGGAGCCACGGAAACACCGATAACTGAGGCACTGTGAAGCCCCAATGAGGCTTCTCTTTAATCGGAGGCTGATGGGAGGTCGAGACCAGCCAGGCGTTTGCTCTTAACATGAAAAGATGGAGGAAGATATAAAAGAATAACACACGAGAATAAGAAAAATAGTAACACATGGTATTTCTTGGGTACCTATCACGCAGGAGGCACTGTGCTGGGAGCTTCACCTGCTTCTTATCATTGCGCCCTATGAGGTAGGTTAGTGTTGTTATTACCAGTTGCCAGCTAAGGAAGCAGCCAGAGGAAGGTTAAGTGGCCCAGCCAGGCAGGGTTCGTGCTCATGGCCGTGTCACTCAGACGTGTGGGGATGGAAGTGTTTTGCTCTCTTTTGCTGAGATTTGGTTTAGCGAGTTCTTGTCCTGGGGAATGTTCGGGACTTCCCGGTCTGAATCCACCTGAGGAGAGACTTTTGAAAAGGAATTGGCTGAGTCAGAGGGAAGGAAAGCATGGCTCAGGGCCCACGGGCCAAACAGGGCTCAGTGAGAGGAATCAGGACGGATGACGTGGTGGGACAGCGCTGTGACTAGATCGCTGTTGGGGGACCAAGAGTGCCTTTTAGTGGTGCGTGTTTGGGGAAGGACAAAGAGAGATGGGGCCCTTGCTGAGTCGATGGGAGCAGAGGAAGGCACGGGTATCGTAGGAAGGTGTCCACAGCGAGCGGACAGGGCGGCCGGCAGGGCGGCCGACAGAGTGAGGCCGGCAGGGTGGCCAACTTGTTTCAACGTATCACAGCGTTCTGGGTTGAATTGTGCCCTCCCACCCAATTCAAATGTTGAGGTCCTAACCCCCAAGACCTCAGACTGTGACCTCATTTGGAAATAAGTTCCTGGCAGGTGTAGTTAGCTGAGTTAGAACGAGGTCATGCCGGCATCGAGTGGGTCCCTAATCCCATGTGACCGGTGTCCTTCGAAAAAGGGGAGGTTTGGACACACACACACACACAGCACCATGTGGACACAAAGGCACAGAGCAGGGTGGTGTGTCTATGAGCCAGGGAAGGCCAAAGATGACTGACAGGACTGCAGAAGCGAGGAGAGATTCTCTCCGGCATTATCGCCCTCAGAAAAAGCAACACGGGACGTGGGACGAACGTCCGTGGGACCGGACGTTCCTGCTGCTGAGCGGCTCTGTGTGCGGGCCTCGGTGGCCGGGCAAAGTAATGCACAGGGCCGCACTTCCGTCGGCTGGCCTGGGGGCCGCAGAGCCCTTCGACTTTGGAAACCTTGCTTTCTAGAAGCTGAGAAGACCTGTTTTATATAAAAGTGTCTCCTCTCTCTCTAACAGAATGATACATACACATAATTTAAGAGTGAAATGGAATAAATACGTATTTATTGTAATGAAAAGTAACAACCACCTTTATCCTTTACCCCAGAGGAAATGACTCTCAACTGGATAGCCTTTCTCCTGGAGTTTACCTCTCTTTTCCTAAATAATATGTTTAGATGGCTATTTCTCCATTCTTCGGTTTTGGACATCACCTGATGACTTCCCAGCGTCGTAGCCGAGGAGAGAGGGAGAGAGCCCCCTACCCTCTGCTTCTATTACATTCGATGAAATGGTCAGTGTTCGTGCTATCAGGACCTACAAATACTGTTGGCCTCTAACCACACTCCCTTCTCCCACAACCCTTTTCTCCCGCCGGGGTTAATAGGAGCTTTTTTTTTTTTCTTCTCCTGGTTTTTCTCTGCGCCCCTACATTCCTGCGTGCTCCGCCTTCTCTGCCGAACCACTCTCCCCAGTATTCCCCAGCCCTCTGCCTTCATTTTTCCCTCGGCAGGGCCCTCTGGCTTCCCGCACCAGCGTGGACGGGCGGCTTCAGCCACAGAGCAGTCCGGGTGCTGGGAAGGAGGAGATTTTTTAAAAGCGGCTAGCTGCTTTCTGGTTTTGTGAGCTGGATGTTTCAGTTCACCTTCGGGGCCAAGTCCCGCTTTGTTTCATGGCATTCTTGGTGTCCTGGGGGAAGCTTCCGGCGAGCCAGTCACCGTTCATCTCACCTGAGTGCAGAGGTTCACAGCTCTGGTTTGAGCGTGTCAATCATCTGTCCAGATAAGCCGGGTCTGAATCCGGGGGGTGCAAATGGCTGGAGAGCCAGCGATTCCTAAACTCACTCTTGTGGAAATTGGTGTTTTTGTTGGTTGGTTTATTTTCCTGGGGGGAAGGAGGTGGGTGGAGAAGGGGTGGAGAGGTGGAGTGTTTGAGGATGAAGGTGCACTTTCTGCACCTGTGCCCAGCGTCAGCACGAGTAGGGCAGGTAGGGTGTGGGGGCTCTAGGGCATGGAAGCGGCCCCGCAGGGCCCGAGTCTGACAGCCTCACCGTGGCCACTCTGCCTTTGGCAGTGGTGGCCCTGAGGCTCCTAGTGGTGGTTTTGGGGCCATGGACCTCAGCCACAGAAGCCAGGGCAGAAGGACACAGTCATGAGTGGGACGATTTGAGGGACCCTTTTGAGGACTCCCTGAAAAACCGAGAGGAGACTTTCAGGAATGGGGCTGAGCACCTGCATTCACACAGGGCCTCAGAACCACTGTGATTTGGAGTAGCAACCTAAAAGGGATCTGATGTCACCCCAGGCTACTCCAAACTGGGTACACATGCGTGGTTTCTTTAGAGGGAATCGGGGAGATGGGCAGGGTGTTTTTACCCCTATTTGATGGATGGGGAACCAAAGTCTCAAAGAAACATATGTCTTTAACCAACAGAAACAGAATTAGACCTCAGGTCCAGTGCTTTTCTATCTCCACTGAACACAAAATTCAAGTTGCAGGAAGGTCCTAGGGGACATAACAGCCCGATTGTGCAGTTTACTGGTCCTCGGTATGAAGGATTTATTACATTCAGGATGGGTATCGCATTTTAAAAGGAGCAAGAGTAAACTTGAGAACTCCATCACCTTAAATAAGCTTCACAAGCACAGATGAAGCCTGTGCTTTTCAATGTTCTATCCGTTGCCTAACAAGGCCTGGCACAGAGTGGGTGCGTGATGGTTATCGATTGGGTAAACGAATGAGTCCTGGGGACAACGGGAGCCAAGTCACCTAGGAAGTAGCAGGGGGAGCTGAAAGCGTTCAGGTAGGAGGGAAGCACCGAACAGTCTTCGAGTATGATTTCTGTAAGTCCAGAGCAAAGCGGAGACTGCCCAGGGGGGCAGGACAGGAGCCAGTGGGCAGAAGTTAGAGCGACCCCAATGTAGGCTCAAAATAACAAAAAACTTTGCAGCATTAAAACTGTCAAACACGAAAATGGAATGCTAGGATCAGCCATTGGCCTGGGCACTTTGTGAAGGCAAAGGCTCTGCTTTGGGAAGGAGGGCTTTGCTCTACCGCTTCTTGCCACCGAGCCTGTGGGGAAAGTGGTGCCCCCAGCTGGTGCTGGCAAGCCCCAGGGGCCCGTGTCCCCACTGGCTCCCGTGATACCAGGCTGCTGTGGTCTTCATGGGCTCTTCTGTCTGCCCCCAGGAGGAGCCAAGGATCTCTGAGCCCCGTGAGCCCGAGAGCACTGAACACGGTGCAGGTGTTGATCCACCCTGGGGCACAGGGCGGATTCACGGAGGAAGGTTCTGGAAATGGCCTAAGTGGTGGTGCCCGCTATGTCAGAAATTGCAGGGGGAAAAACGCCAGAGCCCAGGGCCAGGCTGTAGGGAAAGGAGTGAAGACATTAAGAATGTCTCTGGGGACGCCTGGGTGGCTCCGTCAGGTCATGATCTCAGGGTCCTGGGATGGAGCCCCGTGTTGGGAGAGCAGTGCTGACACTGTCAAGGAGCAGACTTCTCTGGAGATTTTCCACATAAGGATCGCCGTGTGCGCCATAATGGGCTCGGCGTCCGGGGGCCAGGACACCGCTCACCGGCCTCAGGGCCACCTGCGCTGTGGCTAACCTCCACAGGCGACACCCCTCCTGTTGCAGCCTCCGCAGCTGAGATAAGGTTGCACAGGTAATGATGAGCTCAGCCTCGTGGGAAAGTAGACTTCCTTTTGGTTCAGGTTCATAAATTTGGGGACCGGAACAGCTCTCCTACAGCCTGCCGGTGTCCCTGGCAGCTAGGATCAGAAGCTGCTGAGGGTGTTCTTGCTGGCAGGTACGATCCCCCCACACCTCCTTCACCCCCAGCATGGGGACTAGACTGGGAATGACGGGACTGGATCGACCACCGAGGGGCTGCGGACCTCGGACAGGGGCTGTGTGTCCTCGGGAGCTCCTGCCCCGGGGGAACTGGATGGAAATGTCCTACATTCCGGTCTCTTCAGGCGAGGCCGAGTTTGTTGCTTGAATGGGAAGCTCTCTGGTGAAGTCTTGAGGATCTTATTCTAGCTTTTTCTATCTCCATTGGATTCTAATCTCTTTATATTTACAGATTTGTTTTGCCTCACTCCTACTGCTAAGTGTATTTTTACTCTGTTTCTGTGAACAAGGTTAAGTAGTTTTGTTTTCCCCCTGACTTCTTGTGATTTTCAGGGACCCCTGTTTGGAGTTCATGATCATACCACTTCAGGGGTTTTCTGAGGTTAAGAGAAAACAGCAGCTTGAAGGCTCAGGAAGTGGTCAGACTTTGGAAGTTCTGGAGATAGAGCCCAGACATAGATTTACAGATCCTCAATGAGCCTGAATTGGCAGCTGGGATGACCTGATCCTCCAAGGACTGAGTAATGCTCCTAGGCGGGCCTCCTGCCTCTGGAAACACAGCACACAGAGGCTTTGAGAGAGAATGGAAGGCTGTTGGTCATACCTTCACAGGCCCCCAGATATGCGGTCCAGGCCATACCACTGGGAATTGTCCTCATGGCTTAGGGAAAACAGTGGAACCTGTTGCTGATTGATATCAATTAGTTTAGATTCAGCAGCCATGATAGCAGCTTAAAGTAGATATGTTAAATTGCTTCTCATATACACAGTCCAGTTGTATTATGTCAGGTTCACCATCATCAGGGACCCAGGTTCTTTCCAGCACTCTGTCTGCTTTCCCTAGGGTGTCTGCCTCATCCTCCAAAATAACTGCTGGGGCTCCAGCCATCACACCTGACTTCTAAGCAGCAGCAGAGGGGAAAGGGAGAAGGGCCTATACCTTCTTTTAAGGAGACTTTCCTGGAAGAACCATACTATCCATTTTGCTTACAACTCAAATTGGCTAGAACTTAATGGCCGGACCCAGCTGAAGGGAGGTGGGAAAATTTAGTCCATTAGCAGGGTGTAATGCTACTCCGAATAAACTTGGGGTTTCTGTGACCAAGGGGCAAAACAGCATTGCTGTGGGGTTGGGCAGGCATCCAGAGAAAGCTGGATTTCGTAGCTGTGAAATAAACAGGTTATTGGGATTTGTACTAGAATGTATTTCCTAAGGGCTGGAGTGAAGAAACAATGAACATTGGGATAAAGTCCATGCTTGTCTTCCTCCTCTGCTATTTGCTGCTTGTTCTTCAATCTCTCTGAGTCTCAAAGTGCTGATCTATAAAATGGGGGTAATAATGCCTACTTGGGGGCTGCTGTGAGAATTAAATGTGATCAGGTCTCTGAAGCTTGGCCATGAGGAAGCGTTAGTCTATTGGACTCCTGGTCATCATTCTAGACTCCTCTCTTTCCCTCACACTTCGTACACAATCATAAGTCCCGTTGATCTCAGGCTCTCAGTGCATTTTACCACTTTCTTGGTTCAGGCCATTACCAGCACAGGCTTGGACTTCTGCCACAGTCACCTCTTCTGCCCAGAACCTTGCTTTCTCTCTAATTTATTCTCCATCATGGTGGTGGAGCAAGCTTCCCAAAGTGTGGATCTGAGCAGGAAGAACAGAGTGGGTGAGGTAGGTGCTACTTAGAATCCCTCAGTGCTTTCTCATCGCCCTCAGGGTACCAACCAACTCCTTCTGGATGGTCAGGCCCTGCCTACGTCTCCAACTGCCCCAGCCATGTTGACGATTTTCATTTCCCATTTTGAGTTGCTCTCTCTCCTTGAGTTTTCACACACGAGATCTGGAGTGCCACCTCCCACTTGGACTCATTCACCAGCTCTCACTGCCATTCAGGATTCAGCTTAGACTTACTGTGGGAGACATTCCCTGCACCCGGGGCAGGAGTTACGCCCTTCCCGGGTGCTCCTTGTCACCTTGAACTCGCTCCAACCCTACTGTGACACTGTTTACATGGTTGAAATCAACTAGATCGACTTTGATGCTTCCTGCTGTCCTATGAGCTCCAGAAACCATATAAAACAAAGTTTGTAGATTAGACAGTAGCACTATACCAGTGTTTTTCTGAGTTTGACCATTGTTATGGTATAAGAAAATGCCCTTTTAAAGAAAAACGAGGGACACCTGGGTGGCTCAGTGGGTTGAGCGATTGCCTTTAGCTCAGGTCATGATCCTGAGGTCCTGGGATCGAGTCCTGCATCGGGCTCCTTGCTTGGCAGGGAGCCTGCTTCTTCCTCTACCTCTGCCTGCCTCTCTGCCTGCTTGTGCTCTCTATCTCTGACAAATAAATAAAATCTAAAAAAGAAAAAAAGAGAAAAACCAATAAAAGTATCTAGGGGGTAGAGGAGAATTATGTCCAGAATCCATGTCTTGCCCATTCCTTATTGGGAATCTGAGCTAACACATTATCTGGCTCCAAACACAAGCTTTATGAACACTTGTGAATGGATAAGCGGGTGAACAGGGTGGGGGGCGGGGTGAATGAAGGCAGGACTCTGACATAGCTCCAGAGTTTTGTTAATACAGGGAAAGTCACCAAGACTCTGGTGACTCAGAGACTTGGGTTCGAGGGACAGGGTGGCCAGTTCTTGGAGCCCAGCTGTCCCAGGCCTAGGGTATCCCTGAGGAACACCAGGAACAAGCTGAAATATTTCAGAGTACAAAAAGACTTAATTAATGCAGGACACTCATCAGATGTCCAAGGTGCCCGTGACCCAGGAGGACTGGGTTTCCAAGTCACAAATGACTCCACAGGAACAGGTTCCCAAGGCCCGGGTGACTCAGATAGGGCTGGGCTTCAGAGCTCACAAAGGGGAAGTGGTAGGTGAGAAAGCAGTCAGCAAGGGTTCTGCCCAGGTGGCCAACCACATGGCTGAATCCCGCCATTGACTTGGCAGCCGGTTCAGCCTACAGTTTCCTAGGGAACCAAGGGCCAATCTGCGGTGCCGCTCGGCATGGAGCCAGGGACACTCAATGAGGGACAGATGGCTGGACTCCGGGCGTCGTCCGTGTTGCAGAGCGGGTGGCTGAGGGTCCTGGGGGCAGGGCTCAGCGTGAGGGCTGGGAGAGTCTGAAGAAGGCTGGGAACTCACATCGGGCACATGGCGAGGGGGCAAGGAGCAGATGAGACCAGAGATGTTCGTCAACCTTGGCAGTTAGGAAAGCACGGACCCGGAGCCTGGCGAGCAATTTGGAGCCAGCGGCCATTGGTTCTAGAAGTCAAGAGAGGCAGCTAAATAGAGACCAGGAGTGACCACATGATTGGAATCTGAGTCAAAAATATTATTTGCCTCAGGGCACCTGGGTGGTTCAGTGGGTTGGGCAACTGCATTCCGCTCAGGTCATGATCCCAGAGTCCTGGGATCGAGCCTCGAATGGGGGGGGGGTCCTTGCTCAGTGGGGAGCCTGCATCTCCCTCTTGCTCTGCCTGCCACTCCTCCTGCTTGTGTGTGCTCTCTCTCTCTCTCTCTGTCAAGTAAACAAAAATAAAAAGTCTTAAAACTATATTATTTGCCTCTTAAGAGCAGGAATCTGGTCATGACCTGTTCTAGGTCAGACTGACAGCCAGAATCTGGAGGGCAACTTGGAGGTCAAGGTGATGGTGATTCCTTCAGCCCTGGAGGAGAGAGGATTCTAAGGAGAGAACTGGCCATATGTTTTTTTCAGTTTATTTCCTAGGGTTAATGCCTCCATGGCGTACTAGTGGTAACATATCATAAGGGACGAGCAGGTGAACGATGACGGTACCAGGCGTGTTTGCCGTGGGCTGGCTGCCCAGCCCACCGGCCCCCTGACCCAGGTGGAGAAGGGGAGGCAGCTCGTCTGGGATGGGCCGCCGTAAGCAGACCCGGGGCAGCGAGGGGCTTCAGTGGGAAGCTGAGGAACGAGCTTCTACGGACTTGACCTGAGAAGGCAGGAAATGACTAACACTGAACCTAATCACCAGAGATTTTCTGTCTTGATCTTACTCAGTAGATGTGTCGATTACAGGCATTAGAGCATGCGTGCTGGCAGTCTGAACTGGGCCGAGTTCTGTAAGAGGGAGGAGAGCCCAGTTGTTATATGTGGTTGGAGACGGGGACAAAGTGCTCCGTCGGTGGGATTTTTCCCCCTGGTGGCAGCAAGACCTGGGATGTAGGCACATCTGGGCAGTGATCTGTGGAGCTGACAGACGAGTGGAGAGGCCTGGGCTGCTCACAGGCAGGAAGGTGAGCTGCCGGTGAAGGCCGTGGACCCCCACCGCCAGCAGCAAGGGACTCGGATACCTCCGACACACGGGGGAGGGGCTGGTTCCGGGCTCAGGGTGGGGGGCAGGGAGACAAGTTAGAGAACTGAGCTGACCAGGTTACCGAGGCTCCACCCGGTAAGGTACTAATGAGGGGCGAGTGAGGAACTATCAATTATGAGTACTTGAGTAGGGGTGTCCGAGGCAGCGCAGGAAGATACAGGCTGCTCAGTTCAATTCGAATTTTGGATAAACAGTGGATGATGTTTTAGAACGAAAAGTCTTGCAATCTTGGGGAGGTATGTATACTAAAAATGATTCTTTGTTTCTCTGAAGTTCAAGTTGAAGGAGGTGCCCCGTGTTTTATCTGGCAGCGCTGCTGGGGAGGTCCCCTAAGGCTAGCCTTGACCCATCAGCTGGCTTGTATGGCCGGACCCTCTGGTCCAGGAGGACTTGCTTCCTCCCTGACCTCCCTGCCTTCCTCCTTCTGCTCCTGCACTTACGGGGTGGGGGGCCCCCACAGCTTCTCCTCTCCTTTTCTCCCAGCCTCCTGGGCCTGTTGTTCCTTCAGGCTTCCTTCCTGGGGGTTTCTGCAGTTTTCCTTCCCGACGGATCCCACTTAGATCCCCATCACATCCGTTAGTTCCAAGTTATGAAGGCTGGGTCCATGTGTTGCTCTCGCAGGTGAGTGACCCCACACTCTCTAGGGAGGCTCTATGCACCGATCCGAGAGGGCTCTGTCTTCTATGACCCGAGCACGTGCAGGTTTCCGTAAATCCTGGCAACGTGAGCAGTTGCCGAAACTGAACGGGTTACGGAGGGAACCACTTCTGTTTTCCTAGCATGGCTGAAGTGGTGCTGTCAGATTAAACCAGACAGTCTCAGCGTCTCCAGAAACCCCAGTCAGCCCCCCTTCCTCCCCAGCCCACAGCCCGTTTCACTTCTCCTTCCCACAGAGGGGAGAAGCTTGGGCCCAAGGTTGTTTTTTCTCTGCCAAGGAAGTAGCACCCAGTGCACCTCCCTTCTACTGCAGTAAGGAAACCACAACCGGCCCCGAGACCCTTAGAATGCAGCGAGAGTCAGGACACCCCCAAGGACACCCCTCCACCTTGTCACGCCTTGGCTTGGGTGGCATCAGGTGCGACTGCGTGGCAGGGGCCTGCCTGGCCTGCTCTTCCCCTTCCCTTGGGCCCGAGAGGACACACTCTGTCCTTGGATGGACACGGTGACCCTTGACACTTCCTGTCGTTCCTGCTCTTGTCTTTCTCTTCTTCCCTGGCCAGGTGCGAGCCCTTGCAGGGACGTGATTCACAGGCTCCCTTGATTCACGGGATCTCTTGCCTCCCACACGTACTGGGCCACGTGCCTGACGCCGGGCTTCTCAAACCAGTGAGCCTGAGTCACGGGGAGGGCTTGTTGGAACACCCAGCGCAGGACCCCACCCCGGGAGCTTCTGATGCAGTGGGTCTGGGCGGGGGCCCGAGAATTTGCATTTCTATCAAGTTCCTAGGTGATACTGAGGCTGCCCTACCGACCGGGAGCTTACCTTGAGACCTTCTGTAGGAGTTTCTAGATCTGCAGGGTTTGAGGTTCGCATTTTCAGGATTTTCAGGATTCTAGGAAGATGAGGCATCACGAACCAGGAGGACGGTCCTCCACACCCCTGGTTATGGCGGCTGGCATCCTCGGAGCATAAGGGACTTTGGTATTCATAGGCCCAGTTGGTAATCCTGTCCAGGGACTTCCAGAGGAAGGGCATTATAGGGGACCCTTAGAGCAACATGTTTATCATCCAACATTGGAATGAAATGAGAGGTTCAGGTAACGATGGATCATTTATTATGTAATCATCCCCCTCAGCAGTGGGGTCTGGGCATGCTCCTTCCCCCAGCAGCTGGGAGAAGCTGGCTGACAGCTCTGAGTTGAGTCCCTTTCCAGAAATTGCCAGCCTTGCTCAAGGCCACCTCCTTCTCCCGGGGCAGCCCACATCCACAGACTGATCAGTGCTGGGGTATGGCACCCTTGCCCCATTTCTAGACACCGAGGGGCCATCCCAGCTCCAGAGCTCCCCACGGGGGAGCGGAGGCCTTTGTTGTGACCATATCACAGCTCAACGCCTCCCCCACCCAGTCCTGTTTCCCTCACTCCTCCTTGGTGATGGAACCTGAGGGCGTTCCTGGTCACCTCCCTGTCCATCTCTGGGGGTGCTTGTTTGGGACCCTGATTCCTAAGCCTGGTTGTCCCTCGTTCTGGGGAGCTAGTACAGATGATAAATGCTTCTAGAAGTTAGAGCAGGGCACTGTGCTCGGCACCTGGTGTTCGCACGGAGGAGGACATGGACGGTTGTGGTGGAGTCTGACTGCCTTTGCCCACCGCTCTGTACTAGCTTCTTGCTTCTGGAACCTTGGAGGCCCCCGAGGTGCCATAGCTTGCTTGCTCCAGGACTTTGACCCCGCCTGTCTGCTCACCCCCTTCCACCTGGACACCTGTTCCCTTCACCCCCTTCCTCAGCCATGACCTTTGGTCACCCCCATAAAAGCCACTCAGGTGGCCGCTCTCTTCAAGAAGAAATACAAAGGAAAGAATGTGAAAAAACCCAACACTGGAACTCTGTAGGGAATCTTGGTCAGGGTCCCCTATAAGGTGCTGTGAGTGTTTATGAAAAGCAAGGAATGCTTTAATATTAAACATGAGGTACCCAAAGGACTTCTAGATATAGGGAAGATCGTTGTCCTTGAGAAGAAGGACTTCTGGGTTCACCCCGGGGAGCTCCCTGAAGGAAATGAGGATAACTAGTTGCGGGGGTGCTTGGCAGGGAATCAAACAAATACTGACTGGGCGAGGAAGGAGGGGCTGGGCTGAGCATCTCCGCCGGCCATTTCTTAACCAATAATGCTGATGATATCAGCTGATTTTGAGACTGTAAAAATATTCTCACATTTTAAAAGAAGATTTTATTTGTTTATTTGAGTGAGAGAAAGAGGGGGAGAGAGAGAGATCATGAGCAGGGGGGCAAGGGTAGAGGGAGAAGCAGACTCCCCGCCGAGTCGGGAGCCCTATGCGGGACTCAATCCTAGGACCCCAGGATCATGACCTGATCCCAAGGCAGATGCCCAAATGACTGACCCAGGCACCCAAAATCCTCACATTTTTACGAGGACTTTGCAAAGTAGTGCTCCCTGATGACTTCAGAGTCCTCTAAGTCCTACAGAATAGGAACAAAGGAGGTCCATTTGGAAAGCATATCTGAAAAGGAGTCATCGAATGTGTCCCCTGAAAACGTTCCTTACCCTCACACTGATGGGCAGATTCAGCCTCCTGTCCCTCTGGATGGACACTGTCCCTGAGTGTCCCCCCTCGAAGCACCCGGCACTGCTCCCATAACTCTCCAGTACACCGACTTCTCCACAAGCCTCTCTCCCACACAGCCTGTGAGCAACTCAGGGGCATGGCCTATGTGTGTCCTTGTGCTCCCCCCAACACCCCCCCCCCCCACACACCAGCCATGCGGGAGAGACTTAGTATTTATTGAATGAATGAACAAATTACATGTATTTGCTCTAAAAATAATTCTAGATAAATAGTTCTAGAAATCATGGGAAAGATAGGGTGATTAATTTTAGTTGGGACAAAACTTCATTCTTCCCAAATCCTTGAAGGTGATAAAAAAGAAATGAAAAGGCAGACATTTATGTTGGTGACAGTACACAAAACAAGACTAATTAGAGTTGTAGGGGGAAAAAAAAGATGTTCTTTGTGAATCTGGGTTCATTTTATTCTCAGCTCCTTTTCTGGAAACCAGGGCTTTCTGTATCTTTTTAGAAACAGTGAAGGACACGGAGTGCAGAGAACATAATGGTTTTCTTTGTTTTACTGTAAGACTTTCTCCCCCGGTTCTTGGATTCTGTCTGATTCTCAACAAATAGGCACAAACTGACAACGCCGATTCCTTCAACGTCTTGTAGCCCCATTCACAACAAGAATTCAAGACACATAATGATGAAGTCAACCGATAGATTTATAGTTAACGCTGAGCTAAACTATACTTTTACAGTTGTTGTATAAAGCATTCTAAGAGCAAGCTAGGCACAGGACATGTTTCCTTTTCCAAACATCAAAGTGATTTTAATTTTTTAAAGGGCATTTTTGTATCTTTCCCATTTCATTTATTTCTCTTTCCCCGCAGTTTCCCTATTCCCTTCCCCCCCAGAAATGTCTGTGTCACTGCATCTTCAATCTTTTGTAACAATCTACAACACTACCCTCATAACTTCTTTAAACGAAACCAGCTAATTAAAGGAACCTACAAGGAGAAAGATCTGGAAAAGGAAATAATAGCAGCTCAGATTTCCTGAGATTTGAGTACAGGGCCATTCTAAACACCTTACCTCACTGGATTCATGGCGACCTCATGAGGTGGGTGCTACTAAGTTCAGCTCCCCCTTGCTCATGAGGGTCTTGCTCAAGGTCACAATGGTGTGAGGTGGGGGGCCCAGCTTGCAAACTCTGGAGCATAAGTTTGTGAACCTGTGCCCTCCGCTACCCTGATATCCTGCCTACCTTCTGTGACTGAGATGAGAAAGAGGGAAAATGGCGACTCTCTCAAGCCCTGTCAGTGAGAACTGAGGTTTTTTTTAAAAGATTTTATTTATTTGAGAGAGAGAGAAAAAGAGAGAGCATACACACACACACATACACACACAAGCAGGGACGGGGGCAGAGGGGGGGGGCCAGCAGGATCCCAGGATGTGAGGCTGGATCCCAGGCCTGAGGTGAAGGCAGATGCTTAACCGACTGAGCCGCCCAGACACCCCGAGAACTGAGCTATCATCACCGTGTAAGGTGCTCTCCTATGTTCAGCTGGGCTTATTTGATCTGAGGCTGCTTGGCTGTCTCCGGCCTCAGGGTCACCGGTGTTCAAGGCAGGAAGAGGATCTGGTTCGTTCTCTCTCTTTCTTTGTCTCTCTGTCTTTCACCCCCGACTGTATTCTCTTGCTATATATTTTAAGGCTTTTTATTCGATTCTTATCAAAGGAGGATTTCATCTACGTCTGCTTGGTAGATACTTGAACTAACTTCCACCCCTTATCTTCCCCTGCTACTGCCAGAGAGTCACCAAAAGCAATTGAGAGGTCATAGGTCAAGGGCAGGAGTCACAGGACACCGGGCTGGTCCCCTAAACAATGGCTGAGGGTCAGACAATTGAAAACTGAAGGTGTTATAAAAACTTGGGCATCTGTGAGCCTATTAATTGTTGGACACTATCCCTGTGCAATGAGTGTAAGAAACCTCAGATCTTGTGTTGGCAGAGCTACCAAAGCACTTTGCTAAGGTGAAACCATCAGGGAGAGACAAAGCTTTCCAGAAAAAGGTCTGGCTTCTCAGAGACATCCCGTTACCTTATTTATATATTCCATTCCCTATTCCAACCAATAACTGTGGTTGGCTTCTGATGAGCAAGAGACAAAGAGGAGGGAGTGAAGGGCATTATATCCACGAAGTCAGGAAACGCGGGATATCCCTTTCTCCCTGGGGTGTGATGGGGCATCGCCTCAGCAGGACTGAGCACCTTTGACCTCTCAGATCTATTCTCCCCTCCTTCCAATGAGCCACTTCAGGCTAGACACCCGTAGCTCACAGTCAGATGCCCTGATTTCCTTTTCTACATGGGGAGTAGTTTCTGTTCTGGAAAGAAAGGTTTTGGGGCCTGCCACCTGAGAGCAACTCACACCTCAGAAGATGACCAGGTCGGGGCTCTCTATCCCAAAGCTGGTTGTCCAAACTCCTTAAGTAACCTCCCACAGAAGGAGCTTCCTTGTCAAACAGGTTCATCTACCTCCTTAGTAGCGATTTGCTTTCCACTGAGGAGGAAGGGGGGTTCTCTGAGAACTCATGCCTGTGTGATCCCTGACTATCTTAACACCAGTTCACACACACTCATTCAAAAGTGTTTATTGAGATAATAATAATCCTATAATAATAAAGGTCATAAATGTATTCCTGAAGAGAATAATATATTCATAACGAGTGGAAGATTATGCAGCCAAAGATGGGAGGTTATGTGTAAACTATTTTTTCTTTTGTGTTTTTCTGTAGTTAAAATGTCTTCTATGATAAACAGATTAATCTTTTTTTTTTTTTAAGGAAAGAGAGAGACCATACAAGGTGATGGGGCAGAGGGAGAGGGAGTCTTCTTTTTTTTTTTTTTTAAGATTTTCTTTGTTTATTTTTGAAAGAGAGAGAGTGCATGAGCACACGAGCTGGGGGAAGGGCCAGAGGGAGAAGCAGATCCCCCACTGAGCAGGGAGCCTGATGCAGGACTCCATCCCTGGGCCCTGGGATCATGACCTGAGCCGACGGCAGATGCTTAACAGATTGGGCTACACAGGCACCCAAACAAATAAAATTTTAAAGTAAAAATGCTATGTTATGAACATGAGTCTAGATGAACAAAGCACTCTTCCCCCCCCAAGGTTTTCTTTCTTTCTTTCTTTCTTTCTTTCTTTCTTTCTTTCTTTCTTTCTTTCTTTCTCTCTCTCTCTCTCTCTCTCTCTTTCTTTCTTTCTTTCTTTATCTGAGAGAGAAAGAGAGAAGGAGGAAGAGAGTGTAAGCAGGGAAGAAGCAGAGAGAGAGGGAGAGTGACTCTGAAGCAGATTCTATGCTGATCACGGGGCCCGATGTGGGGCTTTATCTTAGGATTGGGAGATCCTGACCTGAGCCGAAACCAGGAGTCAGATGCTCAGCCCGCTGAGCCACCCAGTCGCCCCCGAACAAAGCACTCTTCACAGCACGATGTAGAAATAAACTTCTGCCTTTAGCTATAATGGAGCAACAGGGACTGGATTTACCCTCCCACCTGAAATGATTTAAAAAGCAGAGAAAAGGGGCGCCTGGGTGGCTCAGTGGGTTAAAGCCTCTGCCTTTGGCTCAGGTCATGATCTCAGGGTCCTGAGATTGAGCCCCGAGTTGGGGCTGATTTCCCCTCAGCAGGGAGCCTGCTTCCCCCTTCTCTGCCTGCTTGAGATCTCTCTCTCTCTCTCTCTCTCTCTGTGTCAAATAAATAAATAAATAAATAATCTTTAAAAAAAAGCAGAGAAAGCATATGAAAGAACAGTTTTCAGACGTTATAGAACAGACTGCAAAATAGTGATACCTGAAAAAATTGAAACCAAGAAGGGCACCATTAAGTTCTCCCAGATGATGACCTGGAGAGAGTTACCACCTGCTGTGTAAGGAAGAGGAATCCAAATAGAGCCTAGTGGTATCTTGAGTTGGGAAGCCAATGTCAGAGTTTGGAGAGACGGTGATAGTTAATTTTATGTGTCGACTTGGGTAGGCCACGGTACTCAGATTGTTGGTTAAACATCATTCTAGATATTTCTGTGAAAGCATTTGGTATGGACTAAAATTTTGTGTTCTCCCAAAAATTATACATAGAAGTCCTAATCCCAGTGTGATAGTATTTGGAAGTGGGGCCTTTGGAAGATAATTAAGTCATGAGGGTGGAGCTCTTGTGATGGGGTTAGTGCCCTTATAAGAGCATGAGAGAGAGAGAGAGAGAGAATTTCTCTCTCTCTGCCATGTGAGGACACAGTAATAAGGATTTGTCATTGAAGCCCCCAGCCATGGTGTTTGTCATAGCATCACAAGTTGGCTAACTCAGTATTTCTGGGATGAGACGAACATTTAATCATTTAAATCAGTCTTTGAGAAAGCAGATCACAGCTATAATGTGGGTGGGCCTGACCCAATCAGTTGAAGGCCTTAAGAAAAAGACTAACCTCTCCAGAGAAAGAGAGAGTTCTGCCAACAGACTGGCTTCAAACTGGATTTGCCACATTAACTCTTCCCTGAGTCCCCAGCCTGCCAGCCTACCCAGATTTTTTGTCAGCCTCCATGATCTATAATCATATGAGCCAATTTCTTAGAATAAATCTCTCTCCCCATCTTTCTATGTCTCTCTATATATACACATACATATTTTAAAATATACATTTTGAAGGGATGATGGGGACCCGATGAAGTTTTATAGCAGGGCAGTGTGGATCGGTGAGGTGCCTCAGGAAGATGTCTCAGGCTGAACTGGAGTAACGAGAGGCTGAAACTCGGGAGAATCCAGGTATGCGGTAAGAAGAAAGGAAAAGGACGGGAGGGAGGCAGGAGTCAGTAAGAAAGACAGTTTTATTTTAAGATTATACTTTATTTATTTAAGAGAGAGAGAGAGAGAGAGAGATCACAAGTAGGCAGAGAGGCAGGCAGAGAGAGTGGGGGAAGCAGGCTCCCCGCTGAGCGGAAAGCCCGATGCGGGGCTCGATCCCAGGATCCTGAGATCATGACCTGAGCCGAAGGCAGAGGCTTAATCCACTGAGCCACCCAGGCGCCCAAGAAAGACAATTTTAAAGAAAGAACTCCTAGGGCCTGGTGCAGACTATTTCTTACTCAGGTGACTGGGACGAGGGTGTCGAAGGCGGGGCGGCTTGGTGAAAATCACGGAAGGCAAGCGTGTAAGGGACACGACCGGAAGACAGGTTGCGCAGGAAGACGGAAGGAAGCGAGGCGGCCATGTTTGAGCGGGCTTGGGGACGGAGGCTGGCTCCGAGGCTCCGAGGCTCCGAGGGGGAGCTCTCTGAAGGGAGAGGAGGTCTGAGGTGTGCAGAGGGTGGAAAGAAGGAGGAGGTCGGCGAAGAAGGCCAGGCCAAGGAGAAGGTGATGCTGCTGAAGGGCCGAGCAGACGTTGCTCCGCTGAACTGGGAGGAAGACCAGGGCTGCTGCGGCAGACAGGAAGGACCCCTCTTTTAGAGAGTGAGTCATCCTCGCTGCCCAGTGTGGCAGAGACCGAGCAGATTGAGGACGGGCCAAGGGCCCTCGTTTGGCATCAGTGGGCCCTTGGTGCCATTCCGGGAACGCTTTCAGTAATTTCCTAGCGGTGCCAACCACAATGCTAGGGATTGGAGGGGGATGGGCAAGGACGGGGGTGGCTGGGCTTGTTCCTTTAGGAGTGACAAGCTCAGGAGCAGCTAATTTGGAATTCCTTCTGTTCGTGTTGTCATTGTCCCTGGCCAGACCTTTCTGGAATAGTTACTGCCATCAGACACTCCGCTAGGCGGTGACAGGGAACGCTAATGGGGAGTAGGGAAGGAAGGATGCACGAGGAAGGGGGGAGGGCACAGACCGAGAAGGGTTGGTAAGAAGAGGGAGAGCAGGGGGGTGTGAATGACGGGTGGAGGGCTAGCCTGCTGCTTCTGCTGAGTCTAGAGAAAGACACATGGGCTGGGAGGTGACGGGAACCCAGAGGGTGGGCGAGGTGTAGCCTCCGGCTGTCCCGTGGGTCCTGAAGGTCTCTGGGGAGCCTTTCCCACCTTTGTCCCAGGTGACTGTGGGTCTAGTCCTAGTCACCGCCCCTGGGCACGGGACTGTACTCTGCCAGTTGAAGTGCTCCTTGTGGTTCTCACCAAGCCCCCAATTTCTGGCCCGAGGGTATCCCAGGAAGTGAGAAAAAAGGAATTTTTGGTGCTAGAAAGAACTCATTACAAAATTTCCCTTGGGACCTGGAGTTTAAGTGCTTTTCACTGAGGGGACTTTGCGCCTCGTTTTCCTGAATGACTCAAATGTTTGCTTCAGACAATGGCAGAGTGTATCTTGCTTGAATCACTGGATTTCTGTTATTTTTGTAAGACATGGGTGGGCAATATGACTCAGTATTTTTCCAAGAGATGTGAAAATTATATTGCCTATTTGGGATCATTTCATGCTGAGATGTGGAACATTTTTTCTTGAATTTCAAATCTTGGAGCTTGGGGAATTTTTGTTTTTCTTTTGCCTTTCAATCATTTCAGATCTTTTCCAGATAGAACTTTAAAGGAAAGCTCCGTCGCAATTGTTCTAGGTTGTGAAGTGTACTTTGAATTACAATATTCCACTTTTTTAAAAATAAGAGCTTTGCTAAATCAAGTGGCGTGGTTGCCATGTTGATCGTGAAAAAGCTGGAGAACGTGGGAGTAGTTGAGTCTTGAAGGTCATCTAATTTAAAACTTTAGTGCGCGAATACCTTCAGACTGGTTTTCCAGCATCTTCTTGGATTTCTCTCACTCTGATGCATCAGGTGACAGAAGGCCCTTTGGGTACGAGGCACTACCACTTCTGCATGGGACTTTCACTCCTTTGTATCCTGTCTTCCTGTAGCTTCCAAACACAGGGTCCTCCTCATCCCTATTCTCTACGAATCTCTTGAATATAACAGAATGTTAGTTTTCTGTAACAGAATGATAGTTTTTGAAATACTGCTACATTTTCCTTTTAAAGATTTTATTTTTGTTTTTGAGAGAGAGAGAGAGCACGAATGGGGGAGAGGGGGAGGATCAGACAGAGAGGGAGAAGCAGACTCCCCCCTGAGCAGGGACCCCGACTCTGGGCTCGATCCCAGGACCCTGAGATCATGACCTGAGCCAAAGATGGGATGCTTCACCGACTGAGCCACCCAGGCACCTCTGCTATATTTTCCTTTTTGATAAATGAGGTATTTTTCCAGCAGTCTCCTTACTGTTAATGCTAGGCCAAGAGGCTGAGCTTAGCATCTCTGGGAAGGATAGTGTTATGGACTGAATTGTGTCCCTCCGCCCCCCCATTCCTGTGTTGAAGTTCCAACCCTAGTACCTCAGAATGTGACTGTATTTGGAGATAAGGTCTTCAAAGAGATGATTAAGTTGAAATGAGGTCTTTAGAGTAGTTTCTAATCCAATCCAACTGGTGTCCTTCAAAGAAGAGGGCATGTGGACACAGACACTAGGGGCATGACAGCCCAGAGGGACAACCATGCGAAGGTGCAGCAAGAGATCGGCTGTCTTCAAGCCAGCAAAACAGGCCTCAGAAGAAAACAAACCTACTGACATCTCAATCCTAGACTTTGAACCTCCAGAAGTGTAAGAAAACTCATTTCTATTATTTAAGGCTTCCAGTCTATGGTATTTTGTTGCTGCCGCCTCTGAAAGCTAATGGCTCTTAGGCAAGGAAGAATGAGAAAGACATGCCTCCAAGGCAGATGCTTCCAGCCGGGAAGATCGGAGGGGAGATGCTTCTAGTGTGTGTGTTGAGAGCCCACGGCATGAGCACCAGAGCAGGCGGAAATGTATCAGGTGCTAGTGCTCTCAGTGCCCCCCGCCCCGTGATCCCCAGCCCAGAGTTAGCCGTGGTGGGAGCCACTGAGGGGCGATGGAAGCATCCATAAAGTTCTGGAGCAGAGTTGAATTTACCATGAGCTTTAGTTTCCGGGCCTCCAACTTGCTGGAGCTTCTTCCGATGCCTTAGGTGGGGCCCTAGCAAGGTATTCACTTATCTTGTTTTGAACAAATTTGCAAAAAGATACTTTTAGTTGCAATTGGTGAAAACCGACATCTCGTTCCACTCCAGTTTCCTCTCCATCACACTATCCTCCTGTGAGTTGGGTAGGCGAGGCGCCCAGCTCGAGGAAATTGGAGTTGGGGTTTTGGGTTTGTGGGACGTACTTATGCGGCGTATAGTCAGCTCCGTGTCTGGTTCTACTGCGGCTAGCCATGCTGGGGTCGGGATGGTTCGCAGGCAGGGGTAGACCAGGAATGTTGGGAACCAGATTGGTAGTATTTACTGATTTCTGTGGCATAAATACTCCCTCCTATTTCGAGCTGTATGTGTGTAATCCCTGTACATAGGGTTGGAAAGAGCAGACACCATTATATTGGCACCATCGGAATACAATAGATGTAAAAAACTTCAAGAACATGGAGTAAAATGTATAAGCAGGAAACGATGAGTTTTGAGAATGTACCATCTTTGTTTTTAGGATTACTGATTTAATTGTAAGTTTCTAGTATTTAAACTTTTTTTAGATTTATTTATTTATTTAACAGAGGGGAGAGAGAGATCACAAGTAGGCAGAGAGGCAGGCAGAGAGAGAGGGGGAAGCAGGCTCCCTGCCGAGCAGAGAGCCCGATGCGGGGCTCCATCCCAGGACGCTGAGACCTTGACCTGAGCGGAAGGCAGAGGCTTTAACCCACTGAGCCACCCAGGCGGCCCAATATTATTTAATTTTTAATAATGGCTGTGATCAGCAACTGCCACCCCAAATTCCCGAAAAACCAGCTGTTCTTGTGAGCCAGAAGGAGCGAGCTCCATCACACCACCGAGACCCAGGAGCTCTCCCACTACCCTCTGTGTTGGTTCACCCTGTTTGATGACAAGAAGGCTCAGGCCTAGAGTTAGTAATTTGATATGAAATATGTGAGTAAGGGAGAAGAAACTAGTTTTCTTAAATGTATGGAGCCAGAGGCCAGTGGGTGGGAAATTCAATCTTCAGCTATGCACGTTTTACACAAAGGATTGGTTTCTCATCAAAGCCTCGTTAAAATCTATTGAGAACATGCTTGATAATGCAGGCCAGAGCATTCTAAATGCCCTATATATTTAAAAGAAAATTTTGATGATGTATTAGTTCTCTGTGGCTTTGTAACAAATTAATCTGAAAATTAGTGGTTTAAAACACACATTTATTATTTCACAGCGTCTGTGGGTCCAGAATCTTGATGTGGCTTAGCTGGGTCTTCTGGCCCAGTGTCTGTCACAGATTGTGATCAGGGTATTCGATAGGGCTGTAGTTGCCTTGATGGGGGCTCAACTCTGTTTCAAGCTCACTCCAGTGGTAGTGGCAGGATACAGTTCATCACAGGTTGTTGGACTAAGGACCTCAGTTCCTTACTGGCTTGTTCTCGGACCAACAGTGCTGTATAACTAGGGAACTTGTAAGAACTGGAGAATCTCAACACCCACCTCAATCCTACTGAATCAGAATCTGCATTCTCACATGAGCTTACTGGGTCTATTCCTGCCCCAGGGCCTTTGCCCTGGCTATTCTGTCTGGAATGCTTCCCCTCAGTTATCCACCTGACCACTCCCTTATCACTTTCCTGTCTTTTTTTTTTTTTTTTAAGATTTTATTTATTTATTTGACAGAGAGAGAGAGAGAGAGATCACAAGTAGGCAGAGAGGCAGGCAGAGAGAGAAGGGGCAGCAGGCTCCCCGCTGAGCAGAGATCCCGATGTGGGACTCGATCCCAGGACCCTGAGATCATGACCTGAACCGAAGGCAGAGGGTTTAGCTTTAACCCACTGAGCCACTCGGGCGCCCCTCACTTTCCTGTCTTTAGTCATTTAATCACTTTTGCAGTAAGGCCTTCCCTGGTCACCCAGTCCAAAACTGCCACACACCCAGGCATCCCGTGACCTTTCCCTAATTGAAGTTTCTTTAGACCTTATCACCTAGTATGTCAACCTCCTACACTTGTATGTAAGTTTCATGAGGACAGCTTTTTGTTTTCATTTTTCTTTTTTTTTTTTCATTTTTCTTTTTAAGTGCCACTTACTGCACCCCCAGCTCTTAGACGAGGGTCTGAAACATGGTAATAATGAGTTCTTTTGATCTAGCAGGCTAGTAACCAGGAAGAAAGTCAAGTCCATTGAGCCACACTGGCTCCTACTGATTCCTATTGCTCCCATTTCCTTTCTTGCTGAACTGATTTTTAATTATAGAAATAATGCACGCACATGGCAAAATTAGAATGATACAGCAAATTATAGAATGAAAGTATAAAATGGAAAATAAACATTATATTTCTTCCCCAACCTGCTCCCTCAGTCTCACTCCTCGGAAGCCCCCATCATCAAGATTTCCTGTTTTAGGGTGGTTATTACAGAACTTGAAATAATTTGCTTATTGCAAATTATTTGCTTTGTTTCTTGATTTATCAATGTAGAAAGGGTCTACTGATTCCTTGCTATGAAAGTGAAAATGAAGACTCTAATACATCTTATAATGCCACCTACTTTCCCTGACCAGTTTTTTTTTTTAAAGATTTTTATTTATTTATTTGAGAGAGAGAGAGAGAATGAGAGATAGGAAGAGGTCAGATGGAGAAGCAGACTCCCCGCTGAGGAGGGAGCCCGATGTGGGACTCGATCCAGGGACTCCAGGATCATGACCTGAGCCAAAGGCAGTTGCCCAACAACTGAGCCACCCAGGCGCCCTCCCTGACCAGTTTTTATTAGATATATTATTTTAGTTCTTTGGTTTTTCTATGGGGTGTTTTACGACTTTAAATAAGATATTAAAACCTTTATTTCTGGATCTATCAAATTTAAGCAGATCCTCTTGACTCTCTGCTTTTCTTATCTGCTTCTTATTTCTTTTTTTTTTAAGATTTTATTTATTTATTTATTAGGAAAGAGAGAGAGTGAGAGAGAGCATGAGAAGGGAAAAGGTCAGAGTGAGACGCGGACTCCCCATGGAGCTGGGAGCCCGATGTGGGACTCGATCCCGGGACTCTGGGATCATGACCTGAGCCGAAGGCAGTTGCTTAACCAACTGCGCCACCCAGGCGCCCTGCTTCTTATTTCTTTTTATGACTTTTTTTTTTTTTAAAGATTTTTTATTTATTTATTTGACAGAGAGAGAGAGATCACAAGTAGGCAGAGAAGCAGGCAAGAGAGAGTGGGGAAAGCAGGCTCTCCACTGAGCAGAGAGCTCGATGCGGGGCTCGATCCCAGGACCCTGAGACCATGACCCGAGCCGAAGGCAGAGGCCTCAACCCGCTGAACCACCCAGGCGCCCCTCTTTCTATGACTTCTTATGTTACATTGCCAAGGTTTATAATATTTACATTCTGTTCTGTAAGCATAATGATGGTTTTTAATGCATTTTGACTATAGATTGATTCTAAGAATAAAAATCATTGAAAAAGCCATGACAATATTATAATTATTTACGTATTATTTGCCACTGAAACAACGATTGGCTCTATAGAGAAGGAACATAATCTGATGTCACTAAATCTTTGAAGCTTAAAGAAAAATCACTTAAGCCTCAATACCTAATGTATTCCCCTGCTTTCTTTTCATCTCCCTTTACTTCTAGGTCATCCCCAGCTACCACTGTGTCTGATATTTAAGCCACTTTATTTCTTGGAGTCCTGATTTTATTTTTCTGGAAGCTCTAAGTTATTTTGAAAGCGACTCCAATACCTTGTTCATGTAGGGTAGGCGTCAAGTAAATTTTCTAAATTCTCACAAGTCCAAAAACATCTCTGTTTAGCCTTCTACTTAGTCGACAGTTTGGCTGAATAGAGAGTGTTAGGTTCAAAATCTTTGCTTCTCCGAACTTGGAAACAGGGCCGCCTCCATTGGCATGGGACCTATGCTCTCCAAGAAAGAAAATAGTATGAGTACTATAGACCTTGGTCTCTGGGAAGGATCAGGAAATAAAGGAAGTGCTTAAAAGGTCCCTGTGCCTAGAATTACCCCTTACCCCCAACCCCCCTTTGGATTAAGACTCTATGGTTGCCATCTCGAAATTCTTAATAATTTTTCATCGTGAAGTCCCACGTTTTCATTGTCACTGAGCCCTGCAAGTTATGAAGCTGGCTTTGCTTAGAAGACATTCAAGCATCTAGCAATGTTGCTAAGTCTGAAGTCAACTGATTCTTCCTCCTTGGTAGGTAATGTGCTTTCTCTTTTTGGAAACTTCACATACACACACGTAGATCATTTAATCCGACTTTTATTCAGGGTTTTCACCGATATGCACTTAGTTCTGGATCTTATAACACGGCTCTGGTTTGGCATTCTCTGGACCCCTTTACTCTGAAATTGCTTATTCTTCAACTTAGGGAATTTTTTCGTTGTTTCTCTGATTTTTTTTCCCCCTTCTCTGTTTTCTTTCCTTGAGAGGAGCTTCCATTTGATGATGATAGGATTTCCTTCGTCTTCTGTCTCATTTTTCCTCAAATATCTTGTATCTCTCCAATGTTTGTATCATGTTCTGGGTGATCTTCCATGTTCTAGGTTTATCTTCCAAATCACTAATTCGGCCTTTAGCTTTGTTCATTTGTTATTCTGCTCATTCACTTTTTTTTTTTTTTTAAGCTTTGGTAGTTATATTTTTTAGGTTCCTCAAACTCTATGAGGAGCTAGGCTCCTTTTTCATAGCAGTTTGCCCTGTTGCTTGAAATTTTCTCTCAAGTTTATCTTTGAGGCTAGAATTAAGAAAAAAGAAATACTTCCCTCATGTTCCTGAATTACCCTTCTTTTAGGGTGAGTTGTTTTTGCGTGTGTTTTTCATGCTAATCCTCCTCTTGCTTGCTGTTGATTTTCCTCACATGCCTTTTTATCCCTTCACATTTGTAATGCATGTTCCTGTTTCTTAGTGCGTGGCTGCTTTGGGCTTTTTCTGCGGTTTATTGACATGGTTCCTTCCCGCGTGGGAGCCTTGACTGTGGCTTTTAGGTCAGTGGGTGAGGAGCATTTACAGGCCTTCTCCTGGTCAGGGGTATGGACCTCAGTCCAGCAGGCTGGGGACCTCTCCAATGATCAAAGTAGGAAAGGCCTTATTCTGCGAAAATAGCACTTTAGTGTGTTTCTATCCTTGTCTTTTACTCCTCCTTCTTCTCTTCCTTCTTTTTCTTAGCAGCTGTTGTGAGGCCTGGAGTTAGCTTAAACTCTGCTCCATCCCATTCTTGAGAGAGCCCTTGTAGCTGCAGCCTGGATCCCTGGTGCTCAGCGGGGTCCCGGACCAGCAGCAGCTGCAGCACCTGGAAACTTGTTCAAAATGCAAATTCTTTGCTGAGCCCCACCCTGGACTTACTGAAACGCGGGGGTGGGGTGGGGTGGGGGGGACTCAGCCACCTAGGTTTTAACAAGCCCCAAAACAAGCGCCAAGTTTGCCGCCTATTGCCTAGGGCCCCGCCGCTGGGGAGCAGCTCTGTTTCGGAGAAGGAGAGGAGAGCGCTGTACCTGCTCCGGCTGGTTCCCAATTTCTTCAATGAGTTACTCCACT
>CM052806.1:80405390-80510856 GCA_028533885.1 Nasua narica | reverse complement strand
CCCCCCCCCCCCCCCCCCCCCCCCGCCCACGCCACCCAAACCCATTCCGTACTGGCAACCGCTTCCAACTCTTTCAGCCACTTTCTGTTATTTCACTCTGTATTTCTAAATAACATAATTATATGGCTATTTCTCAGGTTATCGACTGGGGTTATTACTTATTGATTTCCTGTTACTGTTATTGAGCATTTTAACTCTTTCACCCTATCCACCCCTTCTTCTCCTCGGCCTATCTTCTAAGCACACTTATATCACTATGTTTTAAAAAGTCAATAGCCAAAAAAAGAAGAAAAAAAACCCAGTAGCCAGAGTTTAAATAGGATTCACTACAGAACCCCTGTAGTGTACTGTTTTTCTCCTACAATTTGAGTTTATCCTAAAGTTAAAAGTCAACTTATTTTTGAATTTGCTTATTTTTCCAAGGGCTTATTTATTTTTCCCCCAAATGCTCCAATATATTTGTCACACTCTCATTGGCTGTATATTGTGGGTCTATTTAAAAGGCCATTTCCAGCAACCTGTTAGTTTCATTTTTTTTTTTTTTTTTTAAGATTTTATTTATTTATTTGACAGAGAGAGACACAGCGAGAGAGGGAGCACAAGCAGGGGGAGTAGGAGAGGGAGAAGCAGGCTTCTCGCCGAGCGGGGAGCCCGATGTGGGGCTCGATCCCAGGACCCCAGGATCATGACCGGAGCAGAAGGCAAACGCCCAACTGACTGAGCCACCCGGGTGCCCAGTTTCATGGTTTTTAATCCCTGGATACCTTCGTCTTGAAGCTCGCTGTGGGACTCCCCTTCTGACAGGTTGCTCCACGGGCCTCTGCTCAGCTGCCGTCCTGGGGTTTCCCTCAACCGTTCTCCCACTTTGCGGGAATCTTAGCAGGAAGTACTTAAGCAGGTCAGCATTAAGTCATCCTTCCTTGAATTGTATGTGAAATTCCTGGCCTTCTGACTTTGTCCCTGTGATTATGTCACTCTCTTGAAATACTGAAGACAACGACAACGAAGGCCTAGTACCTCACTTTGTTCTTATCAGTCTCCTTGCCCAGGGAAGGCCACCCTCCCCCCAAACTCCAGGCCCAAGAAGGGGGCTCTCATAGCTGCTCACAGACTTCCTTGATGCTATTGGGTGCCTCTGATTCTGGAGTTTGTTATCCCTTAGATGCTACATTCTTCGGCCATCTTGAGCATATAGAGGAAGAGACGATGAAGTCATACAGACCTGGGGTGAAACGTCACCTGCTCCTCTCGATTGCTGCCTAACCTTAACCTGCCACTTAAGTCTTATTTTCCACATTGGAAAAGTGCAGGGATCATACTACTCTCATTAAGTCAAAGAGATTAAATGAGAGGATATTTACGAAGCATCTAGGGTAGTTCCCACATAGAAATACTAGCTCTGTTCTCCATTCCTTACGACCTTCCTCTGATCCCACCATAAACAGCTTTCTCTGCGTTGTCACCTGGCCTGTTTCCTTCGGACAAACTGACCCTCTGTGCACCTGTCCTTGGGTCTGTCTCTGGCACCACTGCCTCTCCCTCTCTCGTACTCCGATACCTCCCTTTGACCCACTCAGGAAGCTAAGTCGAGTTTTAAATAGAGAACCTGTCTAGTCTTCCCAGTCCTGCTACAAATAAGTGGGTCAAATCAGTACTTAATCCCATTTGCCATCTTCTTTGGTAGAGAGTATTTTTTATCAGTCTTCTGATAAGTAGGATGAAAATGAAATAGATATTGAGCAATCTTGCTTTATCATCTGTCAATATTACATTCTCGGCCCAAGCATCCTGCCTACACCTACCTTGTTCTTTTTCTCACTCTAAATGTAGATTAAAGGTCCTTTTCGTTGTCCTTAACTTATTTTGGCAAGGCCCAGCTCATCCTATGCTTTAATCTTCCTCACACCTTTTATACAAGTCTGTGCTGCTATTCTGTGTTTGTTCTTTGTATTTATTTATTTATTTATTTATTTATTTATTTTTATTTTAAAGATTTTATTTATTTATTTGAGAGAGAGAGAAAGCATGAGAGGGGAGAAGGTCAGAGGGAGAAGCGGACTCCCCACGGAGCTGGGAGCCCGATATGGGACTCGATCCCGGGACTCCCGGATCATGACCTGAGCTGAAGGCAGTCGCCCAACCAACTGAGCCACTCAGGCGCCCTATTCTGTGTTTGTTCTTGATTGAGTGTCTCTTTGTCCAAGTTCTCTGAAATTCTTGGCTTTGCAGGGCTCCTTGTGTACATACACACGATTAGTCCTTTGCTCACTATTCTTTTTTCTTTGAACATTTTTTTTATTAACATGTAATGTATTATTTGCCCCAGGGGTACAGGTCTGTGAATCATCAGGCTTTCACATTTCACAGCACTCACCATAGCACATACCCTCCCCAATGTCCATAACCCGGCCACCCTATCCCTAACCCCCTACCCCCCAGCAACCCTCAGTTTGTTTCGTGAGATTAACAGTCTCATCTCTATGGTTTGTCTCCCTCCCCGGTCCCATCTTGTTTCATTTTTTCCTTCCCTGCCCCTCACGACCCTCCCCCACCCCGCCTTTCAAATTTCTTATTATCAGAGAGATCATATGATAATTGTCTTTCTCTGATTGATTTATTTCACTTAGCATAATACCCTCTAGTTCCATCCACATTGTTGTAAATGGCAAGATTTCATTTTTGATGGCTGCATAGTATTCCATTGTGTATATGTATGTATATATATATACATTTTCTTTATCCATTCATCGGTTAATGGACAATCTATGTTCTTTCCGTAGTTTGGCTATTGTGGACATTGCTGCTATAAACATTCGGGTGCATATGCCCCTTTGGACCACTACATTTGTATCTTTAGGGTAAATACCCAGTAGTGCAATTGCTGGGTCGTAGGGTAGCTCTATTTTCAATTTTTTGAGGAACCTCCATACTGTTTTCCAGAGTGGCTGCACCAGCTTGCATTCCCACCAACAGTGTAGGAGGGTTCCCCTTTCTCCGCATCCTCGCCAACATCTGTTGTTTCCTAACTTGTTAATTTTAGCCATTCTGACTGGTGTGAGGTGGTATCTCACTGTGGTTTTGATTTGTATTTCCCTGATGCTGAGTGATGTTGTTTGCTCACTATTCTTACTCCTGTAAATTCTAAGTACTTGAAAGCAGGAGCCATTTGTATATTTCATTTTTCTCCTTGACATCCAGCATAGTGCCTTTCCATGAAGCAGAGCTCAGTATAACCTTACTAACCCAATTTATTTTTATTATTATACACTAAGGTAATTCTTAGTGCTTTTGTTTAAAGCATCTTTAAAGCCTTTCTTTCTTAAACATGGAAATGCAAACTTTTTTCCCATAACTGGCCCTAAATATTAAGGCTAACTATACAGTAATTACTATTTTTATGTACTTACACAAAAGAGAGCTGGGAATTCTGAACTCTGTCTCCTATTATGAAGCAAGATATTCAGTGGTATTTTACAGCCTTAGAGAAATTAGAAAACCAAAATAAAGCTTCAATTTTGGTTTTAATGATAATTTCTCACTTAGGACCTAGAGAGGAATAAATCTATGGGGTAATAAACTCAAGAGGCAGGAGTCACAATTTAACTACATTTACAGACGTAATAGGTTGTAAGTTAGTTATGCATAGGGCACAGGTTATAAATGAGGAATTTAAACACAATGAACAGTATCTGAACTTACTACATATATATTTAATGCTGCAGTTTTCAGATCACAAAAGAACTACTTGTCATTTTGGTTCAATTTGAAAGAGATTATTTACATTTTGGAAATATTTATAGGTTATGAGAAGTGGCTACTGATTGTTATTAACCAGATATGAGGATGACTCACCCCCTAAACTAAGAATGGAAACAAAATTTATTAAGACTTTGTCCATAATTTTGTATTACAATGTTTATTCAATTTTTCTTTATATCTTCAGGTTTTTTTTTTTAAGATTTTATTTATTTGACAGAGAGAGACACAGCGAGAGAGGGAACACAAGCAGGGGGAGTGGGAGAGGGATAAGCAGGCTTCCTGCCAAGCAAGCCCGATGCAGGGCTCGATCCCAGGACCCTGAGATCATGACCTGAGCCGAAGGCAGACACTTAATGACTGAGCCACCCAGGTGCCCCTATATCTGCAGTTTTGCTAAACATATTGCCTTGAGTGCTTAATAAGTGTTTGTTGCTGTGGATACAGTAGTAATTTTGCCACTGTCTCTCATTCAGTCCTCTTCATTTATTTATTTTAATTTTAATTTCTTAATTAAATTTTTTTTTAATTTTTGAATTAACATATAATGTCTTATTTGCCCCAGGGTACATGTCTGCGAATCATCAGGCTTACACATTTCACAGCACTCACCATAGCACGTACCCTCCCCAATGTCCATAACCCGGCCACCCTACCCCTACCCCCCCTACCCCCAGCTACCCTCAATTTGTTTCATGAATTTAGGAGTCTCTTATGGTTTGTCTCCTTTTATTTTAATTTTTAAAAATATTTTATTTCTTTATTTGAGACAGCAAGAGAGAGCACTGGTTGGGGGTGGGTGGGTGCGAGCAGGAGGGAGAGGGAGAGGGAGAAGCAGACTTCCGGCTGAGCTGGGAACCGGATGTAGGACTCAATACCAGGACCGTGGGATCATGACCTGAGCTGAAGGTGGATGCTTAACCCACTGAGCCACCGAGGTGCCCTTCATTCAGACTCCTTTAAGGATACACACTCCAACTCATTTACTAGTAAGCACTACCTTGATTATTTGGTTTGCCTTTTATAACCTGAAAACTCAAAAACCTATATAATACATAGTCACATACACCATACATGTATATACATACTAGTAAATTATATACATAAGTATATAAATACTTGATATATAAGTAGAGTATCTATGGAAAGTATATATTTACTTGATATATATGTAATGATATATAAAGTATTACTTGTATTTATATACTTGATATATATATATATATCTATCTATACATCCATATATATCTACTTGACATATATATCCACTTGAGGGGAGAGTAAAACTTCCTTATACTTCTTGGAAAGTAAAATTTTAATATTTCAGAAATAGGGATAGTGAAGGACATAGAACTTTCAGTGTTTGCCCTTTAGAACTACACATGCCCTGATCTACTCCAGTCTGGATTAGATGTCTCTCCTATGTGTTGCTACAACTCTTGTGTTTTTCTCCACCACAACACTTATCATATTGTGTTATGGTTTTATATTTACTTGTTTATCTCTTTTGCAGTAAGATCCCATTGAGGATAGAGGATGTGTCTTTTATTCCTGTATTCTTAGCAACTACCGGATGTATGTAGTAGCCACTCGATAATGGCAAATAAATGGACTGATAAATAAGTTACTTTAATTTTAAATTTAGCCAATCCCTCAGGCTAGTAATGCTCCACATATAGACACAGGCCTCCATAATTTTCCAGATTTAATCATTAATGTTGCTCATCCCACCAGGTATACCTTCTTAATTTTATTTTTTTAAAGATTTTATTTATTTATTTGACAAAGAGGAGAGAGATCACAAGTAGGCAGAGAGGCAGGCAGAGAGAGAGGGGGAAGCAGGCTCCCTGCTGAGCGGAGAGCCCAATGTGGGGCTCGATCCCAGGACCTTGAGATCATGACTTGAGCCGAAGGCAGGGGCTCAGACGCCCACTGAGCCACCCAGGCGCCCCTCACCAGGTATACCTTCTTAAGCTGCATCAGAGTACCCCAGGATTCAGAATGGGAAACCATAACCTAGTGCCCTGCACAACTATTTCTAAGCAGCTGGGTTGGTATTAGAGACATGGAGACTTTATAGATAATGTACATAACAGTGTTTTGGTAGGCCAAAGTAATATATAAATTCAAAGCATTTATAATTATGGGTTAGCTCTTAGCTCTAGGCCCCTGAAAGATAAAAACTTTTTTTGTTTAATTTTTGAATAAACTTTATTTTTTAGAGCAGTTTTAAGTTTACAGAAAAATTGAATAGTACAGAGTTCCCATATGCCAGTACCAAGTCTAACCTATTATTAGCATCCTACATTTGTCTGATACATTTGTTATAGTTTATGAACTGATATTGATACATTATCTTTAAAGCCCATGCTTTATACAAATTTCTTTAGTTTTTTTTTTTAAGGTTTTATGTATTTATTAGAAAGAGAGAGCGAGAGCATTATCGGGGAGGGCGGGGAGAGGAGCAGGGGGAGAGGGAGAGAGAGGATCCCAATCAGAACTCCTCACTGAGTGCAGAGCCCAAAGCGGGGCTCAATCCCATGATCCTGTGATCATAACCTGAGCCGAAATCAAGAGTCAGAAGCCCAACCGACTGAGTCACCCAGGCGCCCCCAGATTTCTTTAGTTTTAACCTAATATGTTTGTCCCCCCACCCAAGATCCAATCTACGGTACGTACCACGTTATATTTAGTTGTCATGTCTCCTTGGGATCCTCTTGGGTGTGACAGTTTCTCAGGCTGTCCATGTATTCATGATCTTGGCCATTTTGGGTATACCAGTCAGGAACTTTGTAGAATGTTCCTACACAGGAATTTGTTTGATGTTTTTCTCATGCTTAGACTGGGGCACAGGCGGAGTTTTTTGTAAGCAGACACAATCTAACATGGTGGTTATCAACATTCTTCTGCTTCTATGTTGGGCGCATGTGTGGCACACGCCCATGAGTAACGTCTCTCATTAGATGACAGATGGAGGAGTGGAGGCACAGTGTTTGAAGCACTTTGGAAACTTTCTGGATGTGTATATAGATAGTCTAAAAATGTGTCCCTCCCCGTTCCTGTTCAGAAGGGCTATATTTGGCTTTTAGAGCTTAACAAAATAATGATTCCATAGTACTTTGATCTCTGGTAGACAGGTGTAACTCTAGAAGGCATTATAATAAATTGTAGAGATATTCAGAATAGGAAATCATCGATTACATAAATAACATTTAACTTCTGAACAGACTCAAGAAAGAGGCTGTATTTTTAAACTTATGAAAAATTATAAAAATACAGGAAAATTGAAAGATATATATAATGAATACTTGTGCACACCCCATCATCTGGATTTGACAGATTGTTAATGTTAATTGTATTGTCTTCACTCACTTCGATCTTTCTCTCTCTCTCTCTTTGTTTTTTAGAGAGAGAGAGTATGAGCTTGGGTGGGGGAGGAGGGACAGAGAGAGAGGGAGAGAAAGAATCTCAGGTAGGCTCCATGCCTAGTGTTGAGCCTGATGTGGGGCTCAATCATGACCTGAGCTGAAATCACAAGTCAGACCTTAACTGACTGAGCCACCCAGGCACCCTTTCCTAAATCTTTCAAAGCAAGTGCTGACATTGTAACGCTTCCACTTTTTAAAAATAAATCTATTTATTTATTTAGAGAGAGCTAGCAAGCATGCAAACAGAGGGGAGGAGCAGAGGGAGAGAGAGAAATAGACTCCTGGCTGAATGAAGGGCCTGACCTGGGGCTCGATTTCACAAATTCCAGATTACAACCTGAGCTGAAACCAAGAGTTATACACTCAACCAAATGAGCCACCCAGGGGGCCCTATTTATTTATTTTTTAAAATTATGCTTCACTTTTGGGACGCGTAGGTGGCACAGTCAATGAGGCATCTACCTTCAGCTCAGGTCATGATGTCAAGGTCCTGGGATAGAGCCCCATGTGGGGCTCCTTGCTTGCAGGGAGAAAGGAGAGCAGGGAGAAGGGAGCCCGCTTCTCCCCCTCCTCCCTGCTCGTGCTCTCTCCTGCTATCTCTCTCTTTCAAATAAATAGATAAAATCTTTAAAAAAAAAACAACGCTTCACTTTTAAAACCTCAGCATGCATCTCCTAAAATGAGAACATTCTTCTATAAAACCACACTATTGTATCACAATAAAGAAAATGAATGTTTCCTTATCATCATCTAATACCTGGGTTCTGTTAAAATGTCCTCAGTTATCCCCCAAACTATTTTTTATAGCTCCTTTTTTTTTTGTAATCGGGATCATGAAAAAGTTTCATGAATTGTATTTGGTTCTTTTCTTTCTTTTTTAAAATATTTTATTTATTTGTCTGAGAGAGAGAAAGGAGGGGCAGAGGGGGAGAGAGAGAGAGAATCTCAAGCAGACTTTCCATTGAGCATGGAGCCCAACTAGGAGCTTGATCCCAGGACCCTGAGATGCTTCTGTGGTGATGAAAGTGAGAAACCATTCTCACTCTCCATTCTCACATTTCCTGGGATCCCAGGATCCCAGGACCCTGAGCTGAAACCAGGAGTCAGACACTCAACCGGCTGAGCCACCCAGGCGCCCCTTGGTTATTTCTTAAGACTTTTATCTATAACAGTGCTCCTTTACTCCTGTCTTTTTCCTCTTCTTTCTTTCTTTTTTTTAAATGACAACTTTTTAAAGAAACTGAGCCAGTTGTCTTGTAGAGTGTTTCACAATTCAGATAGGTCTGAATTCCCTATGGCATCATGCAACTTGTTGCTCTATCTCCTGAATGTCCTGTAAACTGGAAGTGAAGTCTAAAGGCTAAGTTGCATTCAAGTTAAATACTTTTAGCAAGAATACTTCATAAGTACATTTATGACTATTATGCAAAACAAAACGAAACAAAAGAACCCCAATAACTTGAGAGGTCAAATAAATTTGGGAGAAGCTGAGCCAAAGTTATACAGGTTTTAAATTTGTTGGTTTAACGTAGTCTTGTCCAAACTTCTTTGACTGTGGGAACCGGCAGTCCCTAGAATCTTTCTTAGTGTTACTGTGCCGCAGGAATCACCATCGGTGGGTTACCTCTCACACCTTATAACTGCATTTGCTCAGGAGCCTTTAAGACAGAACACCTAACCTACACCTGCCTTTAAGGGATGACTCTGTACATGGGACTTTTATGCACCCTGGCAAGCTGATGAAGAAAACCATTTGGGATAGGTAATTTTCTTTCTGGATCCCCAAATAAATTGCACAGGACGAATGGTTTCTTGAGAATGGAAATGTGAGAATGGAAAGTGAGAATGGTTTCTCACTTTCATCGCCACAGAAGCATCCAGAGCTACTGCTAAATGTTCTACTAATATCCCTTCTTTTGTTAAATTTTTTTTTCTAACCATGTTTTTCCTGTAAGTGTGTAAAGCTTATTGGAAACAGGCTCTTTCAGTTCCTGAATTTGTTAGAAGGAAATTAATTACCCCCGGGGGGGGGGGAGTATAAGCACTGACTAAAAATCTGAGTAATGCACAATGCACAATGCAAATTGAATTATAGATATATATTCATATTCATTCACAGTATAGTCAGGAGCCTGGGGTGGGTTTTGAACAGCGTTTTGAAGAAAAAGAAAGAGAATAGCAGACATGGTCACAGAGCTAGTATTGGTAGCAGTAGGTAGGAAGTGGAGTTGTTCAGTTGGAGAATACATTACTTTTCAGAGGAATGAGGGCTTAAGGACAAGTGTAGTGTTAAAAACAACCAACGGAGCAGCTTAGATCAGATATGAAAATTAAAGATCTACTGCAGGTACTAGAGCACTTGCAGAGGAGAAAGGCAGAGGGAGCCACACAGTCATTGCCAACCAATGCTGGCAGGAGCTGGGTGTCTTTCTTTGAGATATTTTCTTTCTGAAATTCTCTCTCCCTTGTTTTTGGGATAATATTCTCCTAGGCTTCTCTTCTAATTATCTAGATGCTCTTCAGTCCTATTATTGTTAATAAACAAGTAAAATAATTATTCATAATTATAGCTAACAGCTATGTGGGTTATTATGTACTAAGAATTGTGTCCAGTATTTTGTTATCTCCCTTAATGAACCCAACCCTGTGAGGTAGTTATTCTTATCATCCCCATTAAAATGAGAAAACTAAAACCCACTAGGAAGTTGTCACAGAGATATTAGATTGTGGGATCTAAGCATATGTTCTTAATTATTATGCATGGAGCTTGTAACTAAAATTTTGGCATCATTCAGACTTCTAGCCTTCATCCTTTTCTTCTCAAGGTCAAATCTTTGTGTTTACAATTTCTTTAACCTTGCCTTACAGATTTGCGTGCCTTATCGTGTTTTTATTCTTGCTGATTTTTTAAAAAAGATTTTATTTATTCATTTGACAGAGAGAGAGAGATCACTAGTAGGCAGAGGCAGGAAGAGGGAGAGGAGGAAGCAGGCTCCCTGCTGAGCAGAAAGCCCAGGACCCTGAGTTCATGACCTGAGCCAAAGGCAGAGGCTTTAACCCACTGAGCCACCCAGGTGCCCATATTCTTGCTGATTTCTTGATGTACCTTTAAAACGTTCATCTCCAAACTAGAGACTCATCTAATTAGACCAGAAAGAAATACACAGAAGTGATGCAACATGTTTCTTGTTGGATCCTATCAGCTGGTGTACAATTTTGATTTGTCCCATTATTGATGGCACTTAACCACTTGATTAAGATGGTGTTTGCCAGACTCTCTCCACTGTGAAATTACTCTAATTCCCTTTGTAATGGGTAAGAACTTTATGGGGAGTTAATTTGAAAGTAGGTAAGTACTCCAATCTTTTTCAAATTTTCAATTTATGTTTATTTACATCTGTATGGTTTCCTGTGCTATTTAGTGGGTTACAATACATTATCATTTTTCATTTTGAAGCTCAATTTGTCAAAGATTTGGCCAGTGGGACACAAGTAGGCCTGTGTCCTTTTCAATTAGCAATAATCGCACCTCGGATAAACCTCATTGGCTACGATACTGCCACTGCGCAAAGCTTGGCCTGTGTCCTTTTGACATGCTCCATCATTCTTTGAGCATGTCCTTATTTTCTGGCACAACTAGAGGCTCCAGGCTTATCCTGTACTTCTCTTCTCCAGCCCTGAAATTAGCCATTTTGCCAAAAAGAAAAATGAGGAGAATGGTATTGAGACGCCAAGATCTGGGCTAGATGTGTTCATTGTTTTGTTTTGTCACTGCTCCCAGACTCTGTCAGAATACAGAGTATATATGTACTTATACACCTATATAAATATTGATACCTCCATTACCAGTCCATCACCAGAAGTTTCATTCTAATTTCTTTCCATTGTAACTCTTTCTCAACAGTAAGAAATTTGATTCCCACTTTCCTTACTTATTGGATGGTACTCTTGTACCCACCACTGATACTGTCCCCTCCTCTGCTTGGTTGCCCTCTTTACCTACCCATGCTGACTTCCCAAGGCCAGATGGTCCCTCCAGCAAGGTGAGGAGAGCACTCTATACTAGCCACTTCCCTGTGTGGATGCCCTTCTTACCCCAAGTCCAGCATGACAGCTTTGACTGCCTCCTCCTCCTCTTCCCTCACACACTGCTGTGCTGTTCTCCACACGTACCCTTTACTGTTATAAGACCTCTGTGAGGTAGTTAAGGAGGGTATTATCCATATTTTTTCCTTGAACAGAGCTCCAAGGATCTAGTTCAAGAGAAATGGAGTAACTTGCCCAAGGTTGCACAGCTTATATGAAAGCAGGATCTGAATGGAGGGCTTTTTCCACTCCACCAATCCATGATGCCTCTAAATATATGCCAAAATTACGGTAAATTTTCCTTTTTCTCCAGCAGAAATATGTTTCAAATGTATTCACTTAGTGGTCAACTCTGATTTACAGGTGTTTCTTCCTGCAAAATATGTGCCAGGTAGAAAAAGGACTGCGTGCAAATCAAGAGACTGTAAGTTTAGCTCCAGCTTAGATCAAGTTACTTGCTTTCCTCAATTATAAAAAAGAGGTTAGATCAGCGATTTTCTGCCTGGGGCTGGGTAAGGTGGGAGCTGTAGGGCTTTCCCCCGATGTGAGAAATGTAGAAATTCAGCTACAAACATCTCATTCAATAATCCTTAACATGCCATCCAACTCACGTATGATTCCAAGGCGTTCTTTCTCTACTCAATATTTGTTAGCTGTCTTTATTTCTATCAATCTTACCCTTCATTCAAAAATATTTATTAATGGCCCATTATGCGCCAACTACCGTATTATCCGGCTTTTGTAGTATTCTTTTCCGGGGTGTCACTGCCATTTAGAATTTTGTCCCCGTCTTCCAAACTTGGGACTCGAAAGCATTCGCATCTCAGTCGTGTTATTTATGTCACGCCAGGGTCCTCTCCAGTCCCTTCTCCACCCGCCACACTTCATTCTGGTCCCTCTCGGCTCGCAGACGTTAATGAATTCCTCTTGGGAACCACCTCCTTCACCGATCAGCGGCTCCATCCACACTAATTCCCTAGCCAGTCGGTGGGAATGGAGGTGGGACGTTTTCGGAAGTCTGGGTGACTCCCCAGCACACTCTTGCACCTCGGCAGGGGGCAGCTGGCTCGGCGTGCTGTTAACCCTCAGCTCGGGCCCACAGAGGTCGCGGGGAGGCTGCTAATTGCCTAAGGCTTCTCCCCTTGCCGGGAGGCGGCTCTGGCTAGGCTCTAACTTCTCGGTGTCCCCTCTCCAGGCACAGACGCAGCTTGTACCGCTCTTCACTGCGCAGGAACTTCCCCGGCCTCAGCTTTCACTCAGCAGCGCCGCAGCCGGCTATTCGCACGCTCCCGCCGTCCTTCTCCTGGGGCCGCGTGCCCGGCGCCGCCGCGCGTGTCCTCAGGGAGCCTCTGCCTCCCACCGCCTCCCCCGCCCCGCGTGCCCTTCAGCCGGTCCCTCCGCGCGACCGACGCGAGGGGAGCGGGGCGCGCGCGCCGGCGGCGGGACGACGTGCGCGAGACACACGGCCCCGCGCGGAGCGCCGGAAGGAGCCGGGCCGGAGCCTCGCGCGTCGTGCGCGCGCCGCCGCCCGCTTCTCCCCCCGCCCCCCCGGCCCAGGCCGCGACCTCGCGCGCGCGCACTGAGGCGCCGCCGCCGCCGCCGCCGCCGCGGCTGCTGCTCCGGCTGCTGCAGGAGGCGGCGCTGGCTGGCGGCTGCGCTCGCTCCAGTCGGCGAGCGGAGCAGCGAGCGAGCGTGTGTGTGTTTTTTAAAGATGGCCGGAGCGGCGGCGGCGGTGGCCGCGGGAGCAGCAGCTGGAGCCGCCGCGGCAGCCGTGTCGGTGGCGGTTCCGGGCCGGGCCTCAGCGCCTCCGCCGCCCCCGCCGGTGTACTGTGTGTGCCGGCAGCCGTACGACGTGAACCGCTTCATGATCGAGTGCGATATCTGCAAGGACTGGTTCCACGGCAGGTAAATAAACCCCCTCAAGCCCCGCCGCCGCCGCCGTCGCCGGCCACGGGCCAACCGCCGCCACCGCGCCGGCCGCCCGCGCCCCCCTTCGCCCGGCAGCCGCGCAGCGCCAGGCGCCGAGGGGCTCCGGCGCCGAACCCCCGGCCCGGGCAGCGGGGTGCGCGGGGCCGCGGGCTACCCGGGCGCCGGGCGGGCAGAGAGGGGCTGGTGGGACCGCCCGGCCGGGAGAAGAGTCGCCACAACAAACGGGAACAAAGGGGGCCGGCCGAGAAGTTGGCAGGGGGAGACCAGGGCGAGGGGACGCGGCCGGGGCAGGCGCCGGCGGAGGCGGCGGGCGGAGCGCCGGCCCGGCCCGCCGCCCCTCGCCGCGCCCGCAGCCCGGCCGCCGCCCCGCCCGCCCGGGGCTCCGGCCCGGAGTCGCCGCCCGGCCGGCTGCCCTGCGCGGCCGGCCGCAGCGCCTTCCTTCCGGGCGGCGACCGGCTCGCCCCAGCTCCCGGTCTCTAGAAATTGCCCTCCCCCTTCCCCCCCCCACCCTGCGGTCCCCGTCGCGCCCCCTTCCCGGTCCTTATCAAACTTCCTCGGCCAGGGGGCACTGGGACCGGGGCGTCGGCAGCGCCAGCCCGGCGGGGCTCCGAGGAGTAAACAGAGCAACAGATGAGGCACTCTCGGGGACTTAAAAGATGCCAGTCGGAAGTTTGGGGCCGGGGGTCCCGGGCAGGCCCGCAGGTCGGCTGGGACCGTGCCCCTCACCCACCACCCCAGCACTCCCTGTCCTGGCGGGGGTGGAGCGGGTGGCGTAGGCAGCAGGGCCCGGGGGGACAGCCTCCGGTCCCCAAACCTCCGCGTCGCCCCCGCGCCGCCGCTCAAACTTTACAAAGAGTGAAATTTCCCGTCGCCTGAGGGGCCAGCGACACCCGGACGGCCGGGGGCTCGCAGCCGGGAGCCCGGGTGCGGGCGAAGTTTCGCCGGCCGGTGGGCACTTTGGGTCGGGTGGCGGGGGCGGCGAGCGTCGCCCTCTGCCTCCGCCGCAGCCTGCGTTTCGGGTTTGACGTTTGTGAGAGCTCGGGCCGCCTCCGCCGCCAAGCCGTCGACTCGTGTGTTTTGTAATCAAAGTGTGAGGCTAATAAAGGGCGGCGCCACAGCCTCTTGACTCCGGCGTGGGAGGGATTCGCAGGCATTTAAACAAAGAAACTAGTTGGGGTTGGGCTCCCAAAGTCCTTATTTGGGTGTTGTGGCAAAGCCTGCGGTCACCTTTAGGTGAGGCAGGTTACGCGAGCACCGTTTGGTGTTGTATCTTGACGAGAGTACGCTCACGGCTAATAGCAGATATGGTGACTGTGATTGTAGGAAGTGTCCTTTGATTGACAGCAGGACATTTAAATACAGCCTCCGCTCCCCCTCCCCAATTTTACAGAAACACTGCACGACCAGGCCAGATGTCTTAGTCTCCCTCTACTGGCCCTGGGAGAGAAAACCACTAAGGTTACAGCGTTCTTTTCAGTGTTCAGTGCTCGGTACATTTAGTTTTACTTAATCTTCAAGTAGTTTTATTTAATCAGCTTGCACAATTCTGACAGCAACAACAGCGAAAAAAAAAAAAGAACCGTAAAATTGCCATTGTGAAAGAGAGACGGCGTCCTAATTTTGTGTATCAGGTAATCTTTAACAGTCTGGCCTGTGCTTGGGGAATATTATTAGAACTTTGCCACACGTAATTAAGAATAAATTATCTAAAGTTCTTTTTGATTACTCCAAATAGATTTTTTCCCCTGTATTTTGATTACATGTAAAACTGAAATTTGAACATACCAAATCTTGCCAGTTCTATTTCTATATCCTCTGTTCCCATAATATACCCTAGGCAACCAGAGTAGATTATCCAAAAATCTAGGTTACATATAGAATAAAACCAGAATCTCTGGTGATTATGTAAATACTTACTTTTTTTTCAAAGCACTGTTTTAGCTGCATAAGAGACTTGTTCTATTGTGCAATGTAGATATGTTCATAAATTTTAGACTAGAATTTTATTTACCTTAATTTAGGTAATTTAACACTGTAACCGTGAAAAACTGCAGGTAGTTTATGGAAAACTTCCTAATACATTGAAGTATAAATTTGAAAACGGAAGAAGTTTGTAGGGAAAATAAAGAGGGCATATATGAAGGAGGGAGAGTGAGGCCAAAGCGAGTCTGCTCTACTTTATCACATAAATTTGTGTGACTTCTTATCAGTACAAGTGACTGAAATATGTGCTTTTTTGACCAGCAGTCCTTGAGAATTTAATGTGGCTCAGATGTCAAGAGTTAGAAAATTTAGTAATAATGCCCTGTCATGCAACGGCAGTATCTTCTTATCAAGTTTCTTAATGAAGAATGAGTAATTTGCGTAACGTTAGAGAAAGTAACGTTTACTGTACCATCAAGTGGGTGCTTACTTGACAAACTGAACACATCAAAATGTTCCTCGTGTATTAATTATTAAATATCATTTGCCTAAGTGAGAAATGGACCCTAAAGTACTAAGGTATAGTTTTGTTTTTTGTTTGTTTTTACTAAGGTATAGTTTTATACAGGTTTTTTTTTTTTTTAAGATTTTATTTATTCATTTGACAGAGAGGAGAGAGATCACAAGTAGGCAGAGAGGCAGGCAGAGAGAGGGGGGGAAGCAGGCTCCCCACTGAGCAGAGAGCCCCATGCAGGCTGATCCCAGGACCCTGAGATCACCACCCGAGCTGAAGGCAGAGGCTTTAACCCACTGAGCCACCCAGGCATCCCTAAGGTATAGTTTTAATCTCCATGCCCTGCTTTCTTTTGGTTTCCAGGGGTGGTCCATCTGCAGAGGAGGGAGAGGGAATAGGAACACCGCGGATGAGAATTACCATTACCATGATAAGTTCTTGATGGTTTTATTACTTCAAGGAGAATAATTTTTTTAAACTCGAGTCAGTGAATTTTGGTGTAAATTTGAGTTTCCTGTCTCTAGAGTTTCTGACATCTGGAAATCTGAAAAGTTTTTGCCCTCATTTAGCCTGACAGGGAAGGAGGGGCTCTTCCTTGATGCTTTTCAGCCAGGCAGCAGAGTGAATGGGATCCGCTGCCTCCAGGTTTGAGGCTGTTGACTATTGCATCCTTGGTGTTCAGGAATTCCTATCCTTCAGTCTGCCTAAGGCTTTTTTCTAAGTGGGAGGGGAGCAGAACACTTGCCAAGGTACAATGTGTAATTGATATCTTAAGGACAGTGAGCTGAGGAATTAACAGGATTTTCCTGGGAAGGTTCCTTCCAACCTAGACATGGAGTTCTTCCTCTCTGGGCCCTTGGAAATAAGACAATGGAGATCTTTCCTGATAATATCCCACCCCCTAATCTCTGGGCTCGAGGTCTTTCCTTAGTGCTTTTTTTTTAAAAAAAATATTTTATTTATTTATTTGACAGAGAGACACAGTGAGAGAGGGAACATAAGCAGGGGGAGTAGGAGAGGGCAAAACAGGCCTCCCGCTGAGCAGGGATCCTGATGTGGGGCTCAGTCTGAGGACCCTGAGATCATGACTTGAGCCAAAGGCAGACGCTTAATGACTGAGCCACCCAGGCGCCTCAATTTCCTTAGTACTCTTAATATCATCCTATACAAAACTGTGTCAATGCCCTAATTAAATTGTGTTATAATGTCTTTTGTCTTCACATTTGAATGTAAAAACTTTTGTTTGCTAGTGTTTTTAGTCATATATTTTCTTTGATTGACAAAATTAATATAAAAAATGGGAAGTACAGAAAAGTGTTAAAATATGAAAGTACCCATGTCTTCTAGGACTTACCATTACTTTAACATTTAAGGTAAATGCATTTTTTTTAAAAAACTGGAATTCATTTTGTGCATTCCACTGTTAACCTAACTTTTATTAACATATACTTTTTTCCTGTGTCTTTAATGTTCTTTGAAAACATTTCATTGGCTGCATAATGCTTAATTTCACAGAAGTACAATACATTATAAAAATCATTCACCTTTTTTTTTTCCTTCTTTACTGTTACTTCTTGTAATTCCTAGTGATGGATGGTTGACATCCTTTTAAACCATTGTGAGCATCTCTAATATTTCCTTAGAATAAATCACATGAATAAATACATGTAAAACATTTAGAAGATCTGGCACTTGTAGGTACTCAATAAGAAATTTCTTTGAAGTAGAATTATTGGTCTGAGGGCACAGATGTTTTCAGGCTTCTCGTGCCTGTTGCCAGATTGTCCTCCAGAAAGATTATTCCAGTTTATACTCTCACCAGCAGTGCCCATTTCTAGTTCCCTGCATCATCCCCAATCTAAGGTATTATTAAACTCTCCCCTAAAAACCAATCAAACACTGCAGATAATGAATATTTCCACCAAAAGACATACCCAAGATTGTTCACAGCAATGCTATTCATATCCTTCCCAAACTGGAACAACTTAAATGTCATCAGCAGTAGATGGGATAAATTGTGGTATATTCATTAAAAAAAGAATGCATGACGGATAAATGCAGCAACATGGGCAGATATCACGGATACAAGATTGGATAAAAGAAGCCAGGCACAACAGCCAATATGGTTTGAATCTACTCATGTGAAGTTCAAGTACAGGCCTAATTGGGTGAGAGAAGTCAGATTGGTCCTTACCTCTGCGGGGGTATTCGCCAAGAGGAGGCCCAGTCAAGGGAGCTTCTGAAGTCCAGGAAATGCTCTATATCTTGATCTTGGGTGGTGGTTACATCATGTACACAGATGTAAAAATTCACTGAGGTGGATGTGCATTGGAGATTTTTAAAAACTATTGTAATGGCTGAAGTGTACTTCAAAGTTTAAAAAATTAATGATTTACCAGTTTGGTAGCTGACATGTGGTATTTTGTGATTTTGTTTCTTGTCCCTGTCTTTAATGGGATTGCCTCTTGTGTTTTATTGTTAAGTATGGTCTTGGCTTCCACCCAGGGTTTGCAGTGTGCGTGGCGCTGTTCTTGGTGCTGGAATATAGCAGTGAACAAAACGGTCCTTGCTCTCTTGTAACTTATATTCTAGTGGGGGAAGATAGGTGAATATAGATGACAAAAGAAGAGGAAATTGAGTTAGGAGGAAAGGAAGGCCTGGGGATAGTATAAGGCCACCTTTATATGGCAAGATGATGTAAAGGCTTGAGAAGGAGACATTTGAACACAAGATATTCTGGATTTTACTCAGAGAAAATGGTGTATTTTGAATTAAGGAGTAAAGAATTTGACTTAATCTTTACTCTGGCTGCTTCTTGGAGAATAGACTGGAGGAAGGTGAAGATGACAGGCTGACCAGGAAGGAGGCTATTACAATCATCCAGGTGAGAGATGATTTTATTTTTTTAAATTTTTATTTATTTATTTTTAAAAAGATCTATTTATTTATTTGACAGAGAGGAGAGATCACAGGTAGGCAGAGAGGCAGGCAGAGAGAGGGAAGCAGGCTCTGCTGAGCAGAGAGCCCGATGTGGGGCTCGATCCCAGGACCCTGAGATCATGACCTAAGCCGAAGGCAGAGGCTTTAACCCACTGAGCCACCCAGGGGCCCCTGAGAGATGATTTTAAAAGTTGGAGTCAGTTTGGTATTTTCAAATGTCATATATATTAATTTTAATTCCTGAAGCTTGAATGAGTGAAGAGGTTTGTTTATGAAAATAGAAACATTTTATCTAGAGTAGTGCTTTTGGGTAGCAGTTTCTCAGGTACTTACTGTGAGTCCTGGAATTCACGCAGACACTTACTGAATGTTTTCTACCACGTGTGACACTCTTCTGATTGTGTTAGATGTATTAATTAGCTCATCTATTTCTCAACTTCTGTTTCTTAACCTTGTTGGATAAGTGCTATTACTATTCTTATTTTACAGACGGGACCTGAGGGTTAGAGAGGTCAGTAACTTGTCCAGGGTCACAGAGCTGGAAGGTGGTCGAGCTAGCTGATCTGAGTTCAAGTGGGCTGACGCCTGGGCTCACTCTCTTGACCAGTAAGTGGATGGTACAGGGTTTCTTTTCTCCTTGTCTGTTTTTACCCTGGGGCGTGAGGGGGCATAAGCGGAAGAGATGCCACAGGGTTCCAAAGACACACGTCTAGAACCATTGTACCTTTGTTTTTGTTCTTTATTACATTGTCTTTAAATGTGTTATGACATAACACATCTTTTAGTGTCATGACATAAACTTACCAGGTGAACATATATCTTCCTGTAAGAGAACAGAGGACTTCTCAGTATCTTTTTTACTGACAGTTTATCATAAGAAAACACGAGCATTCTTTTCATGTGTTTCACTTATAAAAGTGAATATATATACTCGATGTTGCTATTTGAACAAAATCTGTTTTGATGTGGGAGTCTCATCTCAGGCGGCTTGGTGGCAGTGACACAGAGTTCTCAGCAAGTTGGGGGCAGATTTCTGCGTGGTATGCTCTCGTATGCTGTGTTCTTAGGTATGAAATTGAGTTTACTGAATGTCCAAGGGGAAGAATGCTTTTATACTTGATGCTCTGAAGTGGGGGCTCCAGAAAAATGGAACAGGTGTAGAGGAATTTGATTATAAGGCAAAACTTTGGTTGGTTTGGGCAATTCAGACTCCACCATCAAGTGCACACTTTTGAACAGTTGGACGGTGTTGATCTTGCAGCTGCTACCAAGTTTCTGATTCTTTTTGGAAGTGACATTTTGTTAACATAGTGCTCGTTTGCTTGCTTTTCCACTAGTGTTAACATTAATTTTTCCCATTAATTATATAGTGTGATTTACTGGTAACCTGGATGGTTTTAGTATGTGTTTCTGTGAGCCCTGGTTCTTTTATTGAAGAATGGTTTTTAGAAACCAAGGGCTGGCATTAGGGAGTTCATTGCTGTAGGCCTTCTCAGCGGACAGAGTTAGGAAATGTTTTATGCACGTATCTGTAATATCTTTAGCCTTACAATATCTAGTATCTGCCTATAATATCTAGCCTATAGTTTCCACATATCTATAACATCTAGTCAGCCCCTGTTTTCCACACTTAACTTAGGCTCTTTTCTCCCCCAGTTTAGCATGTTATGTCATTTATTTGTAATATAGTTGGGTTTGTTACTGTTTGTGTTACATTTTCGATTTCTCCCACATCCTGAGTGGTTTTAATTTTTGGTTTATATTTTGAGTATATAAAATAATACCAGGGTTCTAAGAAGTTAGAGGTATAGGAAAAGGTATACTCAGAATTGTCACACCCTCTCCATCTCTTCGGTGCCTTTCCACTCCTTTTCCACCCACCTCTCTTTATTTTCTGGTTTATCTCATGTGGAGTTTTTGTTTCTTTTCCCAGAAATGGGCAGATGAATATGTATTTTTTTATATGTATTTCCTTAACACAAAGGGTAGCTTATGATAAATACTCTGCTTTTTTTCCCCTACTTAATAATATAAACTGGAAATCTTTCTGTGTCAGCTCATAGAGCTCTTGCTCATTCTTTTTTTTTTTTTAAAAGATTTTATTTATTTATTTGACAGAGATCACAAGTAGGCAGAGAGGCAGGCAGAGAGAGAGGGGGAAGCAGGCTCTCTGCTGAGCAGAGAGCCCGATGCGATGCTGATGCTGATGCGGGGCTTGATCCCAGGACCTTGAGATCATGACCTGAGCTGAAGGCAGAGGCTTTAACCCCCTGAGCCACCCAGGTGCCCCTACTTTTTAATAGCTGTATAGCACTCTGTTTTGTGGATGTTCCTTGTTTTTTTCATTCTCTTGTGTATGGGTATTTTATATTGTTTATAATATTTTATAATTACAGATAGTTACAAACAAAGTAGAACTTTGTGCATATGTATTTTCATATTGTTGGAGGTATATTCAGGTTAGATTTCTAGAAACAGGATTACTTGGTAATCCTGGAAGTGCAGATGTTTTGTTAAGATTACCAGATTTCCCTCCAGAATGATTGGACCAGTTTGCATTCCCACCAACAGGGTATGAATGTGCATCGTTCCCCACATTTTTGTTATCAGACCGTGTTTTCATATTTTTTAGTCTTTGTCAATCCAGTAGGTGAAAAATTATATTTATGTTTTAATCTGCATTTCTCTAATTAAAAATGACTTTGAACAACATTTCGTATATTTGAAAGCCATTTTCTTTCTTTTTTTCGAAAATGATCTGTTTATAGCTTTTTCTTTCTTTTTTTAATTTTTTTTCAAGATTTTATTTATTTATTTGACACAGAGAGAGATCACAAGTAGGCAGAGAGGCAGGCAGAGAGAGAGGGGAAAGCAGGCTCCCCGCCGAGCAGAGAGCCCAATGTGGGGCTCGATCCCAAGACCCTAAGATCATGACCCAAGCCGAAGGCAGAGGCTTTAACCCACTGAGCCACCCAGGCGCCCCTATAGCTTTTTCTGACTGTGTCTTTTTTTTTAAAGAGCTCTGTCGGAGCTCTTTATATTAGGGCTATTAGGCTTTTGTGACTTATATAAATATTCTCTCCAAGTTTGTAGTTGTTTTTTTCATTTTGTCTATGATGATTTTTTTTGCCATGCAAATTAAAAAATATTTATGTAGTCCTATTTATCAATCTTTTATTGGCTCTGGGTGAGTCATGATTAGCAGGCTTTTCTCTACTCCCAAGTTTAAAGAGGATTTTTACCTGTGTTTTCTTTTAGAACTTGTATGGTTCTGTTTTGGGTTTGTTTGTTTGTTTTTTTGTTTACATTTAGATCCCTACCCTAATCCATTTGGAATTTATTCTTGTATATGGTTAAAAATAGGGATGTAATTTGATTTTGTTCTAAATAAATTTTCCCAACTGTGCCAGCGCTATTTATTAAAAAGACTATATTTAGGGGCATCTGGGTGGCTCAGCTTGTAGCGCTTCCGACTGTTGGTTTTGGCTCAGGTCATGATCTCAGCATCCTGGGATTGAGTCTAGCCTCCAGCTCCATGCTCAGGGCGAAGTCTGCTTGGGATTCTCTCTCTTCCTTGTGCCCTCCCCCTGCTCATGTGCATTTGCTCCTATTTTCTCACTCTCTCTTTCAAGTAAATAAATAAATTTTTTTTAAAGATTTAATTTATTTATTTGAGAGAGAGAGCAAGAATTCGAGTGCACAAGCAGAGGGAGTGGTGGGTGGAAGGAAAAGCAGGCTTTCTGCCCAGCAGGGAGCCTCACGCTCTATCCCAGGACCCTGGGATCATGACTAGAGCCCAAAGCATCTGCCTAACTGACTGAGCTACGCAGGTGTCCCTAAGTAACTAATTAACTAGCTAACTAACTAAATAAATAAAAAGGAGCTCATCTTCGCTCCAGTAAGAAATTCTCTATATACTTGGATCAGTTTCTGCACTTTCTCTTCTTTTCCACTGATCTCTTATACCACTACCACGCTTTTAATTATGGAATCTTTTATTGTATATTTTTAAGTCTAAGTCTCAACCTTGTAGTTAGTTATTTACAGTGTTTTTCTGGCTATTCTGGCTATTACAGTGGAGTTATGTCTTTATAGTGTTTTTCTGGCTATTCTTGCAGAATTCTATTGTTTTTCCATATGAACTTTAGTAGCAACTTGTCTAATTTCATTAAAAGCTTCATGATATTGTGGAGTGCCTGGATGGCTCAGTTGATTGAGCATCGCACTCTTGGTTTTGGCTCAGGTCATGACCTCAGGGTTGTGGGATTGAGCCCCGGGTGTGGCCCTGAGCTCAGCATGGAGTTGGCTTGAGATGCTCTCCCTCTCTGCTTGCACATTCTTAAATAAGTAAATAATTTTTTTAAAGCTTGTTGATTTTTCAGAGCAAGAAACAGATTTTTAATTATAGAGAACAATTTGATAGTTACCAGAGGGGAGGGGAGTGGGGAGATTGATGAAAGAGATGATGGGGATTACGGAGGGCACTTGTCCCGGTGAGCACAGAGTAATGTGTGGAAGTGTTGAATTACTACATTGTACACCCAAAACAAATATAACATTGTATGTTAACTAACGGGAATTAAAATAAAAACATTTTAAAAAGCTTGTTGGTATTTTATTGGTATTACCTTGAATTTCTAAATTAACTTAGGGAGAATCGACTTTTTTGTGATGTTGAGTCTTCTATACACGAACAGGGATGTCTCTTTATTTATTCAGATATGTTTAAATTTTTTTTCTATAGATAAATTTATTCCTATATATTGTTTTCTTTGTTACCATTATAAATGAGATTTTCTCTACCATTTGCTTGGTCTTTGGTTATTGGTATATATATGAATATTTGACTTTTTTTTAAGATTTTATTTGAGAGATAGAGCAAGAGAGAACATGAGCAGGGGGAGGGGTAGAGGGAGATGGAGAAGCAGAGTCCCCTGCTGAGCAGGGAGCCCGATGTGGGCTCGATCCCAGGACCCTGAAATCATGACCTGAGCCAAAGGCAGAGGTTTAACTGATTGAGCCACCCAGATGCACCAAGATTTGACTTTTGAATGTTATTTTTATTTCCTACTATTTTACCAAAAGAATTTTTAGAGTTCCTTGTATCATCAGTTCACTAGAGATTCCTGTCATATGCAAACAGAGTTTTTCTGCTTCTTTACCTATTCACCTCAAAATGAATTTTCTTACCTAATTGCATAGGCTTATATCCCTTACAGTGTTAAATAGTGGTAGAGATTGTGGATATCCTTTCTTTGTTCTTGATTTTAGTAGAAATGCCTCTATTTTCTTGTTAAATTGGGTATTAGCTGTAGGCATAATTTATCGTATTAAAGTCTCTTTTAAATTTTTTAGTATTTTTATCATGAATGGATGTTGACTTTGTCAAAAGACTTCTTCAGCACCTATGAAGAGAACCATATGCTTTCCCCCTTACATCTATCTGTTAATATACATATGACATATTTTTGACACATTTTTTATCATTAGCTACTCTGAAGACAGCCTCACGTAAAAATATTTTTCACTACATGCTTCACTATTGGATACTTAAGTTATATTCTGGTGATGCTTTGTACCTAAGTTTAAAAATGTTATTCTGTATCTAGATTGTAAAATGGTACTGCTTGGGAAGCCTGGGTGGTCGTGGGAGCAAACCCTGAGTTGGGCTTAGTGGGGAGTCTGCTTTTCTCCATATGCCCCGCTTCCCTCCCTTGCACCCCCCAACTCGTGCTCTCTCTCTCTCAAATAAATAAAATTTAAATAAATAAATAAAGTACCATTGCTTTTGGTTATTTTTAGTTTAAAAATTGACAAGTAGAACTGACATAGAGGAACAAATAAACCCTAAGCAAGTAATGTATATATATATGATATGTGAATCATATATATATATGGTATATGATAGAAATCTTTAAAGCATTAATGATCTAGGAATTTCTCTAAAGCAGCATTTTCTAATCTGTGTTTTGTGAACCCCAGAGGTTTAAGGTATCCTGGGAGTTAATTTCTTTTAATTTGTCTTGTAAAAAGACAGGGATTTTTTTAATGGATTAGCTTGAGTGAGTGTATGTATGAACAAGCATTCATGGGATGGTTAGTGGATATCAGTTGAATGTTATTAATATTGAATTACTGGGTTGGTTTATCATTCAGCTGAGTGCTGCTAGCTACCATGATGGTTTTGACTTTAATTTAATTTTATTTTTTTAGAGAAAATTTCAAACACACAAAGGTAGACAGAATAGTATAATGTATTCCCATGTTAACCATCACTCTGCTTCAGTGAATATCAGTTCGTGAGCAGTCTTGTTTCTGTTAACTCTCCTCTTTCCCTTGGATTTAGGTGTTTTTTTTTTTAAGATTTTTAATTTTTTAAGAAATCTCTACAGTCAATGTGGAGGTGGAACTTACAACCCTGAGATCAAGAGTTGCATGTTCTATTGACTGAGCCAGCCAGGCACCCCCGCATTTATTTTGAAGCAAATTTGTGACAATATTATATTTGTGCATGTTTCAGCATATATATCTATAAGGCCTCTTTTAGAAGAAATACCATTATCACAACTAAAAATCATTACCAGTTCCTTAATATCATAAAATACTCATTGTTCAAATTTCCAATTGTCTCAGAAATGTCATAACTTTTTATACTATGTTTGAATCAAGATCCAAATACAGTCCACACGTTGTGATTAGTTCATATGTCTTGTAAGTCTCTTAATCTGTAGCAGTAGTTCTCAACTGGATGGATATTGTCTCCCCCCAGAAGGTACTTGGCAATGTCTAGAGACGTTTTTGGGGTGAGGGTGTTGCTGCTGGAATCTAGTAGTTAGAGTGCAGGGATCTCCTAAACGGCCTGCACAGCACAGCTCCTGGGAGGAAGGACTGTGTGCCCCGAAGTGGCAGTAGTGTTGGAAGACCCTGAGCTGTAGGTTTTCCTCGTGTTTCTCATTTTTCCTTTGCAATTTATTTTTGGTAGAAAGTGGTTGTTTATCCTACAAAGTTTTCCATTTTCTGGATTTTGCTTATTACATCCCTGGTGCATCTTTTAACATATTCCTCTCTTTCCCGTAAATTGGTAGTTGGAGCTAGAGAAACTTGATCAGTTTCAGGTTTTTTCCCTCAAGAACATTTTATAAGTGGGTGGCATAGTTTTCCATCACAAGGCATAAAATGTTTGTTGGTTTTCTCTTTTTGTCATGTTTATTCCCATTGACCAATGCCAGTATGCATTCATTTCTTCATGAGTGGTTCCAAAAGTGATGATACATAATTCTTTTTTATATACTAGCTAGAATACTTCTCTAAAGATAAGATTTTTCTTTTCTCCTTTGGTTACCTAGTGGTACAAATTGTATAGGAGAGACAGAATTAAATGTTTCTTTCCCTTTATCACTAGTTTTGGAATTAATTGGCTCATTAGCATTCTTTGTTGGTTATTCATTAAGGAAAAACTTTAATGAATATTTATTAGCTTTAAGCAATATAGACAAGTAAAAAGATGAATAAAAAAAGGGTTCATGTCTCCTTTGACCACATACCCAGTAATTTAAAACAACAAAACCGAAAGAATCTAGTGAGACATTCAAGCAATATAGAAAGATAAAAAAAGGAGAAGTGAACATCTCTTGTCTCTTTCCTACCATCCTTTTCTCCAGTGGTAAATACCATTAACGGTTTTGAGTTCCCATCCCAGAAGGAGGGATCATATACTGTACACATGATTTTATATTGTACTCTTTTTCATTTATTAAACTATCCTGGAGGTTGAGGAGAGCTTTTTGTATCAGTATATATACATAGATCTCTTTCTTTTTAGTGGCTGTATAGAATTTCATTCTGTGGATTTACCATAATTAACCTGGTTCACTATTGATGGATTCCTAATCTGGTTTCTCCCTCTTTCTTTTTTTTTTTTTAGTACTTAACAGTACTGCAGTGTATATATTTTTGTGTGTTCATTCTTGACAAGCATTTAGGTATCCTTACGGTAAGTTCCTAGTGTTATACATTTTGAAAAATTGGTTTTATCCGTAGTCTTATTTTTTTTTAAAGATTTTATTTATTTATTAGAGGGAGTGAGAGAGAACACAAGTGGGGTGAAGGGCAGAGGCAGAAGCAAATTCTGTGCTGAGCAGGGAGCCCGATACGGGAGTGGGTCTGGGACTCCGGGATCATAACGTTTAACCTACTGGCAGACGCTTAACCTACTGAGCCACCCAGGCGCTCTGTAGTCATACTGTAAAATTTGTGTTCTAGAGGGACATAAGGAACAGTGATACTGTATAAGTTTGGTGAACTTAACCATACTAACTATGCAAATTTAAGATGCTAATTTACCAGGATAGTAAGTTGCATTCATCAGCTAATTCTGATACATCAGAAATCAATGTTAGAGAATGTACAGTGACATATATGATTTGTATTTTATTATGGGGAGGGGGATAAAACTCTTTTAGAATATTTTGTGAAGAAGTGCGGGACTTTTCTTCTGTAATTTAGAAGAGTAGTTTTCCTTGAGCACAAAACACAGGAATTTCAAACATTGGTTAGTAATGTAACAGTCTGACATCATGTGCAGTAAATTATGACATTGTTCAAGCTGGGAGATACCATTGTAGATAATTTGGTGTTTTTTTTTTTAATGTGCAAAAGCTGTTTTTAGGTAAGCAGTTACTGTTTGACAAAGAAATTGGAATGATGTCCACTGTGGTCCTTTTGATTTATACAGTGTCTTATGGATACTTTAGTATTAATATATATAAAAAAGAAAATTAAGTGGTCCTGGGGATCTGCCTGGAGGTCCTGGAGATATTTTCACTATTCAGTAACTCCATAGACTATTAAAAACAACAACGACACATGAACTAAAGTCAGAACAATGAATCAGTTAGGCTAGCATCCTAACTGATTTACTAAGTGACAAAATGTGGGACACAAGGCACCCTGGAAGCAGAGGCTTTCTGGCCAGTTCCCATCAGTGACGTTAGAAACTTTTTGTGGTGAACCTTCTCCCCCAGAGACTGCTTTGTGGGGTCATGGGTTTTTCTTCTTCCCTGTGAACTCCTACAGTGCCTCACCTATCACACACACGACACTGTAGGCGTGTGGTCAGTCCTTTTTATTGCTTTTTGAAGTAGTCTTGATGTATAAATAGTTTTATCTGCAGATTAGAGGGATTTGAGTCTTTTTACTTAATTTAACTTGTCACGGGTCTGAGTCATATTTCTCTCTTACATTCTTCCTATTTCAGTACTTTTTTAAAGCTCATATTCTGTGTTCCTTGTTCCCTTGAATCAATCTTTCTTCCTTTCTTTCTTTCTTCCTTTTCTTTTTCTTTTTTTTGCTAGCCTGTCCTTATTTTCTGTATATCAAAGGATCAGATCCCATGGTTACTGGAGAGCAGAGTTTTTTCTGTTTGATTCGGGTAATTCTTTCCTCAAACCTGCTTTTCTAACCATCCAAATGCCAAGCAGTCAGTGCTGGACTCTGCTCCCTAATTTTCTTCTTCTAGCCTCTTGTGGGCACCCAGCCTGGGGTGGGAGAGATCAGGTCCCCTGGTGTGAGATTTTTGTCATTGTCCTCATTCCTTGAACCCCTTGTTAGAATTGATTATCTAGGGGTGTTTGGGTGGCTCAGTTCTTAAGCATCTGCCTTTGGCTCAGATCATGATCCCAGGGTCCTGGGATTAGGCCCCGAGTTGGGGCTCCCTGCTCCGTGGGGAGCCTGCTTTTCTCTCTGCCCCCCTCCTTTTCTGCTCTCCCTCACTCTCTCTCTCTAAAATAAAGTAAAATAAAATAAAATAAAATAAAATAAGAGAATTGATTACCCAGAGTCTTTTGTATACCTCTTTCTCTTGGAATCACCTCGTTGGGGCTCCCCATCTCTTTGAGAGTGTTACCCTACCCAGGGAACTTATTCAGTCACTTCCTTCAATTGCAGAGTGCTGATTTTCAGCCTTACCGCTGGCCCCAGGCCTCCTGCATGGATCATTCACCAGCTCCAGTGCTCAGAGAAATTCTTCTCTTTCTTTGGACAGACCAGAGGAAGACTGTGACACGGACTTCCGAGGACTTCTAGATCAAGTGATGTTAGGATATGGCTGACCCTCTCTAGCTCTTCCTCTCCACCACATCAATGATTTTTTTGTTTCCTGATCATCATCATGGTTTCTAACCTATCTCTATAATGCAGTATTTGTTTAATGTTTTTATTTAAAACAACTTTAAATGGATTTGGCTTTTTCAATTTAATTTTGTCCTAAACAGAGGTTATCTGTTAAATCACATTTGCGATGTTCACCACATATTTTAATACTTGTGAGAAAAGACACATTTATTGAGATAGAGTCTTTATCATATAAAATGTGTACATGTGAGATTCTCAGAAGGGTGGTGGTGAATGATGAAAGGATAGTAACAGACACAGGGAAAGAATACACATTTCCTTAAGGGAAATAAGGGGTAGAACTTAACCAGATGAGAATGGCTTTAGGAAGCAGGAGGCCCAGCGGCAGGACAGACTGTCCCGGCCTTCAGTCCTCATAAACTGTGTCCCATTGCCAGTACAATGCCATCTGGGAGCTGGAGCCCATCAGGTCCAGCCGTCCTTACGGTGATGACGGTGCCGGGGTTCTCGGGGCGCCTCCCTGTTTCAGGAGTGACCTTGCCTGCCCAGCAAGTCTGAGAAACTTCTCTCAACCTTACATGCTCCTCAGTACTTCTAGCAAGATGAGGTGACTTGAAGATCAGCTTCTCAGGTATACCATCTTCCTAGCGGGCTTTAGGAAGGCTTGACTCTACTTCCTCAGATACGCGTAACTCTACACCTTGGTAGGCCTGGAGCTCGATCAATAAAAAGAATTAGAAGGTGTGTGCACACCCAGTGGAAAGAAGGGACCCTTAGATGAGGAGAGGTAGCATATCTGTTTTGTCCGAATGCATGTATTCTTGAAATAAATGACATTCTTTTCTTTTTTAGTACTTTTCATTCTTACCATTGTTTTTGAAGAATCAGTGCTACATATCTTACATTCAGCCATTTATATGTGAGACACAGTTGCCAAAGTTTGCTGTAGTATGGAGAGATCTATTTTCAGATGTAGGAAATTTCTGGAAATGTAGCTTCAGAAAGAAAAGGAAACCGCCAAGTCATTGGGAATGATCTTCAGATATATTAGAACCCATCCCCTTTCTTCTACTCAGAGACATAAAATAGCTTCAATAATTGCATCCCTGCCCCCATATCATTTTTTCTCATTAGCAAATAGTATATAACCTTCATTTAAAAAAAAAAAAAAAAGAAGGAAACATCCTTGTCCTGACATTCCCCCTTCATCTGCAGCCCCATTTCTTTACTCCCTTTATAGCACAATTCATCAAAACAAGTGTCCATGTTTACTGTCTCCGGTTTTGTTTTTGTTCTGTTTTCTATCTCTCTCTCTTTTTTTAAGATTTTATTTAATTATTTGACAGAGAGAGAGGGAACACAAGCGGGGGGAGTGGAAGAGGGAGAAGCAGCCCCCCCCCCCCCAACACCGAGCAGGGAGCCGATGTGGGCCTCCATTCCAGGACACTAGAGCCAAAGGCAGATGCTTAATGACTGAGCCACCCAGGCGCCCCTCTATCTCTCTCTTTTTTTTTTTCTGGTTAAGGTCCCATTGTCTCTGAACCCGATTGGACTTTGAGCTTTACTACTTGGTGGTAGCAGTCTCATCAGAGTGACCAGTGAGCTTCCTCTTCTGTGGCATCTGGGAAGCCCTATGCTGGTTTTTCTCCAGATTCGTTACTTCTCGGTTCTCATTGCAATCCCTTCTTATCTCCTTGCTCTTTTTTTATTTTTTTAAGATTTAATTTATTTGACAGGGAGAGAGACAGAGACAGACAGAGATATCACAAGTAGGCAGAGAGGCAGGCAGAGGGAGAGGAGAAGCAGGCTCCCTGCTGAGCAGAGAGCCCGATGCAGGGCTGATCCCAGGACCCTGAGATCATGACCTGAGCCAAAGACAGAGGCTTTAACCCACTGAGCCACCCAGGAGCCCCTCTCCTTGCTCTTTTTTTTTTTTTCCCCCTCCTTGCTCTTTTAACACTGGAGGACCCCAGGGGTTAGGCCTCAATAGTTCTCTTTTTCTAGCATTTATCTGATCCTCTGACTTCAACTTTCATCTCTGTGTGGATGATTCCTGAATTTTTATCTCCTTCAGAGACCTCTCTCCTAAGCTCTATCTCGAATATGTAATTGCCAGCTTCATGTCTCTCCTCAGACTAGCAGTAGTCACCCGGTCCCCTGGCGTGCCCTCAGTCGAAGCCCGGACTCCCTTCCTAGTCAGCCATACTTCTCCTCCTGCCATTTTCCCTGCCTCTCTTAATGGCACCTCCTTCAAGATGTTCAGGCCAGAATCTTTGGCATCATCCTGATTTCTTTTCTTATAATCTGCATTACATTCTTCAGCAAAATCTTGTTGGCTTACCTTCGTAATCTCATCCCTTCACATCCCTCTCCTTATATAAATTGAGATTATTGAAGTAGCTTTCTAACTGGTTCCTCTTCTTCCGCTAGCACAGGAACCAGAGTGACACTTTTCAAAATATAGGTTAGGTCTGGTGGCTCTTCTGTTGGAAACCCACCAGAGAATCCCACCTCGCCCAGAGTGGAAGCCTCCGTGTGGCCTGTAGGAGCCTGCGGGCTCTGCCCCCGCCCTGCTCCATTGCTCTCTTCGACCTCGCCCGATGCTGTGGCCCCTGCGTGCTCTCCCTCTCCTGCGCCGGCCTCACACTTGCATTTACTTTTACTTGCGCTTTGAGCATCTTTCCTCAGCCACCCAGGGCCTGGTCCCACACTGCCCCTAAGTTTTCTCCTCACTGTCATCTTCTCATCGAGGCCTTCCCTAACTACTCTAGTAGAAAATAGAAAATCCCTTACCTCTGGCACACTTTTTCCTCCGTAGCACTTGTTATTTTCAGACATATATTGTATGGCTACCTGTTTGTTTTTCTGTCTCTCCTCGATAAAATGTAAGCTTTGAGAGTGTAGACATTTGATTTTTTGGTTTTGTCATGATTATATTTCAGGTGTCTTGGTAGTGCTTTGAATGAGTGAATGGACGAGTCATAGAAGACATTTTGGGTTTGTTTGACATTATGAAGTTTATCCCTTGATGAAGGAAAGAAGATGGTGTTAAGTGTGTCTTTCAGCGACATACAATGTTACGGCTGCTAAACTGGCCTCTGTCTCCGCCTGCTCATAATTCTTTTTCCTGCTCTCACCTCCTGGATTGAAGATTGCCCTCTAGGGGTCTCTTTGTGGCCTAATCTCTTCTATCCAATTCTAGCTTCTTTTCTTTTCTCATTCTCAGAGCCGCCCCTCTCCACACTCCCAACTATATGCTCTCTCTTCTTCCCCCTCGCCACACACAAACACACACACACAGATACATAAATGTAATTTAAGGTACCGATTTCCTCTTAAGCCTAAGTCTCTGGAAATTCCCTAGTCATCACCATGATTTCTAACGTCATTTAAAAATAGTTCCTGAAGTGCTACTTTTCTCTGTGGAACTTTGCTTAAGATAGCTAAGATATTTTAATCCCTTTTGTCTAAAAGATTGCCCTCTTTCCATCTGCTCCACGTTCCATTCTTCTGCATGGTGGCCCAGACTCATAAGAGATTCATGGTAGCTCAGCCTGGCGCTGAGACTGCCCTCAGTGGTGGAACAGAATTTGTCTTGAAGATTCATCAATTTTATGTATGTCTCTGGAACTGACATATAATAGGTTGCTAGGAATGATTATTTTTCCCTCTGGAGAATGGCTGAGGTCTAGTGATGGTTCTTTCCCTCCTACACAAATCAATTGCGGATTTCTTCATCAAGTTGGACAAGTTTTCTTTAATTTTTGTTTGGGAAATAAGTGTTAAATATTACTTATTAATTAATATTACTTGTTAGTATTATTTAATCTGTACCTGTTTACCTCTGATAACCTTATTATAGGTATTTTATGTATATACATGTTGAATGTTTATCCCAGAGACAGTGGACAAATAATATGGAGCAGGGTGAAGGACACAATGAGCATGGAGTATTTTTTTTAAGATGAGCAAATGTATGTATACAAAAAATGAACAAGTTAAGTGGGTATGCATAGTAGTTTGGCTAGACTGGAATTTTTTTTTTTTTAAGATTTTATTTATCTATTTGACAGAGAAAGAGAGAGATCACAAGTAGGCAGAGAGGCAGGCAGAGAGAGAGGGGGAAGCAGGCTCCCTGCTGAGCAGAGAGCCCGATGCGGGGCTCGATCCCAGGACCCTGGGATCATGACCTGGGCCGAAGGCAGAGGCTTTAACCCACTGAGCCACCCAGGCGCCCCTGGCTAGACTGGAATTTTACGTGTGTACACGTATGTAGCAGACTCTGTAGGAGCACCACCCTATTTCCCTTGGTTCTCTGTGTTTCCCTCTCTGTTTCTATCTTTGTCTTTGTCTGTTGAAGACTTCCTGAAAGCACTTAAGACTTGACCTGAGGACTTTCTTCAGCTGTAGGAGCTCAGCACCTTGCATTTGAAGCAGGCTGAAAATGCTGGGAGGTTAATGCCCCTAGGATAGCCATCAACCATTGTCTTTTGGGAAACTAGATAGATAACCTAGCTTCTTCTTCCCTTGGGTCAAACCAGGCCCCTCCTACATAGCCTTGCAGATGTCCCCAAAGGGGTAGATGCTCATTAGGGTACATAGGAATTATGGCTTCTTCCTGTCTCACTTTTACGCTCCTCTCCTAGTGCTTCTGGGGATCACCTGCCATGTGAGCATCTGCACCCGATTTGTGTATCAGGATCTGCTTTTTGGAGACCCCAACCAAAAGCAGTAGAAAATTATTAATGAGAAGAAGGGTCATCAATGAGAGATACTGGGTTTGAAAGTAGAGTTTGGATTACCTTTATTAAATAGCAGATAACAGATTTTTTACGTGATGATCATATTTGTGTATTAATGACTGTGTAATAAGTGTGCATTCATTTACTTATATCTGTGTGCAGATGCACTGGGAACGTGGCCTGCGAAGTAGAATCTGGAAGCCGCTTACTTACCTCATTGAATAGTTTGCTGGTCCTGCTGCATGGAAAAATGTCTTGCCCTGAAGTTTATGTGGGATATGTTTTTACTTGAAACTGTTAGCTACTATTTTATCTCTCCCTTTCTTTATTCTTTTCAAATGCCTTCTTTTTTAAAATACTAAAAACATTCTGTGTAGTAATAAGTAAACTTTAAGCATGGGTGCAATTGCGATGAAGTGTTAACCTTTCACAGATTAACCAGCCTATAAAAACTAGCAACCACTTTGCCATCTTTGAGGAATGCTGTGGTCTGCTGGAATACAATTTTCCTCTAACTGAAGATTCTCCTTGTGAAATGTGGTTGAATGTCCTCAGAAAAGTTGCTCAGGAGATAGAATTCCTCATATGTCAATTATCTGTAGAAGGATTTGGTGGATCTGATGTGCTCTCATAGAGTATATTGCACTATTTAATTTTGATGCCTCTGCGTCACGGACCTTGGTTTGCTGTGCTGTATGGGCTGCTGGCGTGTGTTGGACCGGGTGCACTAAATTGCCCCAGACCAGAGCTATTTATTGGTAGTGTTTCATCTCCTTCCTTGCTGTGCTTTCCTGCTCTCTCTTATGTACTGCTTCTAATTTTCTGTGTCTTTGTAAATGGAGAGAAACTTAAGATTTCAGTGGGGAAGCAGACAACAGGTCTTCTTAAATCGCCCATTCTGTCATTCTGATACATTTGTGGTAGGATGAGCCCAGCCAGGGGTGGAATCAAGCTACGCAAAAGGGATTTGGCAGATATCATTTACGTAGGTCTGGCAGGCAAGGTTAGAATTTTTAAAGTCAGAGTGCTTGTGAAGCTGGAGAGTAGCTTTGAGTTCTTACTACCCTGGGACAGGAGCTCTGCCTGGTGAATAAGGGTAGTTCTGGCTTAGAGGTAATTTTACTGAGAAGACACTCAGATGGCTGGGTTCGTGATATGGTGTGTGTTGCTTCTTACGGAGTCTTATTTGACCCTGGAAACATTTTGTGAGTAACCTTAACTCCTGTGGGACAGTTTAAGAAATGCTCTTTTGGAGAATGCTGTATAGGCAGTCCTCACTTAGCACGGTTCCGATATGCACAGATTTCAGTTACCGTGTAAAGGAAAATTGTTTCTCTGCTTACAACACTTCGAACACCAAATGTGTGGATTTTCCACACTAAGCAATTCCCCAGTTTGCTGCGGATGCCAAGTGGGTGTCTTATAATTTAATTCAATTCAGACAGTAACTACCTGGAGTTAGTGCAGAACCCACTTAAGGTTTGGTCGTTAAGGGCTTGGTCTTACAAGGCTGTCCTCCTACTTCAGACACCAGTCACAAATAGTGGGTTCCAAGGTAACCTACACTTCTGTTCGATTGGCTACAAATGGGGGTTCTCATGACCTCCTTTTCAGGTTTGATAATTTGCTATAATGGCTCATAGAACCCAAGGACACATTTAGTATTACCAGTTTATTATAAAGGATATTATAAAGGTTGCAAATGAATAGCCAGATGAAGAGGTACTTATGGCGAGGTCCAGAAGAGTCCCACATGTGGGAGATTCTGTCCTGTTGGAGTTTGGGATATAGATGCATTCAATAACCCCAAAGGGTTCCAGACCCTTCCATTTAGGGTTTTTATGCAGGTTTCATTACATAGGCATGACTGATTAAACCATTTGGCTATTGGTGATTAATTCAGTCCCTAGTCCTTATCCTGGCCTCGGAGATTGGGAGTGGGGCTAAAAGTTAATAATGCTTGGATCATGTGGTTGGTTCCTCTGGCCACCAGTCCACATCTTGAAGCTATCAGGGAGCCCACCAAAAGTCATCACATTAGCATAAACTCAGGCACAATTGAAGGGAGCTTGTTGGGAATAACAAATGGCATTACTTTCACCCTTATCAGGAAAGTAACAAGGATTTTCTGCACTCCTGTGCCAGGAATCAGAGACAAAGACCAAATACATATTTCTTCTTTTATCACTTCAGCACTGTGTTTCAGTTAAATTACACTAGTTTCCCAATAACATAACTCATATTTTAGTGACCACGATGTATTAACTGTGCATAAAGTAGTCTTTGTTGCTAGCTCTTCCGTATATGGTCAGCGAATCTGTGTGTAAATAGCAGGCGCACATCTGTTCTTCAGCTCATACACAGACAGGAAAGCATGTTGTTGTGCTGTTTCCTTGTCTCCCAGTGATAAACCCACATGACACGTGGCAAAACTGGGTTATCAAAAGAGGAAGTGCTAATAAAGATCAAAGTGCAGCAGAAACAAAAAGTGATGATTCTGGAAGTGCAATTTAAATTATGCATAATTGGAATAATAAACAAGCGATGGAAGGAATGTTAACACTGATGTCATTCTAGAGACTCTTGACACACAGCCAGAGAAACTTAGTCAAGGCAAATTTTATGGCATAATGTTTTTGCCATAATTTTTGCCACAATTACTCTTATTTGTGTGATTTGAAATAGGATGGTCCAGTCTTTGCTGTTGAGCTTTTCTGGACAACTCAGGGCTACTCATTTCACTTTTTTTTTTTTTTTTTTTCTGAGATTTATTTTACTTATTTGAGAGTGTGGGTGGGGAAGGAGCAGAGGGACAGGGAGAGAGAGAATCCACAAGCACGCTCCCCGCTGAGCATGGAGCCCCTCATGGGATTTGATCCCAGGACCTGAGATCATGACCTGAGCTGAAATCAAGAGTCAGACACTCGACTGAGCTGCCCAGGTACCCCCATTTCACTTTTGGTGGATACTTCTGATTTTTAATTGAAGTTTTCTCAGGTCTTCTGGATAATACATGAAATTCCATGTAGGAAGATTTGTTCTGGATTATGTCAAGCTTTCCGTGGTCCAAAGCCCTATTCCAGCTCATCCATCATTGAAAATGAAGAAGCCTGCTAAGGATGTTAGTGGTCCCCTTCAGAATGTTAACTTTAGATCCTGTCCCAACAAGAAGTTCTCTTATAGGAATTCTTTCTCGTGGCTTAGCATAGAATGTGTGGTCTCTGCCTATAGATACGGGCAGTGAAGATTTTACAAGAGGCGAAAGGTCAGGAAGGAACTAGATCTGTTTGAGTTGACTTCTGTCTTTTGTAGCTGACTCTTCTCTATGTGTCTTCAGTGTACAAACTTATGACTTGCTGTTATCTTTTATCCCCAGGGTGTGATCCCTTAGCCCTGAATATATTAAATCTTCTGGAGGTGGAATATAACTTTCCTTCCCGTACTCACAATGGGAAATAGGACTGTCAACTGGGTCGAAATGTTTCTGATGGCTGTCGGTTCATCTTTTAAAAATCTTTGTCTATTTATAATCTATTTATCTGTTCTTTAAATAGATACCCTATTTGGAAAATCAAGTTAGGGACACTTAGGAGCGACATGAAAGGAAAATAAAATAAACGGTCATAATATATAAATCTGTAACAAATAGGGACCCTTTCTGTACAACAGGATTATACCTGTGACTGAACCTAAATAGTCAAGAATACTGCATCCTTTTTTGTTGACATAAACTGTGGACATTTCAAAATGAGATCTCAAAAGAAAAACTCATCAGTTATTTATTTTTCCCCCTCATCCATTTTCTACCCCTACATATTTGCAAAATTCATATTTAAACAGGCTTCGGGATAGTAGCCCAAACTAATGCCTCCCAGATGTGCTTGGAATTCCTGGTTTGTGTCAATCAGTAAATGCTTTGTGAGCATCCCCTATGTAATCAACTTCAGGTAGATCTGTGGGGAATAGGAAATTCAGAATTCCTAAGTATTATTCTTGTCTTTAAGGAACTTGAAGTCTAGTTGGAGTAACAAAGCTTCCAAGGAAGCAGCTGTGACTAAAGTATTACGCTAGCCTCTGTGCCCAGATACCATTTCTTTGCTGAGCCGGCGGCTGCAAAAGAATTACCTGGGGAGCTTGTTAAAAATAAAGATTCTTGGGCCCCACCCATTAACTTTTCCCTGTAGATCTCAGGTGGGGCTTAACACTGTGTTTTTCTTTTTAAAAATAAGCAATGCACAGCACAAAAGATAAAGAAGGTCACATGGTAAAAAGCAGTTCTCCTTCTCCATTGTGCGTCCATTCCCTGTTTCTTCCCAGAGGCAGCCACGTTCACCAGTTTTTGGCGTGTCATTGCGCACATAGAGTCGGCACACACTTACAGACGTGCACGTGGGGCTGGGGACTGGGGGCTGGGGGCACGTTACACAGACTGTTCTGCACCTGGCTTTTGTTGTTTTCCAGCATATCTTCAGGATCTTTCTCTAGCTCTTCCTCCAGAGCTTTGAAAGGCTGCCTCCTAGCAGCATATAGAAGCTCTAAGGAGATTCTGGGGCATAGCCAGGTTTGGGAGCCACAGAGAGTCTGAGTGTTAAAGGAGTTTAGAAAAAGTTTTCTTGAAATGTTAATACTTGAAAGTCTTGTATTCCACATCAAGGAACTAGACTCAGCAAACATTTCATGTACTTCTAGATTTATGTTGCTTTAGAATAAATTTTTGCGTAATGTTTCTTACTTGTTATGGTTATGAGGTAAAATTAATCAGTCAAAAATACATGACGGCAGTAGTGTATATATACCGATATACATACTGATAACATACTTTTAAATTCCTTCCTTCAGTAACTTAAGAACACTGCCAAGCAAACCTTTATAAAATTGCTACTGTTTATCCTTTGTGGACATGGCAAGTTTTTTCTCCCCCAAGGTAATTTACAGGGTTCTTAAATTTTCACATATTCATTTCGGGATGGCATTTGTTTGCTGTTTCACTGATAAAGGTAGAAGTATAGTCTATCTCCATGAAATAGCATGTCCACTGGGCATCGTTTGCCTTATAGCTTCCCTTAGTCTCTACAGATGTACCTGATACGTAGCCAGACAGGCAGAAAGTAGGTTGCCAAAGAGAAGTAAAAGAATTAGCTTAAGAGGTTGAGTGGCTGGCGGAGTAACCACAGGATGGTGAAAGGTAAATATGTTTAGCTTTTTGGGTATTTCAGAAATTTAAAGCACCTTTCCTTTCTTTAGAACATTCTAATAGAAATTATTACCTTTGGGACGCCTTGGTGGCTCAGTCATTTAAGCATCTGCCTTCGGGTCAGGTCATCTTCCCAGGGTCCTGGGATCGAGTCCCACGTCGGGCTCCCTGCTCAGTGGGGAGCCCGCTTCTCCCTCTGCGTGCTGCTCCCCCTGCTTGTGCTCATTCTCTCTGACAAATAAATAAATAAATAAAATATCAAAAAAAATTATTACCCTTGTGAGAGAACAGTTTATTTGTGCTTATTTGTAAAGATCCATTTAATTCATTTACTGTTTACATTGCCTACTTTGTACTTAGATGTCACACAGTGACGAGCAGAAGGAACATGTTTTCTGGACTCAAGAAGCAAATAGTGTAATGTATCAGCATTTAAAATGTATTTGGTGTGTATGTTTCACAGATTTACCTTGGCATAAGTTTTGCTAGAAGCTTCTTACAGAAAGTTTGGGTTTTAAGTGGTTGGGTGCATTTTGTACCAGTGAGCTCACCTATGATTCTTCAACCCCCTTATTTTTCTCTCATAGTCTTTGTTCAATTCCAGTAACGTAGATGTTCTTAGTCAGCTGGTCAGAAAGAAGTTTGGAAGCCCTGGAGCAGTTGGAAGTGTCAGCCAGCTGTTTGAGGCAGAAAAAGTGTCTTAATTTTCAGAGATTATTATGAACTGAAGGAATTTGGTTCAGAGTATGTGTTTCATTCCAAACGCTCATTAAACATGGCTAAGCACATAATATACTAATAAATGGCTTTAATGTGTCAAAAATAATATCTTCACAAAAGTTGAAATATGCCATGCTCAACTTAAAAGAAAAGCGCTTAATTTTATGAAAATAGTGTTATATGTCGGCAAGAAAATAAGAGAAGTTGGGCTTTTTCAGAACCACAGAGTTAATCATAAATTGCCAGTTTGATTTTCAGATGTGCAAATTATAAAAATTTATAGTAAAGTAAAAATCCACTTTAGCTGATATATGATAATAAAGTATCACAGGGTTAACACACTGCACAAAACATAATTTAAAAGTGGAAATGCCTATTGGCATCCTTGTACTTTTAGTAGGAACATTAGTCCATTAAGTCAATACTGGTTAGCAAAATAAGGTTTCTGGACCAGCAAAACCATTGTTCTACAATTTCTTTCTAAGCATTTTATATATAGTAACTTAATTTTATTATTATCTCTTTGAGGGAGACAAATTTCATTATCTCCGTCTTTATAAATAAGACAATGACAGGCAGAGTAAGTTGCCCAAAGTCACGCAGCCAGTAAGTTGGAGGAGCCAGGATTCCAGCAGAGGCCACCTTGACTCCAGAGAACTCAGCCATCGAAATGAATCAAAAACTGAAAACAAATTATCTTTTTCTTCCCCCCTTTAAGAATGGCCATTTGGGTATCTGAAGTGTGCTCTTGAAGAGCCATCCTGTAGGAAAATATTAAGCCAAGTTTCCTGCTTAGGCTTAAACTTCATAAATAAGCCCAGAGCTCTATGAGCTATGACTGCTATCTAACAGAAATGTAATAATATTAGTGGCTCCCAGTTATTACTTAAAATATTTACTATGGCATTGCTTACTGTTTGCCAAGCCCTGTGCCTTCCATATTAACACACATGGATCTGTTCAACCCTAGGGGAACTCCTGCTCAGAGAGATGAAGAAACTTGCTCAGTGTCAAAACCAGAGCTAAAATTTCAAACTAAGTCTTTCTAATTCCAAAATCTGTGCATCTCACAGAAGCTAGTTGGCACTTGTTTAATCTCGTGGCCAGGAACTAGGCTGGGTGGGTCTTGCCTGGCTCATAGCTGTCCCAAGAGCCGAACTGACCCCAGAGTTAGGATATAAAAGGAAATACAGAGCAGGTTATAAATAAACTATCCTCTATGTTCCTGGAGGTAATTCACCTCAAAGCCACTCTCCAGCCTCTTTGATGGTGTTAGTGTGGGGCTTTGGAGGTTGCAGTCGAGGAGTTTGGTGCTTTGGGTAAGAAGGTAGACTTTGGGTACCTAGGTAAAAACTTCTGTAAGGAAGGAAAATTTTAAACGAATGAATTTCATTACTACAGCTTCTATCATCCAAGGATGGATGAGAAATCTACTTATACTTGGGTTGAAGGATCTTTCCCTTTTTACCACTTATTTGTTGCCTTTAGTTCCTACACCAAATTCTTAAAAAAATTTAAGCTGAATGGACTTTAAAAATAAAAGTCGCTTGTAGCTTTACCACAATGTATTGGTTTTCAAATAGGTTTTCTGCACAGTTAATAATCGGTAGAAATTTACTGGGATCATGGTGGTACTTAGTACTGAGAGAAGTCTTGAGCTCAGTTCAGGAAATAGAGTATATAAAATAGCTCAATATCAATATGTAGAAATGTGTATCAATAAAATGTCAGGGGACTTTCTGTGGGTGATCCAGTGAAGAATTTGGAATTCGAGTTGGGCTTTGAAGACTAGGTAGTGTGGATTGCTAGGTGAAGAATGGGGAGAGATCTTGAAGCCAGAGGAATATCTAATGAAGTGCCCAGGACAGTAAGATCTTAAAGAGTTTGGCCACCCACCCTTCCAACAACAAAGGTGGAGAATATAAATGGGAGCATTATTCAAGAGGAAAAAAGAGAATGTTTGGCAGATCCTATGGAATTCTGGTTAGTCGTTAATTCACTTCTGTTCTTGTCAAGTGTCCAAAAAAAAAAGCCACGTAAGCAACAATTTCAGAAGATTAAGACAATAGAAAGTGCTAAAGTTGTCCTGTCCCGCTCGCCATTTGGCAGTGGGGTTGTTCTTCTATAGATGGAAGCTATTCAGCAAAGGTCACTTTGTCCCCCCTATAGAAAATCACCCCCAACACACACATTTACACACACTGGTCTAATAAACATTGGACATTTTGCTGTTGGGAAAAAGTAGTGAGATTTGTATATGAAGGAAAGTTGTTTGTTTGTTTTTTGAAGGAACGTTTTATAAGAGAAATAAATGGAGTGAGAGAGACTAAAGGGTTGAAAGTGATTCTTACAGATTTTGCTTTCATAATTCTACATTTTGTGTGTCCTACTCTATTTGCTTTTAACATACCTGTTAAAGCTGTAGTGATTCTAGAATTCTCTTAGTGTAGGGTGAGGGTGAGCAGTGGGACAAGTTATCCCTCCCTCTGGGAGAGAAACTGAAATGTATGTCGTAGTTCCCTTTGGTGCCCGTCAAAAATCTGGAATAAACTTCTTGGTTTAGGAACACTTAATTTTTATGTTTAATTTGATTTTTTAAAATTACATATTATATGATTAAGGTGTTTTTAATATTTACTAACTTATCAATTTACTGTTGTAAAAATTAGTAAATGTATCAAATTTACTATTAAATTCTAAAACTTTAAGATAAATGTTACAAATTTATAATTGTCAAAACCTGAAGACATCACTAACATTTTAGTTTAAGAGATTATATTGTTGTGGGAATGGAGGCTGGAGAGAGGAACCAGAGACCTTTGAGGATTATTAGCCAAGTTTTGTCCAAAATGTCCTGAATTAATTTGAATGTTCCTATCCTCTCTTTTCTTCCCTAAGCCTTGTGGAAGTTGCCCTTATTTGTGTATCTTAGATAGTGATAGATGAGTTTATGTTTAGATTGTCCAGGACACATCTAACATTGTTTTCTTACTTAATTTCGTGTAGCCGTCACTTTTTAAGAATGAGACATGTGGCCGTAAGTCAAGGTATGAAGAGACAAATCTGAGTTTCTGGAAGTGTCAAGTTGGCTTCTGTGGCTTTGAGTTTCTGTTCTGGTTGAAGTGCAGCCCCTACTACTGACATCTCATGGAGCTCACTTCCAGAGAGGGTTGGTTTGGAACTCTCAGTGAATATACAGAGTAGATCCCACACATCTCACTTTCTTCTCACGAGCATTCCCATCTTAGCCGGCTGTTATCGCACGTATACGGTGTCACTGTTCAAGAATACACTGCCGCGGATATCTCAGATTCTGAACATTCCACTATTTGAGCATAATCTCTGCCCCTTACAGATCACTTGTTCGAGGCCTCCCCTGCGTCAGGGATGCACTGAGATCCCTCAAACCATCTCACCATTTTCTCACTAGCTTCTGTCTTCATGCCCCTTTCATCCTGCAGCTCAGATTGCAGGGTCCATCATTTGTATTAACTGCCCTGTTAATACCCTCAACTCTCTTTCTGGTCTTTGTCCACAAAAACCAGACTTTGGAGAGACCCAGCTTCCTCCTTTGGGCCTGTGTTGAACGTTGCTGATAAAATGTCACACAACTGTGCAGAAGTGGTTTCACTTGGAATTTATGATCACAGACCTCATGTGGTGCATTGCCTGCTCGGCAATGTTACTGTGTTTCTTGGTCTTTCATTCTTCAAATCAATGATTTTATACTTTCTTTCCTGGTTCCTCATACCTCACACCTTTCTTTTCTCACACTTTCCATACTCAGTTCATTTTCTCACACCAGGTTAGCTGAGAAAACAGAAACCTTCAGGCTTTAGTGTGATGTCCAACTTATCCGTTTTTTTCTTTGTTCCTGTGTGTTTGGGGTTGGGTACTAATTCGAGGCCACAGATTGCTTTATTTTAAGAGTTTTATAGTTTTGGTTCTTACTTAGTTCTTAGGCATATGATCCATTCGAGTTAATTTTTATGTATGTGTATGGTGGGAGTCCAAGTGCAGTGTTTTGCGTGTCTGTCTGTCTGTCTCAGGGCTATTTGTTGGAAAGACTGTTCTTTCCCCATTGAATGATCTTGGCATTGTCATGGAAAATCAGTTGATCCTAAATGTGAGGGTTTATTTCTGGTTTCTCAGTTCTGTTGCATTGTGTATGTTTCTTCTTATGCTAGAACCACACAATATTGATTACTGTAGTTTTGTATGTAAGTTTTGAAATTTGGAAGTTTGGGTCCCCTGTCTAATGACTTTTAACCTTTTCTTTGGGATGTAGAAACCCTTTTGGGTATAAGAAACGGTGGGGCCAGGACATCGTACATAAATGTGTAGAAAATTTTGCCTACAGTTTATTTTATTGGATTGGAAATTGATAGTCTTTCAGTTAAAAAAAGAAAAAAAGCTTTTTGGGGCACCTGGGTGGCTCAGTTGGTTAAGCTTCTACCTTCGGCTCAGGTCATGATCTCGGAATCTCTGGGTGGTGCCCAGGTCAGACTCCCGTAGGGGGAAGTCTGCCTCTGCCTCTCTCTCTCTCTCTCTCTTGTTCATTCTGTCTCAAATAAATAAAATCTTTTTAAAAATTTATTAAAAACTTTTTAAGCAGTATATTCACCTTTTGCTTTCTATGGAAATAAATAAAATTTAAATTGGACAAATAAAACAAGTTTCAGTTCTACTCAAAAGTTAATTGTGTTTACTTGATTCACTTACAAGGATTGAATGTTTGAATGGCAATGTCATGTTATTTTTGACGTCTGATTTTGACTTTTTAGTCTTGATTACAGTGAGCTCCACCCGGATTCTCAAAGACTGTATGGTAGCAAATGTATGGGATGGAGTTCACACATGAAAGTAGGCTTGTTTTGGAATATCCAGATACCTCTAAGATTTTTTTTTTTATATTTTGTTATAGTTGTTCAATTGCTACATTTTAATTAAAGTTTTTGTTTGCTTAATTTTTTTACATGATTGTAAAAATAATAGAATCTTATCTTTAAAAGCATTTTAATTTTGAAATGACACAAAAACACGTCTAAAACATAAATCGTCAGTTTATCGAATAATTATAAAACATAACAACCAGCCAGGACCCCAAGACACACCTTTCCAGATTGCAGTTCCCTAGAGGAAACCAGGATCCTACTATTGTGATTTCTCTCTTTCTTGCTCTCCTTTTTAGTTTTCTGTAAGCACTGTATTACAGCTTTGCCTGATTTTGAACTTTATGAATAGAATACACTGTATATATTCTCTCTCTCTTTTTAACACATTGATTACTCATTTATAGAATTTGTTCATATATTTCATGGGGCTATAGTTCTTTCATTTTTGTATCTGTATATACTATAACTTTGAGAATATACTATAATTCATTCACTTTACTGTTGACTATTACAAATAATGATTCTGTAACCATTCCCGTTTAAGTAGATATCTTGGTGCACATGTACATGCGATTCTCTAAGATACATTTACCCAAAGAGAAATTGCTTGGTCAGAGAATACAGTTCTTTAGTTTTGTTGCAGATTTGTTTTCCAGAATGGCTGTACTAGATTTACTCCAGCCTGCAGTGTATGAAAGTTACCACTGCTCCACATTGTCTTCAACATTTGGTGTCATCAGACTTTCTAGTATTAGCCAATCTGGTGGGTGTATTGTGGTATTATATTGCAGTTTTAATTTGTATTTCCCTCAATTGTTAATGAGGTTACAAACCTCACCATGTGTATATTAGCTACTTGGGTTTCCTTTTATGATGTGCCTCTTCAAATCTTCAGCCATTTTTTCTATTGAGTTCTTTTTTTTCTTCTTCTTCTTACTTGTAAGAATTTATTATATTCTAGATATAGTTCCTTTGGTGGTGATCTGTACTGTAATGTCTTCTTCCATTCTGGTTTATCCTTTCATTCTTTTTTTATTTTAGATTTTTTATTTTATTTTATTTATTTATTAGAGAGAGAGAGACTGAGAATGAGAGGGGAGAAGGTCAGAGGGAGAAGCAGACTTCCCGCAGAGCCGGGAGTCCGATATGGGACTCGATCCCGGGACTCTGGGATCATGACCTGAGCCGAAGGCAGTCACCCAACCAACTGAGCCACCCAGGCGTCCTATCCTTTCATTCTTTATTTTAATGGACAGAAGTTATTTTGGTATGATTGAGATTACTGGGTTTTTCTTCCCCCTTATGGAAGGGGATTTTATGTTTTGATTAAGATAACCCTTCCCAGCACCGAGTCATAAATATATCTTCATATTATTATTATTTTTTTTAATTTAAGTAGGCTCCACACTCAGCTTAGAGTCCAACTCTGGGTTTGAACTTGTAACTGTGAGATCCAGATGTGACCCAAGACAGAGTCAGATGCTCAACTGACTGAGTCAGCCAGGCATCCCTAGTTTCATATTATCTTACTGCAACCTTTTTAGATGTACTTTCATGTGTTGTTTAGGTTTCTAATCTACTTTGCAATGAATTTCAATGTTGTGATTTAGGTGCCTAATTTCATTTTTTCTTCATGCAGATATATAAAAGTCTTAGAACCTTATGTTGACAAATCTGTCCTTTCTGCCTGCTCTGCTGGGCCTTCTAGGTAATACATAAGTGTCCGCATGTGTGTGAGGGTGTTTTTGAGCTCCTGATTTCTTTTTCATAGTGCCTTAATTCCTGTAACTTTAAAATAAATCCTGATGCCTCGTAGAGTATATGTAAGAATACCTTGCATATTTTTGGCTCTTTATATTTCCATTTCAATTTTAGAATCAGCTTATCAGTTTCCATAGATTTTTTTTTAAAGATTTTATTTATTTATTTGACAGAGAGAGAGAGATCACAAGTAGGCAGAGAGGCAGGCAGAGAGAGGGGGGGAAGCAGGCTCCCTGCTGAGCAGAGAGCCTGATGTGGGGCTCAATCCCAGGACCCTGAGATCATGACCTGAATCAAAAGGCAGAGGCTTAACCCGCTGAGCCACCCAGGCACCCCAGGTTCCATAGATTTTGATTGGGGTTAAATTGAATCTGTGAATCACTTTGCAGATAATTAATATCTTTACATTATTGAACTTCAATCCATGATTATGATGTATATCTTCATTCATTTACATCTTTAAAATCACTTAATAATGTTTTAAATTTTCCTTAAAGAGGTCTTGCATAGTTTTTGTTCAATTCCAGTGTACTCGATATTTTTAAAAGATTTTATTGATTTATTGAGTGGTAATCCAGGGAAGAGTAGGGTGGGGGTGGAGAGGGACGAGTCTCAAGCAGATTCCACACTGAACACAGAGCCTGATATGGGGCTTGTTCTCACGACCCTGAGATCATGACCTGAGCCGAAATCACGAGTTGGGTGCTTTACTGACTGAGCTACGCAGGTGCCCCTTGACATTTTTTATTCAATTGTACATGGTGTTTTATTTCATTGTTTAGCTTTATATTGTATATGGAAATGTGATTTTTATGTGTTGATACTACACGTAGCAACCTTTTTATGGATTATCATTTATAGATTCTTTTGAGTTTTCTGCAGATGTAGGCATAGTATTTGCAAATGACAGCTTTTCCCCCCCTTTCTAGTTCCTATATCTTTTCATTCTTATTCTTATTTTACTGCACGAGTTAATGTTCAATAGAACTGGTAACATCAGACATTCTTCTTTTGTTCTTAATCAGAGAGACCAATATCATCATGTCATTTGCAGGATTTTTTGGAAGCACCCTTTAGCAGATTATGGAAGTGTCCTAGTCTTAGTTTTCTAAGAGGTTTTGTTTGCCTTTTAATCATAAGTTAATGTTGAATTTTGTCAGGTACTTATCCTGTATCTTTTTAAATTGTCTTGAGACTTTCCCTTTTAGTCTGTTAATGTAGCAAATTTCAGTGATTAAAATTTTTAGAGTTAAAACCACCTTGCATTCCTGAGATAGACAAACTTGCTATTTGCATTTTTGCTCATAAATGAGAGTAGCTTGTAATTTTCCTTTCTTGTATCATCCTTTCTAAGTTTCAGTATCAGGCTGTGCTATCCTAAAATGAGTTAGGGAGTAAGTCTTTTTGTTCTGTTCTCTGGTGCAAGTTTTATATAGTATTGGGATTACTACTTGAGTATATCTGGGACTGGGATATGTGTGTGTGTTGGGGGAACAATTTTAAATATTACAAAGTGGCAGTTACAGGAGTATTCAGGTATTCTGTTTCTTTGTGATTCAGGTTTGCCTATCTTATCTATATTTTCTAGTCTCTTAGCATAAAATTGTTCCTAATACTCTCTTTTACCTTTAATGTCTATAGAATCTATAGTTCTGTACCTCTTTTCATTCCCAGTATTGGTTATTTGTGTCTTACCTCTTCAGTTCACTAGAGAGGTTTGCCAATTTTGTGTTTTCAAAGAATTTTTGGCTTTGGTGCTGTGTTGCATGGTTTGTTTTCTGTGTCATCAGTTCTGCTTTTTTATTCCTTCTATGTTTTTAAGGTTTGTTTTGCTATTCTTTTTGTAACTTCGTCAGCAAGCTGCTTATTAGCTTATTGATTTCAGCTTTTTTTCCTAGTACAGGTATTTAAAGCTGTATATTTCTATTTATAAGTTCTGCATCCCACAAGTTTTGTTATGCAGCATTTTTATTAGTGCTCATTTCAAGATAATTTTCAGTGTTTTATTATGATTTATCTGTTGACTCATGGGTTATTTAGCAGTTTGTTTCTTAATTTCTAAATACATGGAGATTTTCTATTTAACTTTTTTGTCATTAATTTCTGTCTTAATTGAACTGTGGCTAGAGAGTTCCAGATTTCAGACCGTTAGTATTTGACTGTGGCCCAGTGTGTGGTCTTTTGTTGTGAATGGTTGATGTATGCTGGGGAGAATGTGTGTTCTGTAGATGTGGGGTGTATTATCCCATAAATATCCCTTAGGTCATGTTTTTTATTTTCTATTATTTTTATTTTTTTATTTTTTTTAAAAGATTTTTTATTTATTTATTAGAGCGAGAGACTGAGAATGAGAGGGGAGAAGGTCAGAGGGAGAAGCAGACTTCCCGCAGAGCCGGGAGTCCGACATGGGGCTCGATCCCGGAACTCCGGGATCATGACCTGAGCCGAAGGCAGTCGCCCAACCAACTGAGCCACCCAGGCGCCCCTATTTTTATTTTTTTAAGATTTATTTATGTGAGGGAGAGAGGGCACATGTGACTTGGGGGAGGGGCAGAGGGAGAAACTCTTCAAGCAGACTCACCCCTGTGTGTGGAGCTCTGTGCTGGGCTGGAACCCAACGCTGGGCCCAATTCCATGACCCGTGAGATCATGACCTGAACTGAAACCAAGATTCAGATGCTCAACCAACTGAGCCACCCATGTGTCCCTAGGCCATGTTTTTTAATCCTGAAGTTGAAATCTTGTATGTTTCATAGATTTTTGTTTTACCTGCTTTATTCTGTCAGATCCTGAGAGTTGTCAGCATCTCCCACGACAGTCATTCCTGTTACCTCCTCCTGGGAAGTGAAATTTTAAAACTGAATATGTCTATCTCATATTTTTTACTTTAGGTTTTCCGTTGCTTAATCTTAATATAGCTATACTTTTTTAAAAATTACTATTTAATTACTACTTTTTAATACTATTTTTTTAATTACCCATCCTAAAAAAAAGTAATAAAATTACCCATCCTGTTACTTTTAGTCTTTCTGGTTCCTTGTTTCATGTGTGTCCATTATAATCAGTGAATTGTAGTGTTTAAGTCCAGCCGGGTAATCTGTGTCTTTTAACTGGAGCAGGTTAATCAGTTTGCATGTGATATAATTATGGCACTTATATATTTGAATTTATACCTTCATTTTATTTTAGTCTCTCCATTTCTTTTTCTCTTTTTTTCTCCCCTCCTTTTTTTGAATTGATTTTTATTTCTTATTTTTTTATTATTATTATTTTAAAGATTTTATTTATTCATTTGAGAGAGAGAGAGCATGAGAGGGGAGAAGGTCAGAGGGAGAAGCAGACTCCCCGCCGAGCAGGGAGCCCGATGCGCGACTCGATCCCGGAACTCCGGGACCATGACCTGAGCCGAAGGCAGTTGCCCAACCAACTGAGCCACCCAGGCGCCCTTGAATTGATTTTTAAAATAAATTCTTTATCCCCTACCCTGGTAATAGTATGGAAGTTACACTTTCTATTTCCCTTTTTTCAGTTGTCTCCTGAGGGAGTCTGGTAGGCATTCTTACTACAGAAGTCCAGCGTTAATCATCACCTTTCCGTTAGAGCTCTGTGACTGCGTTTGTTCTCATCTAACTCAAGTGCTGCTGTTGTCATGTGTTTTAGTTCTTTGTGTATTTTTAAATCTCACATGACATTATTTTATGTAGGGGAAATCCATGTAAATTTACCCATATATTTATTATTACTTTTTTAAGCTTTTCATTTTTTTCTTGCATCAGACCTTTTTGTGATCATCTTCCTTTTGCCAGCAATATGTCCTTTGCATTTCCTTTACTGTGAGTTAGCTGGAGGTGAACTCTCAGTTTTTGGTTGACTACGAATACTTCTCCCCTCTCCTTCTCAAAACATATTTTAAAGATTTTTTTTTTATTTGACAGAGAGAGTGAGATCACAAGTAGGCAGAGAGGCAGGCAGAGAGAGGGGGGGAAGCAGGCTCCCTGCTTAGCAGAGAGCCCAATGCGGGGCTTGATCCCAGGACCCTGAGATCATGACCTGAGCCGAAGGCAGAGGCTTACCCCACTGAGCCACCCAGGTGCCCCAAAACATATTTTAACTGAATACTGAATGTTATGTTAATAGAATGCTAAGATAGGGGGATAGGAGTGGGAAGAAAGGGCAAGAAAAGAGAGAGAGAGAGAGAGCCTGAGAGCTCTCCGGTGTCTCCTCTTCTTTTACTTTATTTATTTATTTATTCATGATTTATTATCTATTTGAGAGAGAGCGTGAGTGAGGGGGGCAGAGAGAATCTCAAGCAGACTCCATGCTGAGCATGGAGCCTAATGTGGGGTTCACCTGGAGGCTTGATGTGGACCTCTTCTCGGGGCTTGATCTCATGACCCCAAGATCACCACCCTGAGATCATGACCTGAGCCAAAACCAAGAGTTGGATGCTTAACTGACTATACCACCCAGGTGCCCCTGGTGTCTCTTCTAAGGACACTAATCCTGTTTTATCACAGCTTCAACATGTGAATTTGGGGGGATACAAGCAATGAGTCTGGACTAGGTGGCATTTATGTAATGGTTGAGGGTCTTTTGGCTTCTAATTACTTCTGATGTCTCTACTGTTGATAATAGTGAATCACTTTCTCTGTATTTGGGCATATTCTCCCCATAATTATTTAGCAAGTATATAGGGAGGAGAATAAAATTTATCTTATCTTTGCATATGTTTCTGCAATCTACAGAATTTGTTGGTGAGGTTGTTGTACACTTCCCAGCCAAATTCTAACCATCTGCTGTAGTTAAGTAAAGATTTTCAGCTTATTTACATATTGACTCTTATTTTTCTTTATCTTAGCTGTGTTGGTGTAGAAGAACATCATGCTGTTGACATTGACCTTTATCACTGTCCCAACTGTGCCGTTCTACATGGTTCCTCCTTGAGTAAGTACTAGAAACTTAAATAAAAACCGAAGTTTAGAAATTTTTGTGTACATGATAATATTTTAATAATACTTTGAATAGGTATGTTACACCCACCAAGAACTATAAGGAGTATTTTTCTGAAGATACTGAGAATACAGTTTCTGTCTGAATTGCCGAATAACATTTAATAAGAAGATAAAATGAAAAAAATACTGTCATTCTTTTTTTTTTCTTTAAAGATTTACTTATTTTAGAGAGTGTGAGAAAAAGCGAGTATGTGTGAGTGGGGGGCCGACAGGAGGAGAGGGAGAGGGAGCGAATATCAAACAGACGCCCCACTGAGCATGGAGCCTGACATCGGGCTTGATCCCATGACCCCAAGATCATCTTGAGCTGAAATCAGGAGTTAGATGTTTAACTGCTTAACCGACTAAGCCACCCAGGTGCCCCCCAAATACTGTCATTCTTAATTGCCAGTGCATAAGCCCCCAAACTTAAGGACATGTATTCAAAGCTTTTAATTTGAGAAGTGTGGAAAAGTAACGTTTTCTGATTCTGGAAACTGATTTCAAATGTTTTTATCTCTTTATAAATTGAAAAAAAAAACTCAGTGGTATTTGGGACAGTGTACAGGATAGGAATTTAATGCACACATATGCATTATATTTTTAGGAGGAGATTTTGGTGTCAAAATCTGAAATATTACTCTATTTTCTGATTTTGATCTTCAGTTTGAATATGGCCTAGAGTCCTGCCCGACTTGAGACCACACCCTGACCCAGTCCCATTCTGAGGAAGGCAGAGGCCTGAGCAAGTGTCTGCCTACACTCTTCTGCCCAAGTTAAATACCATTTTATATATGATATTGGTACCGTACCCCCAGAGGGCACATGAACTTCCTGGCCTGTGCTCTTGATTTCAGCTCAGGAGTGATCTTGGGATCAACCCCCATGTCGGGGCTCCATGCTCAGTGAGGAGTCTGCTTGAGATTTTCTCCTTCTCCCTTTCTTCCTTTCCCCACCCTGGCTCACACACACATGCTTTTTCTCGCTCTCTCTCTCTCTCTCTCTCTCTCTCTCTCTCTCAATAAATAAATAAATAAATAAACAAACAAATAAATAAATAAATCTTTAAAAGGAGAAAAAAAGGACGACCGTATTTTTTTCATTTTATCTGTTAGATATATTAGTAATTTACCTAGTTTCTTTGTAAGAGATTTAGAAATTCAGCTATAAGAATACATGAAAACACATTAAATTTCATAATGTATTAAAATACACGTTATCCATTTTATTAGTACAACTTTTGAGGTTAGCAAATTGGTAGAATTGTTAGTGTAATTGGCCAGTTTATTGTCATAAATGTTTCTAAAGGTTTTTATTTTGCGCAGCAGTGAAGTATGTGGTATATAACTTGGAATAATTATTGACCAAGTGTAATTCTTGGAGGAAATAAAGAATACTGGGTTGTTATCTCAAGAAAGGAAACAGGACTAAAATTTATAACACTTTTAGTTTAGAATTTATGTAATTTCCAAATGAAATAATTGGAATTTAATTTCTATGAAATATTAAGTGGGTTACAATGAGATGGACCAGTGTTGTGTTTAAAACACTATGATACATGATGCATTCTGTTTTCTTTTTTTCCTATATGATTTAATTTTTTAAAAAGCTTGTCATGCTCACTAAATTGATTTCATAATCCATAATGGATCATGACCTGCACTTTGAATAATGATGCTTCAGAGAGAAGCTTGAGCATTGCGTGGCCCTTCGTATACTTCTCATGCTTGAATAACATAAGATCAGGAATTGGTTATCTTCTGGGCAAAAGTCCAACACTAAATACCCACAGGGAAAATGTCCAAGATCTAGTAATTTGTTCTATCTTGATTTAAGGCTCACCTTCCCAACCTTTCACCCTACACCCTTAACTTGGGTCATTCCTTTTGGCCCCTTTCCCTCTGCTATTAAGCCTCTCTTGTTTGCCACCTAGGGCTTCCTGTTCTCTCAGAGTTCCCCAGGAATTCTTATTGTAGATACTATTTAGGCAATGTAATATTCACTTGGTATGGTGAATTTAGATTTGACCCTTTTACTGGGAGTTAAGAATTTTATTTAAGGGGACATACTGAAAAAGCCCCAGACTTACATATCTCAGTGTTTCTCAGGCACATAGAGTCCAGACTCAAAATTTTCTCTCCCTGTGACCGCTACTAGAATATTCCTTCCTTTAAAAAATTCAGTCAGCTTATTGCAGTGGCTGATTTTTTTTTTTTTATATTTTTTTTAAATTTTTTTTATTTATTTATTAGAGAGCGAGAGACTGAGAATGAGAGGGGAGAAGGTCAGAGGGAGAAGCAGACTTCCCGCAGAGCCGGGAGTCTGACATGGGACTCGATCCCGGGACTCCGGGATCACGACCTGAGCCGAAGGCAGTTGCTTAACCAACTGAGCCACCCAGGCGCCCGCAGTGGCTGATTTTATGTGTTAGGCATGTTGGCCTAACAGTACAGTTGTAGCATCTCTGTAAACATTGTGCAAATCTGCTCATTTAAAAGGAAAGAGAAGTAATTGGCAGCTTATTGGATGCCCCAGAAACTGCTAAGAAGTACTTGACCTATGTTACTTCCTTTAATATTTGTAACACGTCGAGGTGAGAAAAATGATTGAATTAACTCTTTCATGTAGTTATTTGGCAGAGCTGGAGTTTGAGTCCATAACTGTCCAATCCCAAATCTATTCTAATTCTAATCTATTCTGCCAAAATGAAAATTAAAATAATGTAATACTTAGTAAACTACTTACAATATAAGTAGTTTACTTATCAAATGGGTAACTTTTTCTTTTTTTTTAATTTAAATTCAAATTTAATTTAATTTTTTAAAGATGTCTGTATGTGTTTGAGAGAACGAGCGAGTAGGGGGAAGGGACTGAGGGAGAGGGAAACAAGCAGACCTTGAGCCTGATGCAGGGCTCAATCCCAAGAGCCCTGGATCATGACTGGAACTGAAATCAAGAATCAGATGCTCAACCAACTAAGCCACCCAGGCGCCCCTCTTTTTTTTTTTTTTAATGATGATGCTCACTGTTGACCCAGGGCTTCGACATAGCCTGCTTATATATACTGGTAAGAATGTGAGTTACCTACCACTTTTTTGGAGGCAGTTTTGCTATATGTAGCAAGTATCTTAAAAATATTGAGTCTTTCTTCTAGCATTTCTAGGAATTTATCCTGAGGAATTAATGAGGGGAACAGATTTATGTATATGAATATTAATCTCAATTTTGTTTGAAGAAAGAGTCAGAATGAGCTAAGTGCTTAAGACTCAAGAAAGGATTATAAAGTGATGCATCTATATCTATGTCTTAAAATTCTAGGCTGCTTTTAAATTGCTTTTGAATATTTAATAAGGAGAAAAAATGCTCATGATAGAATAAGAAAGGTAAGCAGAATGAACGTCATGATCCCAGTTGAAAATAAAATGGGGTTATGTATCTATATATATGTAGAACAGAAGGCTGGAATGAAACACCCTTGAATTTTATAAGTGATTTTAAATGAGAAAAAAGGATACCTTAATGGCATTTTCTAGGAAGGTTGCTTTATGATTCTGTTTTTCTCATGAGACTTTTAAAAAATGGGATTTACTGTTTTCCATATTGAGAGTTTGACTGCCATGAATTACTTGCGAATCTTGTTTTAAATCCTCAGAAATGGATAAGCCAAATTTCTTCCCTTATTGGTTATTTAGTGTGACTTCTTATTCGGCTGAGGATCCTGTTTTATTTTATTATTATGATCTTTTAGGGTGAAGGTTTAGAATAACTTAAGACTCATAGAGTTGCTCTGACCCCATGGTTTATTAGGAAAACATTCAAACATACAGGAAAAGTTGAAAGAATTTTGTAGAGTACCTCCAAACTCACCTTGTAGACTCTACTATTAATATATATATATTTTTAAAGATTTTATTTATTCATTTAACAGAGAGAGAACACAAGCAGGCAGAGAGGCAGGCAGAGGCAGAGAGAGAAGCAGGCTTCCTGCGGAGCAAGGAGCCCGATGCGGGACTCGATCCCAGGACGCTGGGACCATGACCTGAGCCAAAGGCCGCTGCTCAACCAACTGAGCCACCCAGGCGTCCCTCTACTATTAATATTTGACATGACTTGCTTTACTATACAGTCTTGTATCTATCCATTTTAGACTTTAGTACACTTCCCAGAGTCATGAAGGTTTTAGGCTTAAGACTGATTTTCTTTTCTTTTTCTTTTTGAAGATTTTATTTATTTGTCAGAGAGAGAGAAAGAAAGGAGAGAGCACAAGCATGGGGAGTGGCAGAGGGAGAGGGAGAGGGAGAGGCAGGCTCCCTGCTGAGCAAGGAGCCCGATACAGAACTCGATCCCAGTACCCTGGGATCATGACCTGAGCTGGAGGCAGTCGCTTAACCAGTTGAGCCACCCAGGTGCCCCGTAGGAGTGATTTTCAGACTTACAAAGGGTAAAAAACTGACATCTTACATTGCCGGCACTCGAAAGGGCTGGAGGTGGTGCTGCCCTGGCTGAAAGCAGAATGAGATCCACAGTTCCTTTCTTGGCCTCTTCCCCATCTTCCCGTTTACTGAGGGGTTCATCAGCATGGTTTGAAATATAGCACTCCCTTCATTTCCATTTGAGGAAACTGGACCCAGTCTTGTCACGTGACTTGCCCAAGGTTGCAGAATAAGTTGTGGCTGAACTAGGAGTCCAGTCCGAGTCTCCTGATTTTGATTGCCGTGACTCTTCAAGACTGTAGCCACCCAGAGCTGTAGAATCACAGGATCTGAGCATTAGAACTAATCGTAAAGTTATTTGTTCTGTCATTCCTCTTGTGCTCCTTGAATTATGCTGCAGCCATCTGCTCTTCTTCCGTGGCAGTGTAAGCATGCTTATTTGGGGACTAGATCTTGACATAAAAGAGAAGGTAACTTTGCTGTTAAAAGAGATTTCTGATGTGGGATCTATGACTTGGATGATCAATAAAAATCATACTATCACTTCATGGTCTAGTGAAAGCTCTGATTTAAAGTAATTGTGATTTTTATTGTATGTGTAAGTGGATATTTTAATGGGCTTCATCTGCTAATTTGAATTTGTCGATTTAAAATTTTTTTGAAATAAAAAGAGTAGACTTTTAAAAAAATTTTTTATGCTCTTCAAAATTTTATTTAAATTCTAGTTAACATACTATAAGAGTAGATTTTTTTTTAAGAGTAGATTTTTAAAAAAAAGATTTTATTTATTATTCATCTGATAGAGACAACACAAGCAGGGGGAGTGGGAGAGGGAGATGCAGGCTTCCCGCTGACCGGGGAGCCCGATGTGGGGCTCGATCCCAGGACCCTGGGATCATGACCTGAGCTGAAGGAAGACACCTAACCGACTGAGCCATCCAGGCTCCCAAAGAGTAGGTTTTTTAAAATCCACAGTCAGTTACCTATAATTGTGGCATTACACAAAGTAAAATTTACCTCTTCAGCCTGGAAATGCATTAAAAAGGGAGTGTTTTTATTGTACTTATAGTTGTTATTTCTTATGGAATATAAACTTTTTAGAAAGTACATGGTATCAGTAGTTATCACAATTGTTTTCTTTTTTAAAACTTCTAAAAACCCAGTGAAAAAGAGGAGGAATTGGCACAGGCACGACTACACAGAAATTGATGATGGCACCAAACCAGTGCAAGCTGGGACTAGGACTTTTGTGAAGGAATTACGTTCTCGAGTCTTCCCAAGGTATGGAAACTTGTTCTTGCCAAAGAAAATTTGAGACTGTTACCTCATAAAGTGGCCTTATCTAAAGCATGTTTTCAAACTTCAGGTTGCAAGCCATTTTCAGCTTTTTACTTTTTTGTTTTAATGAAATAGGAAATATTGGCGCATTTATATAAGTAATAGGAGTAAATAAGCAATGTTTCATGGAGCTATCGTGTTATATACATGTACTGGGGCACCTTGTAAAAACACATGAACTGCTGATCTCCATCCAGAAAATTTGAAATACACTGATCTAAGGCCCTTGGTCCCAGTACGGGTCCTCGTGATGCGCAGCCGCTGTGCTCCTCCCCTTCTACCTCATCTGTTCTGATTGTCAAACTCTGTGTTTTTCTTGTGTTGTTTCTTCTCCCTCTGGGTCTGTCCGAGGTACCCATAAATATTGCTCAACCTCTGGTGGCAGCAGGACTGGGCTTTTTGATTTTTAGAAGATAATGGAAAGTGTTTGACCTATCTGCGGCTCAGAGCGAGTCAAAAGTATTACACAGCATTTAATCATGCTAATTTAGATCGTTTCCTGCTCACTGCCTGACATCTATTTAAAGTGATAATGCTTAATAGCCTTTTACACAAGATCATATCCAGGCTTGTTAAGGAGGGGAAGCACAATTTAAATTTAAATCTCAACATCACTTGCAGCCTATTAGGGAATTATTTCAGATCCTGTAACTATAAAACCCTTGCTATTTCTTCAGTCTTTAACATTCCTGTCTGTCCCTCTTCACTTAATCCTTTAAAAGAAACACGTAATTGATACGCACCTAGTGTTGGCTCCCTCAGGTCTGCTGAGCTTTCCACAGTGGTTTCCACATGACTTTTGTGGTATTAAAGGCCTTCGTCTTAGATACTCTCTTTTATCAGTTTCAGAGTGTTTGGACGAGTGTTTGTTTTTCTTGATTGGTTTGGAGCCTAGGGCCAGAGTTTTCAGCCTGGGTCTATGCTTCAGAGAGGCTTGTGAGTTTCTTAAAACTGTATAAACAGTTTAGGATCAATATATGAATGTGCATTTTTCAGGAAGAGAAGCCATAGCTTTTATTCTTTCCAAATAGGCTTGTGACCCAAAAGAACAGTGTTAAAAATCCTGGCCTAGTGATGCCTGTGGCTTCTGTGCCAAAGTAGTAACAAATGAGAACTGGTTATAGAGATAGTCACAAATGTCTAAACCATGATTACCATTAATTAAAGGGTTTTGGTTTTATTTTGTTTAACTCCATAAACCTTCAGATCATTAAAAACCATATATAGAGTGATGGCAATTAATTAAATTACACATACTTGATGTGATTAACAAATAAAATAAAGTGAATGGGTTATCTTACCTCCCCTCCAATTTAAAACTTAGTGTGGGCCTTTTGAGACATTTTCCTACATAAATAATTACACGTAAAATATTTATGTATTTATGTGTGTGTGTATACATATATGCATCTAATTTTTAAAAAATAAAATGGGGTTATATTATGCATATGATGCACAACTTGCTTTTTTAATTCTATTTCATTGGTGTCTTTCCCTATGTATACAAAAATTTACCTCCCTCTGTAACTGCTGTGTAGTATGCAATTGTGTATATTCACCATAATTTACTTAACCATCCGTCTACGATGTATGTTTAGTTTGTCCCCAACTTTTTTCCCTCGAAAATAATGGTGTACGTGTATTTTTAAGCACTTGTATTTATGTATTTTTGAATGACAGGGGAAGTAAAACACCAAACATTGAAGATCAGGGAAGTACAAGTGATTTGAAATTATTCCTCAGATCAGAGTTGAAGGAATTGTTTGGTTGTCAAAGGCTGGGGAAGGAGGGAGAATGTTAGATGCTTTTGGGGAAACTAAAAGGCAGTGTAGAACTCAATGAGTCAGATGAAGGAGATCTAAATCCTTCAAATGTAAGACTATCCAGGAAAAGTTGTCTCATTTTAGGGAGCTTCAAACTGACCTTTTCTTACTGAGAGGGTGGACAGATCAGGACCCAGTAATTCAGAGAACCTGTACCTCTTGTCTTTTCCTTGATGCTAAGGGTGCAGGTGCCATGAAGACAGTTAAGGTCTGATTGTGTAAAGGGAAACTGTTGTGTTTTAACCTGTGAAGCAGGTGTTATACTTATTTGAATGTATTAGCAGCTGCATTCTGGGGGCAATTGGAAGGTAAAATCTAGAACATCCGCATTAAAGAGATCTTTGATTTGTGGTTAGAGGGCGGTGGAAAGGGACAAACCACTCTTAAGTGTGATGCTCATGACGTGTTACTCATGAGAGCGAGCTGCTGGGGTTCAGGATGCTTTTTAGTGACTTACGGTGACCACTTACTGTAACTTATGACCTACTATTTATAACAGATAAGAGTTCATTTTCGACATTTGTCTTGGTGGACGGGGACCATGGGAGCTAGTCAGTCATTCTCCATTGTGCCGGCCAACAATGAATTGTACTATGTCCGTGAGGCTTTGAAATGTCTAACGAATACTTGTGTAGAATTTTACAGCCGGATAGAATCTTATCTGGTTTACTTACCCTGACACCAGCTTTTTTTCTCATGTGTCCCCTTACCTTTTGCTCTTCTGATTTCCTACACAGCTTATTTTTAGTGCCTTCTGATCTAGTTAGTTCTCTTAAATTCAGTCACTCATTACAGCAAGTTGTAATTATTCTATTATATTCTCTCTCCTAGTGTAGTTTACTGAAACATTTATGTATCGAAATATGTATTTTGCTGTAAACTAATCTTTTGGTGAAGGCATTTATATTTTTCCAGTGAAGTAATTATCTATGACTTTTACTTTAGAATAGTAAAAGGGACTTGATAAAACATTTGTTCTAAAAAGGAGAATCGGATATGATAGGTTGAGAACTGCTGATATAGACAATGATACAGTATATGAATTAACCCATTAACAGACTATTTTTTTAAATGAACTTATCAACAAAGATGACATTTTACTCTTATGTTTTCCTCAGTGCCGATGAAATCATTGTAAAGATGCATGGCAGCCAGCTGACACAAAGATACCTGGAGAAACATGGATTTGAAGTTCCTATTATGGTCCCCAAATTAGATGATCTAGGACTCAGGCTCCCTCCACCAACTTTTTCTGTCATGGATGTGGAACGCCATGTAGGTACGCACTTGGTTCCTTGAAGTCCTTGGGAAAATGTGGTAAAAGCGGCTGTAGTAGTGTTCTGATTACATTAGAAGTTGAGTGAGATGTTAACTTAGTTTGGTTTTCTGGGTCAGGAAAAGTGAAATTCAGTATCACCTAGGTCAAAAACTGTTTCTTCTGAGCAAACCTCCAGTTGTCAGAAAAAGAGAAACAGTTGATCTGTTCTTATTTACTCAGCCTCATTGTGCCGCTCTTCTCGTTGTCATCAGATTTTCTGGTACTTGCTTAGGAGAAACAGTTGCTGAGGCGTAACTACAGATACCAGGAGGAAGACACTGGGAAATTGGGCTGGTTCTAGGACTCTGTAGCATTCAGGAGCAGAATCTCTGGATCCTGTGTCATTGACCTCCGGTGCCTAGAGAAAGGCTGGAAAAAAGAGGAGACCATGTTCAAGCCCGTTTGTATATTCACGACATGATGGTATTGCCGCTGCATAGTGTCTGGGACTCGGTGTGGGATTTTGAGGCCTGGAAAGGCATGAGAAACAAGGGGGGAAACCATTTCTCTGTTGTAGTCTTCTTGACTTTGTCAGTCATTTTGCTTATTCTCATGGTATCTAGAGATAAAACCGACTATATGCAGATCTCATTCCTTATCAGCTGTAGATAGATATGAGGATTAGATCTCAAATCGACCTTGACTCCGAACTGTACATTTACTGCCATGCATTATCTCCCGAGTATAAAATGTCTGAGAACTTGTCCCTTTATTGAGCCATTGAGTGACAGTTTTCATTGATAAATGCTTCACTGAGGAAACCCAGTTTAATGTGATGACTTCACATTCACTAATTTTGAATTATTTGATAAACTAGGGGATGGGGCTGAGGTTTAACTTGAGCCTATTTGCATAAATAGCACTATAAAATAAGTGGCTAGTGTAATGTAAGTGTAGGAAAAATATTCAAGCTCCTAGATAGTTTACTTTTTAGCATTGCAAAATGCTTTAGTTAACAGAACTGTTTTGCCTCTTAGGTATAAAATAAAGTCTACTAGGCAGTGTGTTAATATAAAGTTACACTACAGTAAGAAAATAGCATTTATTTGATTTCTCTTTCAGATAGATTAAGTATTGCCATATTTTGAATTCCATTTTCCCTGTAGGACATTGCAAAACTGGGTATGCTTTTTAGGGTGACCGTACAGCGATGTGCAAGAGACACCTCATGGTTTTATAGGAAAAATCTAAATTAATCCCAATTGAGAACTCATTTCACATGCATTAATAGGAACTGATTTTTGCTTCCTAACCACTGATTTTTTTTCTTGAAGCAGAATGTTAGAAGAGAAGAGGCTACCTGGCAAGCAGAAATTGTCATGGTTACATTGTTCACTAATTCCATAGCGACTGACTGCTTTTTCTACATGATAGAATCTTACGTGTTAGGGAAGTGGAAGGACGAAGTCAGTCCCCTCATCTTATGCACGAGGACATGCAAATGCAGAGCACGTGGCACGGTTCCCACATACCAGTGTGACGCATTTTTGTCAGTGTCAGCTGCACACAGAAATCATTAGTGTGTAGAAAGCTTTGTAAACATTTAAGTTTTCACACTCATGTTAATTAGTAACTCTGTCTTAATTGCTTTTATTCTCCCTCAAAAGCAGCCCTCTTTTTCAAAAGTACCAGTTGGACTTAAAAAATAAGGATACTGGCAGAATCTTTGTCTAGGCTATGCAGTTTTATGGTTGGCTTTAAGTAATTACAGTCTTTAAAATATTTTTGTTTAGGGCATCTATTGCTGTAACTCTTAAGCCCAATAACAAGACTATAATTTTTCTCTGCAGGTGGTGACAAAGTGATAGATGTCATTGATGTGGCAAGGCAGGCAGACAGCAAAATGACCCTTCACAATTACGTTAAATACTTCATGAATCCTAACAGACCAAAAGTGTTAAATGTGATCAGCCTTGAATTTTCAGATACAAAGTGAGTAGTTCTGGACATTTTGGTTTAGTCTTCTCAGTGTTAGCTAAATGCAGCTAAATGATACATTTATTTTAGTAAGAAACCTAATTATGACTTCTAAAGTGGTCCAGTAATAGCAATGTTGTACATTTTGCTTTGGCACACACAGAGAATATTTAGAAATATGATGAATTTTAAACTTTTAAGTATTGTTGTTAACCTAGAGTTCCATTTAATTTTTTGCTTTGGGTTGAGATGGGAGATGAAACTTTAAGAACTTTCAATTTGCATGATATGGGGATGTGTGTATATGTGTGTTTGTTTTTTTAAAGGATGTCTGAATTGGTGGAGGTCCCTGATATAGCCAGAAAACTTTCCTGGGTGGAAAATTATTGGCCAGATGATTCAGTTTTTCCCAAACCGTTTGTTCAGAAATATTGCTTAATGGGAGTTCAAGACAGCTACACAGATTTCCACATTGACTTTGGTGGAACTTCAGTCTGGTACCATGTCCTCTGGGTAAGATTGGGATACTTCTTTCTCCTCTCACTGACAGAAACGTTTAGTCCTATTTTTCTAGGAATGCATTCATTTGCTGTAAATGACATTTATTAAGAGGGAAGTTTTTGTACTTTTTAAATAGGCTCCAGCATTTTGCCTTTAAGCATTATGGGTTTTTTTTGTTTTTGCTTTTAAATCTCAAGTAATGGAGGGGCCATCATACATTGAATTTATATTTACATTCCTTTTCTGTCCCCATCTTAAAAATTGGTCACTTGTAGCCTTTTGTCTCTGTTTCCTTTTCACTCCAGTCAACTATCAGTTAATCCCTAAATCAAATACCTGATTACAGCAAAATTACAGTAATATTTGCTTCTGATTTTAAGGGTAGGCCAGGACAGCTAGTTGAATAAGTCAGAAATGCCCATGAAAATACTAATTCTTAAAAAAAAAGAAAAGAAAACACTAATTCTTCTTGGCAGCTTATATTCATGTTGCCTGATCTAGAATTGGACTATTCAGTACAGTAGCCACTGGCCACATGTAGCTAAATTGGAATAATTATAATTAAATATAATTTAAGTTCAGTTCCTTCTTTACACTAGTGACATTTCAAGTGCTCAGTAGCCTCACGTGGCTTGTGACTAGTGTGTAGCACAGCAGGAGGCATTTCCATCGTCCCACGGAGTTGTGGTGGGCGGTGCTGGTCTAGAACCAGATCTTCCCATCCAGTGCCTGTGCTCCGGCGGCACTCGGGACTGTACTCGCCGCCGTGTCCTCGAGCTCCTGTTCCTCTCTCTGTGAGAAGGCAAAGGTTAGTTGATTAAAAGAAGTTTACTTACAGTTCTTTAAAAAAAAGAATCATAGATTTTAGGGGCAAAGGCAAAGTTGCAGAGATGACTCTGACCTGGGCCTGGGAACGTGTATTTACTTTCATACTTTGAAAATGACGTCAGTAGGATGTTTGTGATTGTTTACCCTCCTCTCTTGTAACTGTTTCTCCAACACTGCTTTACTGACCCCTGGTCGTGCTTTGGAGGGGAAGCTTTAGCTTTTGCGAAGATGCTTATGAAGGGTAGTAATTATTGATCAGGTTTGTGAAAGATGTCCTCTTGAGCCTAAAAAATCTGGTAATTATCTAATGTAATTTAGATCATTATATTGGAAAATTGTATCCGTGTAGGCCATCCTAAGAGTGGCTTTTTTTTTTTCAAAAATAGTGTGATTACTTCCTTCTAGGGTGAGAAGATTTTCTATTTGATAAAGCCAACAGATGAAAACTTGGCACTCTATGAGTCTTGGAGTTCATCTGTGACCCAGAGTGAGGTGTTCTTTGGAGATAAGGTGGATAAATGCTACAAATGTGTGGTAAAGCAGGGACATACTTTATTTGTTCCTACAGGTAAGGCTCTCATCCCATCCCCTCTCCCCATAGTTGATGCTCAGTCACACAGAGTTGGCATTTTATTAGAACCTCTGGCTCTAACATGGTCGGAAAATAGCTTTGCATAGCCTCAGAAATAATTCTGATCTTGGACTTTTCACTGCTTTGTCCCTTAGAGGGCTTTTCTTGCAGTTAGAACTTGTTTTGGAATTGTGTTTTATGTCATTTGCCTTCATTTTAATTTTTATTCAGGCAAAATTCATACACCATAATATTTATCCTTTCAAAGTGTACAAGTCAGTGATTTTGGTAGATTAACAAAGTTGTGCCCATACCACTTCCAGAACATTTCATCACCTCAAAAACAACCCCCTACCGGTTAATAGGCGTTCCCCTCTCCTGAGCCCCTGGCAACCACTTCATGTACTTTCTGTCTCTGTGGACTTGCCTGTTCTGGATATTTCGTGTATAGTATGTGGAATACGTGGCCTTTTGTATCTAGCTTCTTTTAGTTGGCTTAATGTTTACTAGGCTCCGCCATGTATCACGTGTCAGTGCTTCATTACTTTTTATGGCCAAATGATATTCCACTATATGGATAGACCACATTTTGTTTATCCATTCGTCATTTGATAGACATTGGCTTTATGAGTAGTGATGCTTTGAACACTTATTTAGAAGTTTTTGTGGTTATATATATACCTAGTAATGAAATTGTGGGGCCCTAGCGTTTATGATGTTTAACTTTTTGAGGACTGCTAAACTCTTTTCCATATGGTTGCTCCACTCTACATTCCCACCAGCAATGTCCACACGTTCCAGTTTCTCCACATCTCTCCCAACACTGTAATTATCTTTTTTATTTTGACCATTCTAGTAGATGTGAAGTAATGGTATCTTACTGTGGTTTTGCTTTGAGTTTCCCTAATGAATAATGATGCCGAACTTTTTTCTTGTGCTTAGTGGCTATTTGTGTATCTTATCTATGGAGAAATGTCTATTCAAATTCTTTGCCCATTTTTAAGTTGGTTTATTTGTCTTTTTATTGTTGAGTTGTAAATGTTCTTGATATATTCTGTATACTAGATACATGATCTAGATATATCCAGATTTATGACTTGCAAGTAACTCTCCTATTCTGGGGCTTATCTTTGCACTTTCTTTATGTGTTCTTTGTAATGTCCTTTGCACAAAACTTTAAGATTTTGTTGACTTGCTTTCAGTTTTAACTGGTTGGCTCTACATTGCTATCAAAGGCCAACCCTGCTATAAGAATCTGGGCTGCTGCCCTGGGACACTGGAGGCAGTGGGTATATTTTGAAGGACCCTGGGAAGACCGAATACCAGTCTTAGCTATAGCCTTGAGTATAGGTGTCAGGCATGTCACTTTGAGATGTGACTGATTGCAGGGAGTGGACTCATCCAGCCACTGGTTTTGAGAATTAATGTTTTTCTGATTTGGATGACCTTAATGGCTGCAGAGTTCACAGGGATCTGTTGCCATAGGCCTTGCTTTCTTGCCTTGCCTCTGGTGCATGTAATAATAAATACGGATTGAATAAATGAATAAATGTCTAGAACCACCAGAATTTATGAATCTAGGTAAGTATCGATATTTTTATTGTGCGTGGGCTCAGCTCCTCCCTTAAATCCTCTTCTCAGTGCTCCTTTTTGTAATAAATCTTTTGTTGATGCTCTCTTCAAAATCTTGAATTCAAATTCATTCATGATATAGCCTCCTATACCAATTGTTAACCCCCAAATTGATGTAATGATCTAACTAGAATGGAAAGAAGAAACTAAAAAGTAATTTATAGTAAAAGACTATTTCAAAATGTGCCTGCTCATACGGGTGGATGATTGGCAACTCAAGTTCTATAGCACTGGTGTAGATTAACGGTTCTCAAATGTCGTTGAGCATAAGAATCACCTGGAGGGCTATTAAAACATGGATTGCTGGGCCTCATCCCCAGCAGTTCTGGTTCAGTAGATCTGAGAGTCTGGGGGTTGGGGGGAGCTGAGAATTGCATTTCTAAAGGTTCGCAATTGCTGGCTGATGCTGCCAGGCTGGAGACCCCACTTAGAGAACCACTGCCGTGGGGACCGTTGCTTTTTCCCAGGGTAGCTGGCGACTGATACTTTTCCAGACAAACTGTAGTTTCCTTCAATTTACAGAGTAGTTGTATTCCTGGAAAATTGTGCCAAAACTGTGCAAAAAATACTTTGCTTACGTATATAATGGACTTAGAGTTTCTAGATTTAGACCATTAATGACAGATTTCGTACCTGTGTGAATGCCCGGCGGAGTCCTGAGTAATGCACGCTGCTTCTTAGTAGACGGAGCGGGCCTTGCTCAGGAAATGACACTAATGCCTCTCGATCATGAAGACAAGCAGGGCAAGTCCTCCAGACTTTTCAAAACGTCCTTTATGGGCAGTGCTGTCTCTGTGGAGAACCACTGGTCTGTAGGATTTGTAGCTGACAAAATTTTTCATTTGTGATTTTAGGGTGAAGCTCAAGGCTTTGTGCCTTTGAGCACACAAATGGCACCCCTTGAAAGTCAGTCTGTAACAGAAATTTTTTTCATGTGTGCCACAGCACAATGAGGGATCAAAAAGTGAAAAATATAAAGAAAATGGGATCTATTTTAATAACTAATTTTTACATGCAAACGTGTATATATTTATATGAAGGCTTTATAAAGTTCAGTCTATGGATATTTTTTTCAAAAGTTAGGCATCATCTCTTAGAAATGATTCTTACTTTGAAATCATATTTATGGGGGAAATAGGACATCATTTTAATTGCCACCGTTTGTATCTTAGGACCCATAACCCGCCACAGTGAACTGTGGATGATCTACCTTTTTCTTCTCAGCACCGGGTCTCCAGTCGAGGTCCCGCTTGCTCCTTGCTTAGTCCCTCAGGGCGCGCCTCGCTTCAGGACGCCGGCGGCACTAGTGCAGAAGGGAGGTGCCCAGCCAGTGCCATGCCGTGTAACGGACATGTGCTCACCTCATTCTTGCTGCACTTGACTCCTCTCAGAGTGACATCTTCAGTGAGAAGTTGGATTATGTTTTTAATCTAAAAAACGAGAACAGCAACAACCACAAAAACCATCACCTGCCTGTACCATGATTTCATCTGATCGGATCAGTGCATTTGTTTCCTCAAACTCAGCACAGAGTCTGGCATATAGTTGGTATTTAATAAATACTTGAATGAATGTGTCCACAGATTATAATAGGCGTCAACTTGTCCAGCTCTGGTGGAGTAGGAAGTAAACTGATGTTGGTATTTTGAGTTTCTCATTTCACATGTAGCTATCACCTTTGTTTGGCTTGAATATTGGAAACTCACTGATGTGTGTTATAACCGTTTCAGGGTGGATTCATGCTGTGCTCACATCTCAGGACTGTATGGCTTTTGGGGGGAACTTTCTGCACAACCTTAACATTGGCATGCAGCTCAGGTTTGTGTCATCAGTATTTAAAGGATCTTTTGTTTTTTTCTTAAATAAGACATTATTTTTAAAGTTCCAAAAAAATAAATTTAGCAGTGGATTTTAATTGCATTCTCATGGAGGGAGGCCCTGAGGAATTATTAGGAATAGGACCTTTAAGCCAAATGTATTGTCATAAAATTTTGTCAGGAAGACTCCTTGATGCATTTCAACTCTAAAAACAAAAAGAGTGGTTTATTCAGTTTGACACTAAAATGTATCCCTGAATTTCAAAATGTTATGAAAATGTGTGGGCTCTATCCTTTGCCCATCTTTACAGTTAGGGAAGTGAACCAAATCCAGTGGGACTCAAGTGTGACCTGGTGCTGGGGGACAGTCATCCTAAGTTAGGGCTGCCATCAGAACACCTGCTTTGGTTTTGCTGTGGGGAAAGAATTGACGGCTATTTCCCCTTCGGTCTGAGATCGACCTTTGGGTAACTCTGTTCCCCTGGTGGTCTAAAGAGAGTAGGATGTTACCAGGCCACACTGCTTACGGTAAAATGATTTCTGACTACTTAACTGCATCAGGACTGGGAGAACTAGAGGTACCTCGTCAGAAGCCATGTCTTTCCTGAATGTGGTGGCTCTTGTGACTTGGCATGCCTGGGGGGGGACCCCGGGAGCTCTGTGTCTGTGGAGGTGGTGTGAGAAGTGGAGGCATGAAGCTCGAAGCCAGGGCACCTCCCACACCCATCAGATGTGCATCTTGTTTCTTCACCTGGAGCGTCCCCAGGGGAGAGATGACTGCCGGCTGGAGGGACTGCTGCCAGGACTCCCACAGAAGAATAACACCGGCAGGCTGTGCGTCCTGTCTTCTCGCCGTGACCAGTGCTGGGTGTAGTAGAGCCTACAGAAGACTCTCGGCACGGGTGTTGTGGTGCCGACACAGGGAGCTGTTTTCTGCCCACGCTGTGTTATTTGCTGTGGTGGAGCCCTTATAACATCCCTTTTGCTAAAACTACGATGCAAACCCCAAGATTCTGATCTCCGGGAAGACCCCAGGATAAACAGTCAGCACACGGTCATGTTCGTTCAGGTCAGACCTGGATAAGGCCACAGTCTGTTCTTGGCCAAGTGCGGTGGTGCTAGGTAGCACACACTACTCGATTGGCCTTACGTGCTGGGACCTGCTGCTTGTATTTTCCTTAAGTTGCCTCTGTTTAACTTGGAAACGGCAAGATTAATACTAAATTTCTTCAAATTTTCTCTAGGTGTTATGAGATGGAAAAAAGGCTAAAAACACCAGATCTTTTCAAATTCCCTTTCTTTGAAGCCATATGTTGGTTTGTAGCCAAAAATTTGCTGGAAACTTTGAAAGGTAATTAATAATCTGTACATTACGATGCATGATGTTTATAAATTCATGAAAAGCCACGGATAGGAAGAGGGCCCCTTTTTTTATAATGGTGTCGCTATTGCTCCTGTTTTGTTTTTTAAAATGCATGATTTCCCCCTGCCAGGAATCTTTTTAGCACATCAGTCTCTAGTCCATAGCCTTAAAAATCAGATCTGTGAAGACCTGCATCAGGACAACTCAGGAAATGCTGGAAAATGTTCATTTCACCTTGGACTCTAGTAGCCTGCACACAGTGCCAGGCATGTAAAAGTGCCTCCCTCACAAAGTGCGGTTCAAGCTACGGGACTGATACTGTCATGTGTGTTCCCAAACATTGGCTTTTAAAAATCGAGGGAATTTTCCATGTCCTGAGAGAACCAGGGAGTACCTGGGCCATTACTGTTAGGACTGTGATGCTGGCCGGTCCAAGGCACCTGTTAGCACAAACCAGCTGAAGGTCCGGCGACGAGTCTGTTGAAGAAAATGGTTTTGGGGGGGTAGTATTTTTTTTTAATCTTTAATTTTTTTAAAGATTTTATTTATTTATTTGAGAGAGAGCGAGAACACAAGCAGGGAGGAGGAGTAGAAGGAGAGGGAGAAGCAGGCTCCCCACTGAGCAGAGAGCCCGATGTGGGACTTGATCCTAGGACCCTGAGATCAGGACCTGAGCTGAAGGCAGACACTTAACTGACTGAGCCACCCAAGCGCCCGGGGCATTCTTTTATTTAAACTTAGCTACTTTTTTCTGTGGAATTTCAGATTTTGATGTTTTATCTTTGGTTTAATAATCTTTGAGCAGTCAAGTTGGAGGCTGATTGTCAACCTCTACTTCTGTCTGTTCTTTTGCTTGTGCCCATGAGAATAGGATTTGTCTCGTTTTTGTGTAGTCTGACTTTTCTAGTCAGTTTGCAGATAGTGCTACTATTATAGTGAACTTTCAGGACAGATATAAACAGATTAAACAGTAAAATCTGTTCTAAACATAAAGGTTTTTTCCCCATTTAAAAGTTCCACAGGAGGAAAAGGTAAAATGAAAAGAATCAGTAACTTACTTCCCAGGGTAGCATGCACAGAATTAAATAAAACATAATAAAATAAAACATAAAACTCATTAATGTTTTTTTTCCTCAAACAACAAAAACAGAAAACAACCTCACTGTCCTTGGAAGGAACAGTAGGGCCCCATACCACACCTTGCAGCAGTGTAGAGATCAGTGTCTTGCTGTGTGTGGGGGGGGGGGAGAGAGAGAGAGAAATGGTGGAGGAGGGAGCCTGTGGATGAAGAGGATTGGCTGCTCTCTGCACAAGACCAGTCTCTCTCCAGAAATGTGTCCTTACCCCGAGTGCCTGACTCGCTTAGTGTTCTCAGGTATCGGCAAGGCTGAGGCACCTCACGTTCGGTGAGCGTGTCTTGGTGTCTTGGCTGCAGGCATCTCACAGGGAGGGGACTGCACATAGAGTTGCTGTATGTAGTTTCCAGTCGGGTGCTGGGCAGTAGAGTTTTCAGTCTCCTATCCAAATAGAAGCCTAGGAAAATAGGAACTCTTACAAATACTTACAAAAACATTTATAAATGTTCTTGTGTTTTGGAAATAAAACCCAGTTACTGAACCTTCCGGATAGGAGATTGGCAATTAGTAGTCAGTTCAGAGCTGGGGCATCTGGGTGGCTCAGTTGTTAAGCACCTGCCTTCGGCTCAGATCATGATCCCAGGGTCCTGGGATCGAGCCCCCTGTTGGGCTCCCTGCTCAGCGGGGAGCCTGCTTCTCCCTCTCCTACTCCCCCTGCTAGTGTTCCCTCTCTCACTGTATCTCTCTCGGTCAAATAAATAAAATCTTTAAAGTAAAAAAAAAAACGGAAAAAAAAACACCGGAAGTTCAGAGCCTTTTTCCATCTTTTCTTCCTCACTAACATACAACCACCCCTCAAGTGATGCTTTTTCCTAATGTCCAAGAGGGGTTCATCAATCACCTTTTCAGGACAAATTAAGAGTTTATCTGAAAGGTAGAATCTTGCTGTTCCTCTTGCAGCCACAAACAGCAAATTGCTTAGTCTTAGAACATTGATTTAGCCTTTGTTCTAGGGCATTGAGAGTTTAGAAATATCGAGGTCTAATTGAAAACATGACCCTATACATTAACAGCTTAAAGGAGATTACTGGAAAAGGATATTGGTAGGTCAAGTTTTAACATACTTTTAGTTCATCAGCTGTATCAGTACAGGATAGGATACCCGGCAATACTGCTGGGTCAGTCCAGTCCCACTAAGGCTGGGGCGAAATGACCATTGTACCAATTGCCATCATCCTAGGCATTGATCCTGGAAGCAGAGACGGTGGGCTTGCTATGCCACAGTGTTATGTTCTTTCATCCCTGATCTTTTAACCTTCCATCATGGCCCGTTATTTACCAGCTCTCAGACTGTTATAAGGCTTCTATGATGAGTTAAATGAGAAGAGATTGTATGAAACTTAACTGCGTTTAGTGCCATAATAATAAAACAGTGAACTAATTTTGGACAGAAGTGAGCTTCGACTTACCTGAAATTTAGACCATATCTAATATATTTTGTGTGAGTTTCAGATAATTTTAAAGACCCAGAAAAGGTGTGTGTGTGTGTGTGTGTGTGCGCGGTGTTTACCTTCACGTTCATGATCCAAGTCATGCCCGTAGCTGACTGTATAGACCGAACACCGCACACATACGCATGGTCCTATGAGTTTAAATATTAATTTCAGGCCCATCCGGGTCACCTGCACTACTGGCACAGCCTTGCCAGTACCTTTGAAACATCCAGTCATTTTTTTCCCACTGCACCTTCCTCCCTCCCTTCTAAAGAGAACCCCTATCCTGACTTTCGTGGTAATCCTTTTTTCAGTTTTATCACCTGTGTCACAAATGATGAAATAGTTTGATGATTTCCGTTTTTAGAGTTCCTGTGAGTAGATCCGTACTGACATAGTTCCATGACTTGTCTCTTCCTCAGACTGTTTGTGAGCTTCCTTTTAGTTGAAGCATTCGATACAACCACATTTAATGTCATTTCTTTTCTTTTTCTTTCTTTCTTTTTTTTCTTTTTTTCTCTCTTTTTTCTTCTTTTTTTTTTCTCTCTCTTTTTTTTTCCCTTTTTCTTTCTTGCTTTTTATTTCACTTTTTCCTCTCTGGGCATTTGGAAATTACACAGTTTGATAGTTGGTGGCAACTCAGCGTCTGAAGCTAATTATGTTACCTTGGAGCACTCTAACTCTTTTCCCCACCCCACTTCCATTCCCACAGAACTGAGAGAAGATGGTTTCCAGCCTCAAACTTACCTAGTACAGGGAGTGAAAGCACTGCATGCTGCTTTAAAGTTATGGATGAAGAAAGAAGTAAGTCGTTTTCTTTGGAGAAGTAATTGTATTGTTTCTATGGCAAGATCAAAAACAAGAGTCCTTATGCTGCTTTGGCAGCACGTGAGTGGTGGCAGTCCAGGGAATGGACATCGTGGTTTTGGTACAGCCTCCATTTTATTGTACAGTATATACAGATGTGCTGGCTTATGTTTATATTTATGAGAATAAACTACCTGAGTATTTCTTTAACCTTTAATCGGGAAAAGAAAGTAATTCAAATATATTTAGGATATATTGACTGAGAAATGAACATGTAAATATACGATAATAAATAACTTTGAGCTCGCATCTGTTCTCGTTATCCCCGTTTTATATATGGAGAAGCCGAGGGTCAAAGAATTTTATGTAACTTGCCCAAAATTTTGTGGCGGACCTCAGACTAAAGCTCGATCTCTGTCACTGCAAAGCCCGTACTCCGTTCCACCTGCCAGAGTTTCATAAAAATTAATTAAAAGAGAGGTCAAGGTACAAGCCGGAGCTTTCATTTTTACTGAAATGTGATGTTAGCATTTGAATCCTACTGCCTCCAAGAGGTCATCCCAGGTCCCCATTTGAAATCAGCATGTCCTTCCTTTCTGCTTATGTAGCACATTTCTTGTGCCAGTGGACTTAAAAGTAATGTCTATAAAGTAATGTATTCCTATCCCCTTCACTAGGTTTATGAGCTCTTGAAGACCAGGGACTTGCTCCTGTTTATTTCCCTCCTGGAACTTTACATGCAACTCTTTAATAAGTGATAGATAAGTGAACTGATTAAAATATATTTCCATACTAATTTCTTTTTTGAATGTCAACCTGAAATAAAAATCCTGCTCTTAAGAGATACTGGAGACAGTTATTAATAGGTTACCCTCCCAGTAACTTTCTATTCCTTTCACTTTATTATCATTGCTATTATGTACCCACTAGAGCAAGGTACTGTGGAAGGAATCAGGAAAGTAACAATCAAGTTTTTGAGTGTCAGAGAGGTCATCATGTAGATGATGAGTAAAGACATAAATAGATTACAGAACTATATAACAAGATAATAACAAAATATATGTTGCAAAACTGTATAATTTGTTACCTGCTGAAGGCTTTAGATAAGTTGTTCTCAAACTTGTGTGTTTGTCAGAATCTTTTAAAAAAACAAACTCTCAGGATCTTTCCTGGGATATACTGATTTAATAGATTGGTGGTAGGATCTGAACCTCTGTTTTTAACAAACTTTGTACGTGATCTTGATGCACAGTAAAATTCATCAGTAATAAATACTGTTAATTCATGACATTTGAAGTGCTCTTTTAAAAGTGCTCATATTTGGGGGCGCCTGGGTGGCTCAGTTGGTTGAGTGACTGCCTTCGGCTCAGGTCATGATCCCGGAGTTCCAGGATCGAGTCCCGCATCAGGCTCCCAGCTCCACGGGGAGTCTGCTTCTGCCTCTGACCTTCTCTCCTCTTGTGCTGTCTCTCTCTCTCTCTCTCAAATAAATAAATAAAATCTTAAAAAAAAAAAAAGTGCAATATTTGCATTTAACTCTCTGTTCAACAGCTCCCCCCCCCCCGCCGTGAGAGGCAGCTCAGCACAGTGTTCTAGGGCTTGGGCTCTGGAGTCAGATGTTTGGATTCAGATCTCAGCTGTGCTGCTAATAAACTAGTGAACCTCTGTGCTTTCATAACATAAAACGAGAAGAATAGTAGTATCTCTGTCAGAGTGTTGTTGAAAGGATTAATGAGTTAACACCTGGGAAGAGCTTTACAGTATAGAATCTTGACTGGGACATAGTTAGCACTTAACTGTTGTTATTAGTTTGTTTTAACAAATTTTGCTAAAACCAAGGAGAAGATGTAAAGCAAAAGTGAAAACTAGCATATTGAATGCGTCTAAAAAATTAAAATGTTGTTAGGTTAACATTTAGAAATACACATAAGAAATAATGACAATAGTTTGCATTTGGATAGATATGGTAACTTACTGATTCCTCTGTCCTATTGATGGGATCTTCTTCCCTAGTAAAAGAAAAAAGTTTATAAAAATTTATTCAAAATTAGACCTCCCATAGGAAATGGGATTTTTTAGTGCCTTTGTTCCCACTTGTAAATCCTTATGTATTATGAATTAAATGTTGGACTTAATTAGTTACTTTACTAATTATAGTAGTAGTTAAAGTCGCAGTAGGCGTTGAGTACAATGTTACTCCACAGTATAAAGCAAAATTCACTGTGAGTCCATTTTTAACGCAAGCTAAGAGAATTTTATGTTAGTTAAGAATCTCCTTAAAGAGTATTGTACCAACTACATGAACTGTGAAACCTGGCTTACTAGTATGTTGCTATGTCTATAAAATCTAGAGATTTCAAAATTTGTTTAGTAAATAGTTTTTATCTATTATAGTGTAAATAACTTTGGTTGTCTTTGTTAATCCAAATACAGCTTGTATCTGAACATGCCTTTGAGATCCCAGACAATGTCAGACCTGGACATCTTATTAAAGAACTTTCAAAAGTAATTCGAGCAATAGAGGTAAGAGTAGAAACGATCATCTAAATACTTGGTTACTGCCGGCGTGGAGGAGCAAATGGATCTACCATTACAGTACAAATATTCAGAAGCCCTTACACTCCTAGATGAAATAGAACAAGGTGCACCTTGAAAGGAATCTGAGATGTTTAGGCTTCTAAAGTCCTACAGAGAAATTGAGAGGATTGTATCCTAATGGGGTAGTAAGGAAGCAGTTACCAGTTACTTCAGTTTCTTCACCTTACTCCAAGAATAAGAAATACAGCATACACAGGATTTCAGGTCCCATTCATTTCTGCTATGCAGAGATGAATATGTGTTAAGGAGTTAGAGGAAGAGAGAAAGGTAAGGAGGGGTGCGTAGAGCCAGGTGAAGCTGGTTTGGGAAGTGGGATGCTGTTAGTGGTGGGAGGCCAGGAGAGCCCCTTGACCCAAGTATTAGAACAACTTGGTTACGTACATGCCCTTTGATAAAAGCCCATAAAATCTGAGATCAGGTGTTTTAATTTATTAATTAGGAGCTATTCTGGGTGTTAAAGGAGATTTTAATTAAAGTAATTCTTCAGGAAGGTGGTTCTGTTAGTATCTAGCTTGAACTGAAAGGAATTTAAGTGTAGGAATGGAGGCAACTGGTAATTAACAGCTTAGATTAGGGCTGTATTTGGGGAATGGCAAGAGGTATACATCCAAGAAATAACGGAATGCTGTGTTTAATGTCCTTGGATAGAATATTTCATATAATTCTCAGTGTGTTCACATATGGCAGGAAAATATTTTCTATTTTTAAAGAGTGGTAGTAATTGCATATAAATAGATTTTTAAATCAAAAGTCGCATATATAATATGTAGATGTGTAAATACGTAAATCTCATATATGATAACCAAAACTTAAGAATAAACTCAATGAGAAAAGTGTGGGTCTATATGAAAAAGACTGTAAATCTTTACTAAGGGAAGTGAAACAATAGTTGAATAAATGTCATTTCTGAAATATGTCAATTCTAAATTAACATTACAAATTTAAAATGCTGAGTTATACCTGCAAGAATAATTGGGCAAAAGCAGCCAAAAAAGCATTGTTTTTTTTTTTTAAATTGGAGGGTTGAGAAGGCAGCGAAGTGGCTGTAGAAAAATATGCAAAGAAAATAAACAGGTATTTCACTAAGGAAGAAATAGAAATGCCAATCTGATAAAAATATGAAAAATGTTCTCAGTATGTGAAAAAGCATTCTGCCGCATTTTGCCAAATAATTTATGATTTCATATGATCATTTATCTAATGGGTAGAGATAAAATTCTATATTCTTGTCCTGCTGTTTTGGAAGTATAAATGAGTTTGTGCTTTCTACATGGCATATCCCTTAATTGAGCCTCTTCCCTTTAATAAAATAAGAACATTCTAATTAAACTTGGTAGATTGACCATACCTGCTACTGCTCTCACCTCTTGGAACTAGAATGATAGTAAAAGAATAAAAAAGATATTCCTTAGGGTGCCCGGGTGGCTCAGTTGGTTAAGTGTCTGCCTTTGGCTCAGATCGTGGTCCCAGGGTCCTGGGATCGAGCCCCACATTAGGCTCTCTCGTCAACAGGGAGTCTGCTTCTCTCTTTCCCTCTGCCTGCTGCTCCCCCTGCTTGTGCTTGCTCTCTCTCTGTATCAAATAAATAAGTAAAATCTTAAAAAAAAAAAATAAATAAAAGAGATACTCCTGAAGAGAAAGAGAATAATAGAGATGAACTCCAGCATTGGAAGCTAGAAAGCAAATATACAAATGATCACTGATTTAGTAGGCTAGAGAGAGCCAAAATCTGTGTGGGTGGAGGGAGAAGCCCAGAGGCAGATCTTACTTGTACAGGAGAACCTACAAAAAGCCAGGAATTAGGGATGCTAAGACCATCTGAATATAAGACTGGAGGTGGTGGGGCGCCTGGGTGGCTCAGTGAGTTAAAGCCGCTGCCTTCGGCTCAGGTCATGCTCTCAGGATCCTGGGATCAGTCCCACATCAGGCTCTCTGCTCAGCAGGGAGCCTGCTTCCCCCTCTCTCTCTGCCTGCCTCTCTGCTTACTTGTGATCTCTCTCTCTCTCTGTGTCAAATAAATAAATAAAATCTTAAAAAAAAAAAAAAAAGACTGGAGATGGGATTACGAACCGGATTGAGTATAGGTTTGCTTAAGAAATGAATTGATCTTCAAATCCCTATCTTAACACATGCTAAAAATTCTAGAGGTTTAGTTGTTTGAGAGAATGAGCTTCAGACAGGACTTCAGGACACTGAACCCTGCTGAGGGACATGGGTGCCAGGCCGAAAACAAAGAGGGTAAAGTCGCAGGCTACGTAGCGAAAGGAGTCTTTTTCCGCTTGACGCTCCAAACACTGGCACCCTGGCCTATGCCTCCCAGGCCAAGAAGAAGAGCCCCTGATAGTGACCATTTGAAACCTTCTGATGGAACAACCCAGGCGGCTTCCTACAGTGAAACCCGCCAGTTGACAAAGGCTTACTCACACAGAGCTCCCAGTTAGCTTTTCTTTTACATGTGGTGAAATGGCACAGATCATAAAAGTACAGTTTGAGTTTAGATGAAAACTCAGTAGATGCTTGTGTAACAAATACTGCCATTGAGACCTATACGTCATTTTTGTCACCCCAGAAAGTCTTTTCTCCCCCTTCTAGTCAGTCTAACTATTGTGAGCTACCACCATTCACCCTCTGTGGTTCTCATTGCAGATTAGTTTGCCTGTTTTTCAATTTCAATAAAGACAGTCATACAGCATATCCAGTTTTGTTTCAACATCATGCTTTTGAGATTCATCTGTGTTGTTGCATCTGCCAATAGTTCTTTTTTTTGTTGCTGGGTGGTATTCCATTGAATGAATATACCATGTTTGTTAGATTTCCCTTCTTCTGTTGATGGATGTTTCGGTCATATACAGATGTGGCCACTGTGAATAAAACTGTTATAAACAGGGTGCCTGGGTGGCTCAGTTGTTAAGCATCTGCCTTCGGCTCAGGTCATGATCCTGGGGTCCTGGGATCGAGCCCCACCTCGGGTTCCTTGCTTGGTGGGAAGCCTGCTTCTCCCTCTCCCACTCCCCCTGCTTGTGTTCCTGCTCTCAGTGTCTCTCTCTGTCAAATACATAAATAAAATCTTAAAAAAAAACCCAAACAACTTATAAACAAACCTTGTATGTCTTTTTGTGGTAAATACATGTTTTCATTTTGGGGGATTAAGTACTCGGGAGTAGGTAGGAGTTATCAAGTCATAAGTGAATTTCCACTTTATAAGAATCTGCCAGACAGTTTTCCAAAATGGTTGTGCCACCACCACCACTAAGGTGTAGTAGTTGTTGTTCTGTCTTCTTGTTAGCGTTTGGTGTTTTCTGTCTCTTTAATTTCTGCTTTTCTAGAGAATATGAAATACTATTTCATTATGCTGTTAGTGTGCATTTTCCTGAAGCCTAAAGATGTTGAGCACCTTTTCTTGTGCCTTTGCTATTTGTATCTTTTCTTATGAGGTACATGTTTCAAGTTTTTGCTCATTTAAGAACTTATGTTGTTTTTATTGATTTGTAGGCGTTCATTACATATCTCAGACACAAATTCTTTGTCATTCGGCATGTGTGCGTTCATATTTTATGAATATTGTAAATATTTACCCACAGCCTGTGGCTTATTGTTTTATTATCTTAATGGTGTCTTTTTCCGAGCAGAAAATTTTAATTTTGAAGAAGCCTAATTTATAAATTTGTTTTCTTATTTATAGTTAGTATTTTTTAGTGTCCTCTCAAGAAATCTTTGCCCACCCCAAGGGTTGAAGATACTTTTTTTTTTTTCCTTCCTGGAAGCCTTTACATTGGGGTAAATAGCTAATCATGAATTTTTGTGTGTGGCATAAGGTAAATTTAAGGCATTATTTTCCTCCCATATGTTTATCTAGTTCTCTTACCACCATTTCTTGAAACAATTAGCTTTTTAATGCTTTCTCTTTTAAAATGCATGGAGAGCCAAGAAGAGTTTTAAAGACAAAGACCAAAAATAAAGGAGAAAAAGAAAAAAAAAAGTATATGAGGGAAATAAATAAGTTCTTTAGTGCAAAACCCAAATATAATTGATATCCTTGAGAGAAAAGAGTATATAAATATTGCCTCCTTAAAAAGAGAACAGGTGGCTATAACAAAGGTACATTCATAGAAGAAAGAAAAGGGGTTCTTGGAAATTAGAAATACAATAGAAACAAAATATAGGGAAGCCTGGGTGGCTCAGTCAGTTAAGTATCTGCCTTCGGCTCAGGTCATGATTCTGGGGTGCTGGGATTGAGTTCCACGTCAGGATCCCTGCTCAGCGGGGAGCCTGCTTCTCCCTCTACCTCAGCCCCTCTCCCCCCAGCTTGTGTTCTCTCTCTCTCTGACAGATAAATAAATACAATCTTAACAACAACAACAAAAACTCCTTTCTGTCTTTTTGATTTTCTTAGTAAAATCATTAGAAAATAAAGTTGGGAAAATTTCTCATAAAGTTCAAAAAAAAGACTAAAATAGGACAGAAAAATCTGATGGTCATTTTACATAGTCACTATCAAATATTAGGAAGAACAGAAAGAGAATATAGAAAACAAGGAGAAGATAATCAGAAATAATCAAATAAATGTTTCAGAATTCAAGGACACATCTTCCCTACAAAATGCCCAGTACAGTGAGTGAGAAAAGACCAAGGCACATAGTGGTTACATTTTAGAATACATGTAACAGAGTATATCCTGGGATCAAGCCTGGTGTCCAGCTCCCTGCTCAGTAGGGAGCCTACTTCTCCCTCTGCCTGCTGCTTGCCCAGCCTGTGTACTCTCTCTCGCTCACTCTCTCTTTCTCTCTCTCACTCTCAAATAAATGAAATCTTAAAAAAAAGATGTCAAAGAGGTAAGGTCTCAAAAAAATTACCTCCCATGGACCCCTTTTCAGGAAACTCTTAGAGGGGATGCTGTTCCAAAAGAGAGGAAATAAGCCAAAAAAGGAGCTCTGGAATTCTTCCGACAAATATGGAACACCCAGATGGGCAGAGAGCAGTGAAGGAAACAGGCCCTGCCCTCATGGAGCTGAGTAGGAAGAAGCTAGCCATAAACATTTTAATGTATCAGGAATTGACACAGGCTATGAAGAAAAACATAGAAGGGCGACAAGATAGGGAGCAACAGCCAGAGGTGGTGGTGGGGGTTGTAGTTTTAAGTGGTGGAGTGCAGGCAGGGCAGGAAAGGTTTTTGATGACCTGCAGCCAATCCAGGTTGGAGCAGGAGGCTGAAGGACTCCACATGTGTTTGTTTACCTGAAATTCAAATTTAGCTGGGCATCTTGTACTTTAGCTGGTGTTCCTGTCCAAGAGGAATGTCTCAAAAGATACTTTTTTCCCCCCCTTCCTGGAAGCCTTTACATTTGGGTAAATAGCTAATCTTGAGCTTTTGTGTGTAGCATAAGTGGAATGAACCTTTAAGATACTACATGAAGTGAAATAAGCCAGTCACGAAGGTGTAACTATTGTGTGAGTCCACTTATATGAAGTTCCTAGAAGAGTCAAAGTCATAGAGAGAAAGTCGGAGGTTGCCAGGGGCTGGTGGTAAGGAGGAATGGGAGTTTTCGTTTAATGGGCACAGAGTTAAAGTCTGGGGAGGTTAGAACGTTCTGGAGATGGATGGTGGTGTGTGGTTGCGTGACAGTGTGAAATGTCTTTAATGCCACTGAATTGTAGGCTTAAAAATGTGAAATGGTAAGTTATGTATATAATGCCTCATATGTGCCATGAAATTATGTATATGTCCCTACAATAAAAGAAAACTTGTGAGTGGTTGCCTTTGGAGAAGGGGAATCAGGGATGGGGAAAAGTATACCACTGCTTTTCATGGTATATTTATAGAGTTAATTTGTAAAAACTATATAGATTGATGACTTTGGTGTAAAAAGCAATTACTGATTTATGCAAATATGTATGTGATAGAGTGTCCATCATAGGGAAGAACTGGAAGCAGCCTATAATAACTACCAGTAAGTATCAGGTCAATAAATTTTTCTGTATCTATATGGTGGAATACTTACTCAGCTTTTAAAATGACATCTAAAATCAAAGAAAAATGTTCACAGTATATTATGTGGGGGAGAAAGGGGAATAAAGGTCTCAGCAAAGCTTATGTTGAATCTTATGAGGGTTACGATTTGCTCTTTGTTATTTTTATGAATGGTTTTGTTTTTTAATATATTTTTATGGCTGATTATTCAGTCAGGTATATATCTGGCCTTGTCATAAAAACACTCTGAATTTAATTCTTAAAGGAGGAAAATGGCAAACCAGTTAAATCTCAGGGAATTCCTACTGTGTGTCCAGTTTCACGATCCTCAAATGAAGCAACTTCCCCATACCATTCCCGACGAAAGATGAGGAAACTTCGAGATCATAATGTCCGAACTCCTTCTAACCTAGACATCCTAGAGCTCCATACAAGGGAGGTCCTCAGAAGGTTGGAGATGTGTCCATGGGAAGAGGCAAGTATTATGATACGTGGTTGTAGAAAGAGACTTGGTTGTTCCTGAAAGTTTTTAAAGGGTCATAACAAAGAATAGTCTGGCGGATGTTTGTTTTACAATCTTTACTTAGCATTGTGGGGCCCAGCAGTACGGATGCTCAGCACAGGGAGCATACTTCAGCTTTCTAGGCATCAGTGTAGGCAGCTGAGTGGATCTCATTTCCTTTGCGGACATGTTTGTTGAGTGTTTACCAAATACCCTATGCTCCTCTAGGGCTCTGGGGAAATCACCAGAGTGAGCAAAACTTAAGTCTCTACCATCGTGTAGCTTCCATTCCAGCTCCAGTTGGAAGAATGGGAGATAAGGCATATAGTAGAATAATATAATTTCCGATAATAAGTACTGTGAAGGAAGCCGAAAGAGTAGAGGGAGAGAGAGTAAAGGGGCTGGGCTGTGGCTGGCTCTGTTAGCTGGGCCCCCAGAGAGCCTCTCGGGGGGCGGCGTTTGAGCTGACGACTGCTGGCAGGAGTCAGGTGGATATAAAGCTTTGAGGAAACGGAGGGCCGAGCAAGTGCAGAGGGCCTCTTCCTTCCCCAGCAGTACCAGCACGGGCAGCTACTGCGCTGGGAGACTGTTAGAAGAAACCCTCTCAGATTTGAGAAATGCTGGCTTAGCGGACAAAGGGGAGGGGGCGGGCCTTTGTCAAACGTGGGAGTGAGTTTGTGATGAGACGGATCATCCATCATTTTTCATCTTGAGTAAAGAACAGGCTTAATTTAAAATGAGTAAGATAGAAGCATTTCTGAATTAAAATATTTGAAGAAATTCTATAGAAATTATAAGTTAAAGACTTTACATTTAGGGCGCCTGGGTGGCTCGGTTGGTTGGGCGACTGCCTTCGGCTCGGGTCATGATCCCGGAGTCCCGGGATCGAGTCCCATATTGGGCTCCCACCCACCTCTGCGGGAAGTCTGCTTCTCCCTCTGACCTTCTCCCCTCTCATTCTCAGTCTCTCTCTCTCTCTAATAAATAAATAAAAATCTTTAAAAAAAAAAAAGACTTTACATTTAAATAATTGTATTGATATCTCTTTAAGCTTTTGTTGTTCTGAACCTCTTTAACCCTTAGCTATCTGGGAGAAGGTTCCACTTATTATGAAAGGTTCTGTTTGTTATTAAAGAAAAAACCAGCTGTTGCTGTGCTTTTATGTCACGTGGTGGCCTTTGTCCCCAGTGATAGGTGGCGATCTGTGAGCTGCTGACAGAGCCTCCTGGGAAGGACGAGGGATTAGGTCAAGGATAGGAGGACTGGGAAGGACCCAGCAACTAGTGCTTCAGCAGGAAGGAGCAAGGAAAAGAGAATGAAATACATTCAGGCGCTGTTTCTACAGCTTTTCAACTTTCTGCAAGAGTGAAATGTCTTTGAATTTACTTGATGTGAATTTTACATTCCGCTTTATAGAACGTGTTTTATTCGGAGCGGCCGGACAGAAAGAGGAACCATGGGGTTTTAGGAACCACTCAGCGTTGGTGCCGCACACGTGTGCAGTTTGGGGTGCAGGGCCGTGGCAGGAGGCAGTGCTGTCCTGGGTCCCTCTAGTCAGGCAGGTGGGCAGATGGTAAATTAGCTGAGGGCAGATGGTAAGCTAAGTTCTGTTTTTATACTTTAAGGACATCTTGAGCTCTAAACTGAATGGAAAATTTAACAAACATCTCCAGCCATCTTCCACGGTACCTGAATGGAGGGCAAAAGATAATGATCTACGATTACTGCTGACAAATGGAAGGATAATTAAGTACGTAAAGTAGATGGAAGTGTCATACAGATGAGTTTTCATGGATTCCCTCTGATCGTTTAACCCCTAGTCCCCACCAGTGCACGTCCGACTTACGGGGAAAGTGTCTCAGTTCTCCTCTCCAACTGGAGAGCAAGCGGGAGGGTAGACTATTTGGCTGCAGTGTCGCGCTGTTTTGTGACTTGATTATTTTCCCCTCTCTGTGCAGGGATGAGAGACAACCCTTTGCAGATCCAAGTCTTTATACAGTGGACAGTGAAAATGAGGAGGACAAGAGAAGGACAAAAAAGGCAAAAACGAAGATGGAAGAGAGTTCAGGAATAGAAGGGGTGGAGAATGAAGAGTCTCAAAAACCACTTAACAGTATGTTTGTTTTAACGGTCGTTTGAAATGTCTGCTTATTACCTTTGTGCTAATATGTAAAGGCACGTGCTAATTTTATAGTTCTGAAGTTTGTAGTAGGACTGAAAATTGTCGTGTCCCTAATGCTCTTCTAAGAAATCTGAAGTATTTCCGAGTAATTTATCCATCAGAGAGATGTGAATGTGAATGCCACGTGAGGTGTCATACCCAGGGAAGGTGTTTTTAGTGACGAGGGTACGTGCTGGTCAGTGACTCCCTTGTCGGGTGACAGTTGTTTCAAGATTCACATGAAAGCTTGCACATTTTATGGGCCTCTACTCGAAATAATAAAAGAGTCAGAAGTTTAATAGTTTCATATGTGATTTCAGTTAACATGTGTATGGTTTTCAGAATTAGGAGACATATAATTAGTTCTGTGAAGCTATTGGTAATCCAGGTATTGTTCAGTTTGCCTGTTGACAGGAAGACCTCTGCTTGGTTACTAACAGGTTATCATCAGTGTGACAAATAGTAACACCTCCTCCTCCTCGAGATCATTCTTTGGGTGAAGTCTGAATTTCTTAGCATTTTTCAGGGCCTCCTTATACCCTTCTATTTTAAAAAGTGGTTAAATACTTTGATAACTCGACAAGAAAAATTAACATTTCATCTGTGTTGAATACTACAGTTCCAGCTAATTCTAAGGAAATTTGGTATTGCTGTAGTCGGTGACTCTGCTCGTGTCACATCCCAGGGGAAAGGCCGCCAATCAGTGAAGTTCTCCAACAGTTGTTACTTGGCAGTGCCACGTGGGAGAGAAGGGCAGTGGTAAAGCCTGGTCTGTGAGCTTGTTGAATTTACTATCTACTTGAGTGCTTTTGAGGTTTAGGAGAGTTATCTCTTTATTTTCTGTGGAGAGAAAAAATGCAAGAGGGAAAGTGAAAAGCATCTTGTAGCCAGTTTTAGCGTTGGAGGTTTTTTTCTGGAAAGAAATAGAAAATTTCCACGCAAATGAGGAATGTATCATCATGTTCAGTAAATGCCACAAACGTTTAAGAGTACAATTCAATCTGTATCTCGGTCAATTTGGGAGAAAAGTCTTCGGGGGAAGAAAGGAAAGAAGAAGAGGAAAGCAGTGGAAATGGATGGAGCCGGGGCAGTCGAGACCTATGCAGAAGCCGGTCTGACTTCAGGTCCCACCCAGAGCTTCCACTGACTTTCTCTTTTTCTCTCTTCCTTTCTCTTCGCAGGGTTTTTTACAAGTGTGAAATCAGAACTCAGGAATCGATCTTCAGAATATTCTGATATTTCTGATTCAGAAGACTCTGGACCTGATTGCACTGCACTGGTATGCCCAAACCCCTGAGACTCATGCGTTGTTTGATGGAAGATGACACCTCCTTTCCTTCACCTGCGGGGAAAATAAGTGACGGCTTTTCCCAAAGCCTGTCTCCATGACCTTTGTGGCCCAAGGTCTTCCCTGTAATGGCAATTACACACACACACACACACACACACACACGCACACCCTGTCATGTGACATCTGATAAACATAGCTTTTGTCTGGTTTTAGAAATGGTGGATGGAGAGACTTTTTATGTTTCTCATATTTCTCATAGATTATATTTCATTTCACTTTAAAGAAAACTGGTACTACATGTTTTTTACTGAGGAATTATATACCGTAATTACTGGAGATTTTAACTCTGTCCTAGGAAATACAGAAATAATTATGTGATAGTTAAGCTTCTAACTTTGCCTAGACGGATACAATGTTTTTAGTTAGTAGAGACTTAATCAGATTTCTTATATGGATTTGCTTCCATTTAATTATTATCTCAGAAACATAATTTTACCACTGAAGAGTCTGAAAGTTCAGGTGATGAAAAAAAACAAATAACGTCAAACTTCAAGGAGGACTCTACTGTGATGAGGAACTTCCTTCAGAAGGGCCAGAAGCCATCTAGAAGTGAAATTCCAATTAAAAGGTAGGCTTACTGATGGTCAGTGGTCTTATTACATTGTGACTAAACAATATGAAAACATTATTTAATTTTAAATTTTACTGAAGATGCCAGAAGAAGAAATAAGCTTTTGTCCTTCTGCTTACCTTCTCTTTAGGGAATGTGCTACCTCGACGAGCACAGAGGAAGAAGCTATTCAGGGCATGTTGTCGATGGCAGGGCTGCACTACTCCGCGTGTTTACAGAGGCAGATACAAAGCACAGACTGCAGTGGCGAAGGAGACTGTGTCCAGGATCCCGGCGGCTGCCACAGCAGTCACCAGGACGCTCGACAGGTGTATCGCTGTGATAAGCCAGTGGAATGTGGTAAGAAACATAAATGATCGGGTCTCTAAAAAGTAATATAGGACCCCCAACTTCATAGCTCCCAATCCTAAGTTGAGTTTAGACAGTATGAATAAGAACAGTTAATTGCACATCTGTAGTTGGAAATGGCGTTAAGCTTATTGGTCAAAAAATATGTAATGTTGACAAATTTTAAGAATTCAAAATGTAAATTAATGGCTGGAGAATTGTGTTCACTGGCATAATCCTACCACTGCTATTGCAAGACACTTAGGACGTGTTCCCTTTCATAAGCTAAGTGGAAGGAGCGTTGAGACGTCTTACGTGGTCCACTAGGCTTGAACCATCATCCTCTTTCCTTTTGTGGGAGGGAAACAGATGATCTGTTTGATCTGTTTCTGGTTGAGGACATTCTCTCTCCTACTTGAAAAAGAAGTATTGGGAAAGAGAAGACTCAGTGATAGCAGTGATGGCCATGCAGTGTTTTCTTCTCTGTGCCTTTGGGGGAAACTTTGTTGCCCGAAAGTCTGAGGAGGATGGGGGATGCAGAACATGGTACCACATGAAAACCAAATGCCTGTAGCAGAAATTGTGTTCATTCCCACCTGGTTGTGTGAATCATATACCAGCAACCTGACATTATCCATTTCACATAATTCTTGAAACCACATTTTGGTGTATGTAATAAGACTTTTACAGGTGGAAGCAAGAAGACTGAAGTTAATTGAATTTGCCTGTACTTACATAGCTATTATTTTCCACTGGTGTTGGAATTGGAACCCAGGACTGTCTGATCTCAAAATCTCGACATTGTATAAGAGGAAACTGAGGTTTAGAGAGGTTAAATAACTTGTCTAAAAATCCAGGCATAATGGGAAAACCTGAATTCAGGTCTAGGTTTGTCTGTCTGTCCACACCATTCTGTCTCCCTGTAATTTCTTTGGTCCTCACTTGAAAGGAAGGCTTCTATGAAAATACTGCAGAATTCAGGCAAACATATGCCTTTATTCTATATGGAAAAATATACCAGTTTTAGAGAGAGTATATTGCATTTGGCTTTTCCATCTACAACAGATGGCCATAGAACTTGACTCTGTCTCTTCCAGCATCTGGCACAAAACCTGTCATATAAAGACAGTCTTTGAGAGAATTGAAAGAATTAACACGTTAGATTGTGAGCTGATGACTCTTTTGTTTTTGAGAGGGAGAGCAGTGTGGCGAAAAGTGCATGAGTAATAAAGAGTTAACATACCTGTTTTTAATAAAATGTCAACCTAAATGCACTTTTAGTTTTAAACACTAGGTGAGTTTTGCTTGTTATGATCAAGTTTGCGTGGAGAGAATTTAATTAAAACTTCTGTTTAGGGTACCATGTCAAGACCGAAGATCAAGACTTGAGAAGTTCTTCCTGGATTAAACAATTTGATACAACTTCCAGATTTCATCTTCAGGTATATACAAGGCTTGAAACATCAAAAGGAGACTTAGGATCGTCATTAACTCTGTTTTTGCTTTCTGTTTTTTTTTAATTGCAACCAGTAATTAACCATTAGATCTGGAAAGCTAAAAAATAATTTAGGATTATATGCACATTTGAACAGCTGTCTGTTTTTAGGAATTCTGACATAACAACCAATGCAAGGCTCATGGGCAGACTGTGATCTGGAGAAGGATAATTGAGTTGATTCAAGGAAGTTGAAAACTGGCAGCCAACACTTCTCGGTTATGTCTGGCTAGAAGGAAAGGGGGGAAAAAAGTACCATGAGGATCTCTTTTTAATCTCTGACCTTGTTTCTTAAACATTTTTAGACAGTAGATTTCTTTGAGAATCTGCTGACAGTTATGACTCTCTTACCAGAAAAATGTTCATCATAAATACTGATTTTTGCATAGCATTTTCTTATGATTTGAGCACCACCCTTACCTCAGACCATCCATTGACTCCAGATTAAGAGCCCTCGCTCTAAAACATTTGATGTCTTGGGATCCCAGCATATAAATACTTATACCAAACAAAATGAACCTCAAATAGCTTTTTGAAAAGCCACAGCTTTATCAGTAGCACCAAACAAGAAAAGGGATAGGACCTTTTGCTATAGACTTTGGAAAATGACAGCCAAAGAATCAAAATTCTCATGCTGCAGAGTAGAGTCCCCTAACTTCTCCAACCCCAAGCATACGCTGAGAAGTGGAATCATAGGTGTCTGTTTGTGTAAGTAGGTTTCATGTTGGGATGTAGGCTTCAATGCAGGGCTTGAACTCATGACCGTGAGATAGAGCCAAGATCAAGAGATGGACGCTTAACCAACTGAGCCACTCAGGCGCCCCTCATGGGTGGTTTTTATTTTCTCCATTTGGCTTTTCTGTGTTTTCTAAGTACTTAAACACATTTTACAATGATAAAAAGAGCCAAGTTAATTTTTTAAGGCAACATTTTATAAGTACAAGTTCTTTTAATAGAAGAATATGCTCCAGAATCAAAGGTCAAGGAAGGAATCCCTTAACTATTAGTAATTCACTGTATAATTTTATAGTGCCTCAGGAGTCATAATGTTTATAACTTAATAGCATTATAGGATTCAGTATTAAAAGTAAGCTATTATCAGAGTGCCTGGCTGGCTTAGTCTGGTAGAGCATGCAACTCTTGATCACAGGAGTGTAAGTTTGAGCCCTATGTCGGGTGTAGAGATTACTTAAAAATAAATCTTTTTTTTAAAAAAAGTAAGCTATTATTTTAACTTAGCTGTTGTTTTTATAGTTGTCTTTGAAAATAAAGAAGTAGAGGACAGGGGCGCCTGGGTGGCTCAGTGGGTTAAAGCCTCTGCCCTCGGCTCAGGTTATGATCTCAGGGTCCTGGGATTGAGCCCTCCATCAAGCCCTCCATCGGGCTCTCCGCTCAGCGGGGAGTCTGCTTCCCCTTCTCTCTCTGCCTGCCTCTCTGCCTGCCTCTCTGCCTACTCGTGATCTATCTCTGTCAAATAAATGAATAAAATCTTAAAAAAAAAAAAAAAGGAAGTAGAGGACAGATGATTAGCAAGATCACCTTAGAGAATATTAGATTTCTTATGCCTGTAATGCTGTTTTTAAAGCTTACTTGACCATTACAGAATCAGAAATTTATTTTACATCACACACACACACACACACACACACACACACACACACACACACAAAGCTAGTTTCATGAAACATCACATCTGCAGTATTCTCTTTTCAAGTTTGTATTTTCCTTTCTTTTTTATATTCTGGTCATGACCCTTTCCATTGTTTTCAAGACCTACCCATCAGTAGCATTGTTAGTTTTTTTCCAGATAGTTCACTCAGTGATCTCTTAAAGAGACTGAAGGAAAAATTGTTAGAAGAAAACCAGGCTTGGGGCTCAGCAACTAGGTGCTTTTTTTAGCAAACAATTTAAATACAGTGGAGATGAACCGTAACTGAAGTTAGATTCTAAAAAAGATAGTGCATCATACCGTGGGAGATACAAGGAAGGGAGTGTGACGTTCTGAGGAATTGATGGGTTCACATGTCCCACCCACATGTTCCTTCCGTGGTATGTCATGGCACATGCAGAATGGCAAATTATAATAAATAATATACTACATATAACATATTTATATATAGATACACAGTTACATATGTATGTATAAAGTTGATATGTATATAAAAATAAATAAAAATGTTTTCTTCTGGACTTAAGTTATGATGCAGAAGTTCCATACTTGAGTCCTTTAATGCTGTCAGGTTTGGGGGTGACATGACCATCCTGACGGGGTGAAGAAAACCAAAGTTCAGTAGTCTGTTTCTTCTCTTGACTTGCTGTTGCATAGATAGGTTAAATACCTCACTTATTGTAAAGGAACTCTAAAAATCCAGCCTTATTTCCTTCCTTTTTTAGGATCTAAGTAGAGGCCAGAAATGCAAAAAGGAAGGTTCATCAGAAATCAGTCAGAAGATGCAAAGTAGGAATTCTGTGGACAGCAGTGGCTCAAGCCCTCAAAATGGGAAGTTTCCGCAGAATTCCAGCTTGATTTCAGGAACGTGTCAGATAAATACTGGCAGCATAAGCCCAGAAAGGCCAGTTGGTGAAACTTCCTTTTCAGTGCCCCTTCACCCCACCAAGAGACCGGCATCAAATCCACCACCGATCAGCAACCAGGCAACAAAAGGTAACTTTGACATGTTTGTAGGCGGAGTATTTTGGGCCACGTGTGACGGTGGCGGTGGCTGTTCCGATAGGTGTAGCGGCCTGTACCCTCGAGCTGCTCCGGGGCTGATGTGCTCTGGACGGCGCGGGTCGCCGTAGGCACGCAGCGGAAGGCTCCCTAGGTCAGTCCTGGGGACTGGGCGTAGCTTTCTGGAGGAGGAGGTCGATCCCGACAAGGACTAGTTAGGGGGTTAGCCCGGCTGGGTCGGGGAAGTGACAGGGTAGACCGCAGTGAAGGTCAGGGAGACAGTGTGGCCCACGGTACCAGGGTGAGAAACGGTGCGTGGGCTGTTTATGCAGCTGCAGTCAGTTTTGTGGCTGAAGTGCAGTTGGCTGCCAGATCTGGTCAGGGCCCCTAAGAGAGAGAGGGAGGTGGGGATCAGACCGCGGGTCGGCCTGGTAAGTCCTGTGAAGGAGATTGGCTTTTCTGTGAAGTAACGAGATGGCAGGTTTGAAGCAGAGTTCCAGGCGCGCGGCTGTGCCGCCCCGCAGCACCTGAAGGCCTTGCTCGCCGCAGAGCTCTCCCTTCGTCTTCCGGCGCCGTCTGTCAAGAACACCCTTCGCTGTCACTTACACTCTTGTTGCCGTCTCCCAGGTAAACGTCCAAAAAAAGGAATGGCCACAGCCAAACAACGTCTTGGGAAGATCCTGAAGTTGAACAGAAATGGCCACGCCCGTTTCTTTGTGTGACGAGCTGCGGCCGCCCTTCCCCTGGGAGACAGACTCACGGGGAGGCGGGGAGCCTGGCGCCCTCGCCGCGCCCGCCCGCAGCGGTTTGCATGTACAGTAGAGAACACTGCCCGAGGAACAAAATGAACCCGATGCTGCATTTTCACTGTGCCACACCCACTCAGCAATAACCGTTCGGACCTGGTGGGGGAGAGGAAGAAGGAGGGTAGAACCTTAAAAAGAGACCTTGAACTGGAAAAGGTCTCTTGTCAGGGCTTGAATTTCATTTTGTTGTTGGTAGTGTCTTGATTTATTTTCAGTGGTAGGGTAAAGAATTATCAATAATTTATTTAACAGATTTTTTTTAAAGTTAACAGCTTTTAAATTCTTTCTTTTTTAAAGCTATTTATTTGGAAGATTTCTGGAGAAATATCTCACTAATTTAGATTTAAGAATGTGAAAGTTTTTAAATTATTTTTGATAGTATGTATGTTACCTGTGGGGAAGAGCCACAGTAACAGTAACTAGTCTGGACTCTTAAATTTGATATTCAGGTTAAAGTCTTAAACAGGGATTTGATGCATTAATTATTTTAAATTAAGATGTATATGAAAATCATTTTATTTTATATATTTCATGTGTTTTTTATAAGCTATTAGCTTCGCTTTTGCTAACATCCAAGGTGCATACTGTTATCCAGGTTGATTACCTTATATCCCACCTTCCCTCTGCACTCCCCATCATTTTGTGACGACGCAACAAGACTCTTCTCTTTGCAGGGAAACACTTTCATAGCCAATGTGTAAGAATTACATAAAAGATCCCACATTTCTCATTTCGTTTGACATTGCAGTTTTCTTCTAATTCTATAAAAATAGGCTTCTTGCATTTTCATTTTTGCTGATGATATCCTGGGTCCCAAAGAGAACAGCTTTAATATCTTTTTCCTACTTGTGGGAAAAGGATTATAAGTTTGGTTAAATTGTCATGTTTATAGTTTTTCAAATACATTTGTAACTACAGAGGGCCTTCTTCATACTGCTGGTGTTGGAGGGCAGGACGAGCACCTGCCACAGAGGTTATATTTTATGATGCTTTTATTCTGTGTACCTAACTTGTTGGAAAATAATGAGATATGGTTTGACTTAGTATATTCAAATCTGCATAATAAGCCGTAATATAATAGGACTATACTATATTAAGTTGTATAGAAGCAAGCATGTTGGAGTAGATCTTCCGGGTGTATGTGTGTTTAGTTTCTTATTTCTTAATCTTTTAAAGAATTATTTAAGATAGGGATTTGGAGTAAAATGGGTGCTTCTTGCAGTTTCTTCCATCTGTCCTAACTTAACCAGTGTATATTGAGATTAAGTATCTGGTTGAGCTTTAAGGAGTCATTTCTCTTCTTTATGCATAGCTCTTACTAAATGCCAGTTTTCAGTTGCTCGTAATAGCTTATATTTTCCCTTTTCCTCCCCATGGCATAAAAATAAGTGATTTCTGGGGCTAGGGTGAAGATACTCCCAATTCTGACAAAAAAATTTTTACAAATTTCTACAAAGAAAATAGAGGCAAATAAGGTAAAGTTTATTTTTACGGAGAAGTAATATGGCCATATTGTGGATTTCTCTCTTTTACTCAGCAAGGTGGCAGGACTTGCTCTTCTGTATTAAGTATCACTTGAAGTGCTAAGAAAAAAAAACCTATACCATCATCTTTCACGGTTGCATTTAAATGTGTATTTTCGAAGAGAAATATTTCTTATTCTGTCTCCATTCCAGTATCTCGTGGAATAAATATAAAATAGCTTGTGGATTAACCTTTTTGGTCCAGGTGACTGGACCAAATTCTGGGTCTTATCTTGGTGTCAGGAAAAAGAATTTTTATGGAAACACTAAATGCCTGTAAAGGGCCTACGTAACTCTGTCCACTCTGCCAAAACTGGTTAAGAGATGGGTATAATCAGTCATTTGTTCAGTCATTGGATCTCAAGATGTCAAAAGTTGGTGTTTGACTGATTTTCCTACCTCCCAATATGTTACTGTGATGTTTTGGTTTTCTGTAGACACCGTTTTAGTGTTAGAGTTCACATGATTTTGTTTTGGTTTAAGAAATCAGAATTATAATTCCTTCTTCCAGCTACATCACGATCTGGGTTCTTTCGTTTTCTTTACATTTTTCATAGCTCTAAGAATTTTTAATTACCTGACTTCTTTTCTTTAGCTATAAAAAATTAAAATCAGTTTATTTTTATGAATTAAAATGGTGACCAGTATCTGCCCTGTGTACTTAGGCCAGTACATCTAATTTTAAGTAGCCTGAATGTGTAAGTATTAAGGTACTGTGGATTCATTTTTGGCAGATTTCGCCCATGAACTGGCTAAGTGAAAAAAAAGCTTTCAGTAAGATAATCTAACCACTGAAACAGAATTCATGTATCTTTTTCCAAATTGGTGAAAATTCAGCCTACTGGCCCAGTGAGTTGCCTAGTCAAACCTATTCTATCCTTACTGGCTGTGATGCATCCCTTTATCTCATGGAAGTGGCTGGACTTGGAGGTGACTGCAGCCAGAATCTGGACTTGGCTGTGATAGACAACCTTCCATGTTTTCCTCAGTCTCGTTTATAAACCCTCCACCACACAGACGCTGCAGCTTAGACAAGAAAACAACAGTGGTGGCATTTAGCTAGTTAGGCACAGATAAATAGGTAAAACAGTTGCAACTTAACAAATGCAATTTTAATAGTAGTAGTAGATAATGACTTTTCTGTGTTGATTGAAACAAGTGACTCCTGTTAACCTGGGATCCCCTGTCCCGTAACTCATAATGTCACATATAATATGCTCTCCAGGACTGATGAATGATGCCAACAAGACAGAGCTGGCGGTTGATAGTAGTTCAGCACCCTAGAAATACACTGAATTTCATAAGCATACAGAATGAAAAATTCTGACTGAAACCATAGAAACTCAGAGAAAACAAGATCATCGTTATCATGACTTAAATACTTAGCTTGAATACTGATCTGTTTTTTAATAATCCCAATTATTATTGCCTTTTAAATGAACTCTACTGTATTGATTCACCTGATGGCAGCAGGTATTTATCCAACGTCTGTGTACCCAGCAGGACTTAGTACGGGGGAGGCATTAAAGCTGTGGTTGGGGTCTCCAAGAAATAAGCAGTATTATTTTCATTTCTAAGCAAACTTTAAGCAGAAGAGGGCCCATGTATTAAAAAGAGCGTAACTCTATTAGTTTCAACTGAAAAGTACAACTGTGGAAGTGGAAGTAATTTTTTTTTTATTTTTAAAAATTAAGAAACATTTTTTCAAAAGTTAATAGTTCAATGTTGATAGTAGAGGGGTGTGGTATACAACATGGAAGGGAGCACGAACCTGGGTTTTTGTCCAGGTTCTGCCATTCACGGACCAGCTGTGTGACTGTAAATAAGTCACTTACCCTTTCTGAGTCTTGGTTTTCTCACTTGGCAGTTTGGATAAAAATGTGGTTAAGAAAAACATAGAAAAGCCTTCCTTAATTATTGACACTTCATACTTGCAGAGACTTTATCATTATTTACATTACAACTGGCAATGCACATTTATATCCTTTTTAAGTGAAAACTATTACTCAAAAAATCTGTTTCATGTGGAGTGTATGCCAAGAGCAGGCTACCTAAAACATCTGAAGAGTCTCTAAGAAGGTGTTGAATTAAAATCAGAATCCATGCTTGAAGTGAAAGAAAAAGAAGCGAGATAGTTTATGGATAAGAGTGAGAATGTCTATCCCCACGTAATCATTAAGATGATTTAAAGGAATTCAAAGATGGTTTTAGGTTTTGCTCAAAGAGGAATTGGGACAGTACTGCTCCACAGATTGTGCCTATTCTTCAGGCACTAGATATAGGTCCGATGCAGTTAAAATACAGCAACTACCAAGGAGCAAAGGGAAAAAATAGAAGGTGGTCAGAAGATGGGATCCAACAAAGACAGCTCAGGGTTGGCTAACAGCAACTTGTTGGGTAGAGGGAGAAACCACGGCCACTATAGTGGTGGAAAGGAGACTCGACTGGACATCTTCAAAGGAGAAGATTCTTCTGCCCTTTTCAAGAGGTGCTCTCCGTAGTGATAGGGCTACTCCCCACAGAATGGGTGGGTGATTGTACGGCCCACATGACTGCTGCCAGAAGTAACTATTGCAGCATGTGAGCATTTTGTAATTTTATATTAAGAGATGAATAAATCTGAAAATTTTTCAAAAGCTCACTTTCCCCCATTAAATATTAAGCTAGTTGCTCCCTCCCAAAAGAGAAGCTAAAAACCATCAAGTCATTTTCAGATGTCCTAGGCCTTTATCTAAAGCAATCTTGAAAAGGTTGAGCTTTAAATCATGAGCTTAGGAAAAGAGTGTTGCCAGTAAGTAAAGGAGACCAATGAAAGCTGGGAGGGCAGTGACTCACCTGGGGTTACCGTGGACCCTAGACCTCAGGTGCCTTGCTTCCTCAGCCCCAGTTGCGTGACGTTGTGCATCCTGTCCTCACCCAGGGGTAGATGATGGTCACGCGCTGACTACAAGTCAGCTGGAAAGAAAGGGGGACAAATAATATACTTACTCCATTGCTGATGAACGTAATGTAATTTTAATAATACTGTAGCCTTACTAAAAACTCTTATTTTGTTTTTCGCTGAACGTCATGCCATAAGTCAAATATTTGATACCCTTACATAAACAAGAATTTTAAAGTAAGGTCTTTAAGAAGAAAATGCCTGTGTCCAAAGCAATTAGCTTATCATGACTGTGGTTTTATTCTTTTATCGTATTTTTTCCCTTCATAATGGTTAGGGAAAATAATACTCACTTGCCTGCATTCTACCCCTTAGACTCTCCCACTCACCCTTGGTGCCCTTTCTAGTGCCCTAAAGCTTTGTCTTAGTAAGTGCAAAATGAAATTTTTTGTTAAAATCTTTTTGAAATTGTATTCAGTGATTCTTCCAAGTTTATCTGCTCTGCACTATTTCACTACTAAACCCTGGCTACCACGTAGCCCCTGACCTCCAAGTAGTTTACCTATGCAAGACCTGTGACATTCTGGATTCACTTTTCTTTATTTCAGAAAGCAGTCCTAAAGGGAACTTGGTCATAAAGATAAACCTTGCCTCCACCCAGTTTTATTTTGGCCATTTCCTTTTCAAAATGTCAGCTCTTTTCCCCCAAGATTTTTCACCAAAACAATGATCATAAGTGCTGGAATATAGAATATTTTGCAGGAATAAAGTAGCCCAGACATACTCTTATATTTCTCTGGTAGATTTTGGTTGGTAACAGTTACCAGCATTAAGTGTGATATATAATGAGGAGTTGATTCCTTGTCTAGAACCATTTCTTCCCTCTCAGATTCATAAGTAACCTTTTATTTTTACAAAGCATACATATAAACTTCCGCATTATAGTCAGGGACCTGAGGTGTAACTTGCTAAGTGAACCCCAAGGTTATTTTATCTTGCAAAAGAAACCTAAACCAAACTAAGGGCCTTACATTTATGGTTAGACTGAATCAAAAGCTGTAACCTCAGTTTTTTCAAAAACAGCTTCTGACTGCAAAAGCAAGTCATGCAGTTGTTAGGTATGAAATAGCACTGATCAGGAAACACATATGCATCTTTGCAGACTGTATTTCCTTCCGAAAAGACTTTTCTACTTTTAATATAAATTAAGCCATAACAGTTTCATGCTGTGGAAAGAGGGTGAAAAGGTTCATTTTAAGAGATTATATAATATGAATTTTCACATTTACTGTGAAAGGTCTAACTTTGCCAGTGCTTCAGCAGGTTTTTGTGGGGGTGGGGGTGGGGGTGTAGAGGGTGGCGATGAGGGGGTAGTGTTGGTTTTAGGGGTTTTAAATCTGTGAAATTTGAAAAGGGGACAGTTGTTGGCTATGGTATTTACTAGTTTTGTAGTAATGTTTTGCTAGCCTGACTGACTTTCCTTAACTGATTTTTATGCCCATGGTCCAAGGTGACTGTTACCTTTCTTGTTTGGGGTGTCTGCGGAGTAGTGTCTCGTCCGTTTGTATAGGCGGTCCGGATGTGTGCACGTGTGTGTCCTTTGCGTACAGAAGCACACGGTGTGACAACAGAGTGGGGTGTGGCTGGGAAATGGGATGCTGAAGCTTTAAGAGCATTTTTTTGTTTTGATTCATAACAGTATTTCCCATCTTTTGCCTGCAGGCAGGGAAAGTGTACAGTATTTATTTTGTTTCTGTTTTAAATTTGTAAGTCTTTAAGTAGCTTACATTGGTTATTATAGGGGACGACAAGTGACTTGTTTAAAGTTGTATTTAGTACTTTTACTTTCTAATTTCTGTATTTTAAAATATTGAAATTAAAATTGTATTACTTCTGTTTTGATTTTTTTAGCACTCGGTGTATTTCTTGCTCATTTTGTTTGAAAGTATAAATGTTGAAAGTTGTATAAAATGTGTCTTTGAAAGAAAAAAAAATCTGAATTCTATATCCAATTCTGACTTTCCGTTCCCTTTTTCTGCTTATTGACCCATAGGAGATTTGAGAATGTGAAAAACTGTGTCAAACTTACACTTCTTACTATTTCTGAAGGTTTAAATGTGAAAAGGAATGTGCCCTATTCTTTTATTGGAAGTATTGCTGGGGAAGCAGTTGCTGGAAGAGAGGAACCAACACAGGATGCGGCTATGCCAGGCGTGTGGGTGGTCACTGACGGACATTTAAGAGCGCTCATTACCCCCAGCCCGGGCACCCCACAAATATTTATTGAGCACCTGCAGTATACCAGGTGCAGTTCTGGCGCTGGGGCTGCGGGAGTGAACACAACCCAGCCCCCGTCCTCAGGGAGCCGATGGTAGATGTGAAGGTGGGGGAGGGGTGTGCCTTGGTGACCTGCTGCCTCAGTGAAGGTGGGAGCGGAGAAGGACCAACTCTGTGTCAGACGTGGTGCTTTTGAGGGGCCCCAAAGCCGGGTCTGGGGCGATATGTGGTAAAGTGAGAGAGGAGCCACAGGCCTAGGAAGAAGGAGTATGGGGGCAGCACTTGACGGCAGAAGGAGGGCCGGGGAAGGGGGCCGCAAGTGGCTGAGAGTCCCCTGCGGAGGAGGACCCCGAGTGGAAACCAAGGCTCCAGAGGGAACAGAGGCCTGTGCTCTTCCTGTACCGAGTACCCGCAGCGTTCCCGGCGCTCGCGCCCTGCGCCCCTCTGTCGCCCTTACAAGAGGGCCACCCAGAGCACGTTTATACCTCCTCTTTTCCCTTAACCGTCCTGCCTTCTGGTCCAGCTGATTGAGACCTAAAGCTGAACCAAAAAATAGTAAAAATCCACAGACTGACTGTCTGCATAGCTGTGGGATGCTCAGCCTTAGTTACCAGGACCTACCCTCCTCAGACTTGTAGCCTCATCTTTGAGTTTGCACCCAGCAGCGAGACCGAGACAGACCTGCCGCTGTGCGATGGCGCGTGGTACCCACCCCTCATCTTAGAATGAGAAGAATCAGGTGCTCTGCGGAGTTTGGGACAGAAGCCCTCGTTATCCTCAGTCCGTGTGAGTACTTCCCGTGTACAAGGCAGATTTTCATTCCTTCCTCAGGCTAACCCCACCGGGTGGGTGCTGTATTGTCCCTTCGTCCTACGGATGAACGTGAGACCAGAGAGTGTAAACAATATGTCTGGGTTCGCACTCTCACCTGTAAAATTGAGATTTCAGTCAAAAGCCTAACTAAAAGCTATGGTATTTTTTTTTTTTGAATTTGTCTTTCTCTAATTACTTTAAATATTTTCAATTAATGAAAAGGAATAGATGGTCCTTGGGAATGGTTTGGGTTCTAAACATTTCTTTGTAGGTACCCATTTTGGATTGAAACATTTTCTTTAGAAGTTTTCTGTCCTTCAACTTTGAGTCTAGTTTTCCCAGGGACAGGCACACGTGAAGGAGTTTATCTTCTAGGATTTCACCTTCTAGTGGAGAATAGGCTGTATACAAGGGCCACAGAATACTGTGAAAATACATGAACCTAACATCAAGTTCCCAAAGCCACATACCAAGGGTTCGAGGAGAGGCTGTGCCCGGGGCGCACAGGGGCGCTTGCACGGGCAGGGACACGGCGCCTAGCTGCCTCCCTCCCTGCTGCCGCCACTGCCCTTCCCATGCTGAGGCCTCTCCTGCCATTTTCTGCCCCTCAGCTCTGTAAGCAGGCCAGCGCTGGTAAGGAAGGGGAAAGAAGGCCTACTGCCTGCCTTCCAGAGCCTGACTTCTCTCCTACCCCCACCCCCCAGAACTCCTTCCCATCTGTGTCCTCATCCTCATTCACTTCCAGGTTCTCTACTCCCCCTTCCTGGGCTCTTCCCACCCTTGGTCCCAGAAATACCCCTTATACTTTTTAAAGTGCTAATTATGGAATGTTGTAAAGTCACTGTCCCTTTTATGCCAGAGTTGGAAAGGAAAAATGAAGGCCCCCAAAACAGAAAGTAACATGTAAACTCTGTATATTTTTTAAGACAAATAAAACCTGGAATAAAAGATTCTCAATAGTAGAAATAGTATTTGACCTTCCCTTAATCATTCACTCTAGGAGCCGCCCTCCCTAAAGATCTTGAGAGATATCTGTGTCTGGAATAACGCACCAAGTTGGTGGTGGCTGGTGGCCTGGGGAATGAGAATGGGGACATCACTGAGCCTGGGAACTTCGACACACTTGAGTTTCATGTTTTGGGTTTTTTTTTCCTAATTAAAATAACTTGTCAAATTTGTAATTAAAAAGGACAAATTTGTTCTGCCATAGGGTGTGGGTTAGCTGCCCAAGAACATACTACTTACACCCTTATACCTACTCACACCCATCAGAAATCAGGCCTTTGTGTTCCTGGGGTGCTGTACTGGCCGCCTAGCGGGGCTGGGGACAGACACACAACAGGCCACCAGGGAGCTCTTTGTGCCTCCTCTCCTGCTCTCTGCCTTTATCTCTGCTTCCATTGCTGTACTTCTCACTCTGCAGTGTGTACTTGTTCCTTGTTTTGTCTGTCTGAAGTCCCAGCTTCAGTGTGTTCTTTTATCCTTGACACCTTCCAGAGTTTAGCACAAATCTCACCAAAAATACACTGAATAAACACATAAACACAGTCCTTATTACCATGATTCTCTCCCTCTGTCTCTAGCAGCGGGATGCGATGGGAGGGGCTGGAAGAGGTAGCATAAGAGAAAAATGCGGAACAATGAGAAAAGAACCTTATACAACTGTGGAATTCTGCTTCAACTGTTAAGAACTCTGGAGGGGCACCTGGGTGGCTCAGTCGGTTAAACGTCTGACTCTTGATTTCGGTTCAGGTCATGATCTTAGGGTTGTGAGACTGAGCCCAAGTCAGGCTCTGCACTTAACGTGGAGTCTGCTTGAGATTCTCTCTCCCACCCAGACCGGACACTGGCATGCTCACTCTCTCTCAATAAATAAAATAAAGTAAAAAAGAACCATGGAAACTGACCAATATGGTATTATAAAAATGATGTTTCAAGTTTCTTTACAGTAAGAAAAAGAAGACAATAGATTTTTCTTTAATGAGATAAACTGATTCTATAGCTCACATAGAACCTAAAACTTTTATTGTAGTTGCTTTGTAAACATCAGTTTATATAGTTGTGCCTTGCTTTGAAAACAGAGCAGTGGTTTTATAGTAATGGCTAATGTGTAAAACTACAAAACAAATTAATTGGGTGGTACCAAATTATGAAAGGATTTTTTTCTATCTAAAGGAGAGGAAAAAGAGCTTGCCGAAAGTCACTTGGTTCCACAGAGCAGTATTCTCAGAGCTTTGAAGCAGGACCCTTCACGGGTGCTGTGGCTCTGCTTTATTCCTGGGCAGTGTGAAGGTCAGAAAGGGCACTGCTCTGGCTCAGCAGGGCTCATCTCGGAAGACAAATTGCGATGCCGCTGGCTTGGCCACGGACCAGCTGGTAGAGACCCTGGGCTGTAAATAATTCCTGCTCAGAGAGAGGAGCCTGGTCCAGAACAGGCCCAACAGAACGCAAGCTGCAGGCTTGGTTCCTCAACTCCAGAACAACTGCACCTGGTGGACACCTTGCACTTCGGTATCAGATCCCAGTCCTACCGCTCGTTGCAAGCAGGCTTCTCGGTGAATGGCCTCACCGCTCTTCAGTTGCCCAAGCCAGGTTCTCAGATTCTGTCCTCCATTGGCCCTCTCCCTACCCCAACCAATGATTCATGTAACATCAACAATCTGCCCACTGGGTAAGTTATACAGAATGAAACTACGCATTAGTTATGATTACCTCATCTTAGAACAAAATATGGACAAAAGGCTTCTTGGACCCCACATCCCCCTCCTCCCGCTGGTAAGGTCAATTGTTAACCACCACCTCCTCTGTTTCCTTTTACAGTAAAACTTCCTGCAGATATTATCTCCGTTGGCCATTCCCATGTCCTCACTGCCCATTCATTCTTCAATCTCCTCCAATCTTTGTTCTTACCATTGTGCCACCCACCATACTATGAAGAAGCTCAGGATAGACTACCAAGTGACGAGCAGCCACAGAGACCCTGGGGGATGAGGGGCTATCTTGGATGTTCTAGCCCCAGGAATGACTGGTTGTCTTGTGCAAGGCAGAACTACCCAACTGAGCCAGTCAACTCACAAAAATCATGAGAATAAACCAGTGTTTTCGGCCAGTGAGTTTTGGGGTGGTTTATTTCACAGCAATAGATAACACATTTCTCTACCCTCTTTCACTCCGTTTTGATGGCACTCAGTGTAGTTGATCATTGTTTCTTGAAATATTTAAATACTTGGCTTTCATGATTCCCTAATTCTAGTTTTCCTCCTACCTCAGTGGCTGCTCCCTCTCAGCCTTAGCTCTATCAGTCTTCTTCATCAGAGGGGCAGATCCTTGGAATTCTCTTCTCAGTTTATACTCTTAATGGGTGATCTCATCAGTCCTGTGGGTTTAGCCATCTCTGTGTTCACAGCCCTACTTCTGACCTCTTCTACGAGTGCCAGACTCACAGATTCAAGCAAAGGCTGGGCATTTGCACTTGAATGTCTTTTTTTTTTTTAAAAGATTTTATTTATTTATTTGAGATAGAGACAGTGAGAGAGAGCATGAGAGGGGAGAAGGTCAGAGGGAGAAGCAGACTCCCCGTGGAGCTGGGAGCCCGATGTGGGACTCGATCCCAGGACTCTGGGATCATGACCTGAGCGGAAGGCAGTTGCTTAACCAACTGAGCCACCCAGGCGCCCTCCACTTGAATGTCTTAATAGGAATTTTCTAATTCTTCTTCTATCTTAAAACCTTTCCTGACCTGGGTTTTAAGAGGGATTTGTTTTAATCAGGTACGGTAAGATGTGCACACACGGGATGTCTTTTATGAAGGAAGATGTTTTTATGCTCACAGGTCCATAGTAACAGCAGGCCAGCACACCTTGCAGGGCCGCACATCGAGGCACCGACACTGGCCTGGAGGCAGAGAGAGTGGGAAAATGTGGGCAAGAACCTTTATTGTGAATGCTGGGAGAAGCACTTAGGCGTGCATGCAACCTTCTAGATTCCTAGAAATATGTTGGAGTTTTTCAAAGCCCCAATGGACATCTCATCCTTCAGCTTTTCCTTTAAGCTTTTAGTTAGCCTATTGTTTACCTCAACTGTTATCCATTGTGTCAGTCCCCCAGTTGTGATGTTAAAACACTGAACCACCCCTGCGGAGAAACCATTGGGACTGGGCTAGTTCCAGTGAGGACAAATAAATATAAGCCTTTTCAGGAGGGCCTTCCAGGGGACCAGTAGACAAGTCAAACAATGCATTTTTGAAAAAGCTCCGGCCCAGTTCTGCCCTCTCTGGTACCAGTACCAGGAGTGGGGTGGTTCGTTTTCACGGCTGCCATGGAGCTGAGGAGATAGGACCAGGGTAAGTTAAAATGGTACCAAGCTTGATGTTTTCACTTAGATTCAGCTGTTCTTGACTACATGCTAAATGAGTTGCTGCAAGAATTTCATTTCCAGAGCTCTGAAAACACGGATTCTGACCATTTTTGCCAGTTTTTCACTGCTGCCACACTGCCACTGACAGGCTAACTTTCTGAGGCCCCTACTCCACCATTTTTCACTGATGTCACCCTTTCTTTCTTAAGAACATTGTATTGTCTATTGTATATACAATCGAATATTACGCCTCCATCACAAAGGATGAATACCCAACTTTTGTATCAACATGGACAGGACCAGAGGAGATTATGCTGAGTTAAATAAGTCAAGCAGAGAAAGTCAATTATCATATGGTTTCACTTACTTGTGGAGCATAAGGAATAACATGGAGGACATTAGGGGAAGGGTAGGAAAAGTGAACTGGGGAAAACTGGAGGGGGAGGCGGAACCATGAGAGACTGGACTCTGAGAAACAAACTGAGGGTTTTGGAAGGGAGGGGTTGGGGTATGTGTGAGCCTGGTGATGGGTATTGAGGAGGGCGCTTATTGCATAGAGCACTGGGTGTGGTGCATAAACAATGAATCTTAGAACACTGAAAAGATAAAATTAAAAAAAAATATTGTATTGCAAAACAATATCAAAACCACAATTAAAAATTTAAATTAAAAATTAAATTTTTGACAAAGCTTTACACAATTTTATGGGGCACCTGGGTTGCTCAGTCAGCTAAGCACCTGCCTTCAGCTCAGGTCATGATTTTGGGGTCCTGGAATTGAATCCCTTGTTGTTTTGCTGTTGTCAGGCTCCCTGGCTGAGCTTCTCCCTCTCTCTTTGCCCCTCCCCCATCGTGCCCTCCATCAATGTCTCAAATAAATAAAATCTTAAAAAAATTTTTTTACACAATTTTTTAAAAATCCACATTTAGAAGTCAAGAGAAAATTGCCCCTCATCCCATCCACTAACTCATTGGTACGTTACTACACTTATCAGATTTTTTACGGTTTTGTAGTAATATATAGAATTTTAACGTCATAACCCAAGTTTTCTTCCCCCACAGTCTTTCTGCCCCCATCCTTTTTCCACTTCCCCAGTACCTCTTACTGCATACTTCCCACAGCCAGTGTTAATGCAAATATTGGCAGTGTGTCCGTCCTCGCTCATTCAAAACTAGCCACATTCCCACACAAACAGATGCTCTTTTTGCTATCGATTCAGACGTTTCTGTACTGTTTTCTTTTTTCCCTTAACACGTCACGGACATCCTTCTAGGTCCGGCTTGTTAAAGCTGTGTTAACAGTCCGGGAAAGGACCAACCACATTGCTCCCCGTACCCTGCCTCCCTCCACAGAAACATTTTCGTATGCTATTTAGCCAATGTTGCTTTTAGTTCTAGAAGGTTCCCAGAAGACCGCTGGGTCAGAGGTCATGCGCATTTACAAATTTTCATAGCTATTCCCGGACTCCTTTCCCAAAGGGCTAACATTTCGCATTTCTGTCAACAACCCGAGGGTGTGCCTAGGCTCCGAATGCTCCGTAAACACTCGGTCACTCCTTTCGGCAGGGCTGAGGAGAAACGGACATGCTTTCTAGGAGGAGAGACCCTTTCAAGCTTAAAACGGGAGGTTCGCCGCAAGCCCTGAAGAGAAAAAGTAGCCCCGAAGTCCCGCCGGCAATTCGGAGTGACTGCCGTCACGTGCGCGTGTGTGTGTGTGTGGGGGGGGTGACCCGGCCCGTGGCCCCCGCGCCCCGCGTCGTCGGGAGCCGTCGGGGCGGCCGGGCGAGGTACCGGGGTCTGGCGGGCGCGCGACTTCCAAACGCTCGGGGCTTCAGCGGGAGCTGCGCACGGCCCGGGCGTCTCCGCCCCCGTCCACTAGGTGAAGGCGCTTCGAGAGCCGCGAGGCGCTGCCCCGAGGGACGTGCCTGCTAGTCTCTGTCAGGCGCCGGGGACCCGCTCTTCGGGTCCCCACCCACCCCCGGCAGCCGGCGGAGCGGAGGAGCCGGCCGCGGAGTCCCGCGGCCGCGCACAGCTGGGCGCCCTGAGGCCGGAAGGCGCCGAGCCCCCTCAGCTGCGGGCCGGGGGGCGTGGTGAGGCGCCGCGGGTTCCGTTTTCCCGGGCCCCCGGGAGCTTTCGCTTTCGCTTCCAGCTGGCGTCTGCACCCCGCGGGAGCCGCCCGCCCAGCCCGCGTCGGCCGCCGCCGGCGTCCCGCCAGCCGCGCTCCGACGGGCAGCCCGCCGCCGCGGCCATGGCCCAGGCCGCCGTCCTCGGCGAGGTGACCCAGGTGCTGTGCGCGGCCGGGGGCGCCTTGGAGCTGGAGGAACTGCGGCGCCGCTTGCGGGAGGGCGTCGGCGCCGACGCGCTGGAGCGCCTGCTGCGGGAGCGCGGCCGCTTCGCCGTGGCGACGCGGGCGGGCGCGGGCGGCGTGCTGGCCACCAAGCGCGTCGTGCTGGCCGTCTCGGCGCTGCGCCTGTGCCGCGCGCACCCGGGCCCCAAGCCGGGCTGCGTGGGGCTGTGCGCGCAGCTGCACCTCTGCAAGTTCTTGGTCTACGGGGCCTGCAAGTTCGTGAGGGCCGGGTAAGCGCCGCTGCGGGAGCCCGACGGCGGGCGGGGGGCGGGGGGCCCTGCCCTCCCAGCCCGCTCTGGGCCCCCGAAAGTGTGGGGACGCCCGTAGGTGGCCCTTCCCCCGCCTCCCCGCCTTAATTCTCGTCGGCGAACGCTTATTGAGCACCTTCTGAATACCGGGCGCCGTGTGAGGGATTCGGGCTAGCCGGTGGCGCCGAGGCCTCTGCCGCCTCAGAGAGTGACTTGGGGCGCGGTAGCCGGCGGGACACCCCGGGGTGCGACGGGGCTGGGGGCTCCCCCGAAGGAAAGCGGCCACGAGGCCCCGCTCCCCAGAGCGAACTTGGACGGCCGCGGAAGGAGTCCTAGAACCGGTCTCAACTCTTGCTCACTTGCTTCCAGGCTGGCGGTGGCTTCCGTTGCGTTGAGAAGAAAATGCGTGCTCCTGTTCAGAAGCTAGCCCGTTTATGTAGAAGAATGGGCTCCTTTTTTCTTACCTTCCCCCCCTTCTCCCTCCCTCCCTTTTCTTTTCTGTGTGTGTGTGTGTGTGTTTCTGGCTTAACACGGGAGAGGTTATTTCTTGCTCGCATCAGGTCCGCTAGTCCGCATGAGGTAGGGGTCTTGATCCATGCCCTCATTCAGGGCCCCGGGCTGGCTGACTTAGACTCAGCCTCCTGG
>CM052806.1:80344025-80405290 GCA_028533885.1 Nasua narica | reverse complement strand
GGAGGTGTGTGTGAGCGAATTGAGAGACAGGAAGTTGGTGTGAGTTTGGTGACAGGATGGGAGAGAGGTGGTGGCTGTGTTCTTACTGTTGTCTGAGAGATGATTCATACTTTTATCTTATTGTTGACTGAAGGCTGATCCTTTTCTTTCCTATTGGCCAAGAGCGCAGAAGTGTGCCCAGGGACAGCTATCCAAGTCTGAAGCCTGGGAGCCCGGCCAGGGTCCCAAGTGCTGGTTTGGGAGTTATTGGTTGGTGTATGCCAACGCTGCAGCGCCAGGAGCAAGTCAGATCTGAGGTGGAGGCTGAGGGTGGAACCTCAGGGAGACTGGGTCCTCAAGAACTGGCAGAGAAGTGTCCCCTCAGGGGAGAATGAGGAGCAGCAGCTGGAGAAGAAGGTGGACATGATAAATGGTGGATAGATGGATTGAATGATGGCTAACTGGTGGATCTTGTTAATGTCCGTATTTGGTAAAATAAAGACAGCAGCCCTCTTCTCGAGCTAGTTCCCAAAATTTGAGGTTGGATTGTATTTCTCTTGGAAATCTGGAAGTCTGATATCTACTGACCTAGATGATTCTGAGCTTTCTTTTTCATTCTTCTTGGTTTCATTTTCTTTGTGGTTCACACAGGATGGTCTCTTAAACTTTCCTTCCCTGAACACTTTTGGGTCACATAAGGGAGAGTGGGTGTGGTTGGCAGCCCTTTTGATGCTTCCCCTATTACTCTGCTTTGTCGTCCTTAACCACAGGATCAGCTGTTTCAGAAACAGATCATGGCTCCTGTTTTTGCTCATTGATGACAGCTGGGAAGGGTCCCAGGTCCCTGACTTCTGTCCTTTGCTTAGGGGCAGTGAGCATGGTGCTTAAGAGCACAGCCCCCAAGACAAGCCTACCTTGTTTCAACCCTGGCCCTGCTCCTTACTAGTTCCATGATATTGGACCAGTGACTTTATATTCGAGCCTCAGTTCCCTCATCTGCAAAATGAGGAGAACATGACCCACCTCATGGGCTTGTTGAGGACCGAATGACTTAGAAAACCTTCAGGTAATCCCTGGTTTGTGATAAATGCTCAATAAGTTTTAGCAGCTCTTGTCACCATCATCGTTGTCATCATCTTGGTGGCACCAAGTTTGCCTAGAATGTTTTTCCTTTCTCTCCTTGCTTGGTTTTGCAACCTAAATATTTGGCCCAGGCTTGACACCTTGATTGCTTCTCCACTTCTCTCAGGCTCCGGAGGTGCCTCTCCTGTCTGCACTGATGTATTCTGAGCACGGCTCACCTTGCATGCCTGCCATTTTAGAACGCTCTCTGTATCTGCCACTTCCGCTGGAGTAGGAAAGGGGAAGAGTCCACATGACTCCACGGTGGTTGGTCTTTGCGGTGGAAGAGGGAAGTTGTCTTCTACTGAGATGGGGGAGCCTGTGGAAGGTGGAAGGTGCTGGTTGGGGGGAGTCAGTCAGGGATTTGGCTTTCTTTTGAAATGCTAATTAACTTATTAATCATGTTTATTAACATGACAGTAGAGGTTGGGCAGTGTCTGAGTAAAGCAAATGATATTTGCCTGACTCTTCCGGGTCCTGGTGACCTGGGTGATCATTTGAAGACTTTGGATCATCGGGGTGTGGTGCCAGTGCCTGGCTCACAGTGAATGTTCAACAGGGGCTTGTTAATGTTAAGAATGGAGGAGGGGAGCAGAGAAAAGGGCTGGGCCTCAAGGCCTGAGTGGGTGTACACATACCTTTAACCGTCTGTGTCCACGCTCATTTATTTAGCCATTGTTTAAGTGTCTGCTAAGTGTCCACTGAGTGGCATGCTGTGACTCTTCTTTGGGGAACATCCCTGTCATTCTTACTAGATACTGATAAGAGGTGCTCTCCTGGTCCCTAGAACTCACAAGGTACTATCGCTTCCTTTGTAAATAAGCATTATGGTTTTTCATTATATAAACGTGCTGGTTTTTCTCTGGTGCTGCTAAACAATATCAAGAACTATTCCTGAAAAATTATCTTAAAGACTGATTTTATGATTTTATGAGTTGGATGAGTTTGTTTGGGCAGCCATAGCAAGGTACCACAAACTGGGAGCTTTAACAGAAACTTCTCACAGTTCTCAAGGCTGGAGATCTCAGTTCAAGGGAGGATTGATTTCTTTCCGAGGACTCTCTCCTTGGCTTGCAGATGGTGTCTTCTTCCTGTGTCTTCACATGTGTGCATCTGTGTCTTCATTTCGTCTTCTTAGAAAGACTTCAGTCAGATTGGGTTAGGCCCTCCACCCCAGCAACTTCTTTTTAACCTCTTTGGTTTTTTAAATTGTTAAGGAGATTTTATTTATTATTATATTATAATATATATATAATATATATAATATAATATAATATAATATAATATAATATAATATAATATTATTATATTATTTATTATTGAGAGGGTACAACCAGTGGGGAAGGGCAGAGGAAGAGAGAGAAGCAGATTCCCCACTGAGCAGGGAACCTGACTTAAGACTTGACCCCTAGACGCTGAGATCGTGACCTGAACTGAAGGCAGACACTTAACCAACTGAGCCGCCCAGGCGCCCCATTGATTACCTATTTATAAACTTTCCCCAGATACAGTCACTGGGGGGTTAGAACTGCAACATAAGAATTTTGGGGAGGCGCAGTTGAACTGTGACACCAGCTCTGCTTCTTTGCAGGAAGAACTGTAGAAACAGTCACAGCTTGACGACAGATCACAACCTGAGTGTGCTGAGAACTCACGGTGTTGACCACCTCAGCTACAATGAGCTCTGCCAGCTTTTGTTTCAGAATGACCCCTGGCTTTTGCCAGAGGTGAGTTGGGGAGGGGGTGTGTATGTGTGTAAGTGATGGGGGAGAAGCCAGAAGGTTGGAGGATAGGAATATTATGGTAGAAGAGAAGCCAAGGACCCCATAGTGATCACTGGGATCTGCTTGGAGGATACCTGGACTGCATTCCTGGCTCTGCTGATTTTTATACCTGTGACCTTGGGCCAACCTTGCCCCATCTAGAAGCTTCCTTTCCTTCTATTGCATTTGGACTGGCACCGCCTTTTCAGGGCTTCTTTGGGGTTGAGGGAGTCTGTTTGGCCGGTGGCTGCAGCAAGATGTTCCTGACACGGGGATGAGGGGATGCGAGACTGCAGCCAGCTCTTCCCCATTTAGCAGGACTTGGAACCGTGTGTTATTGCCAGACCCAGGAGGTCTGTGAGGAAACTTTTCAGAGATGCTGACAGGCAGATGATGTTCTCTCTACTAAGTCAGTCACACCCAGAGAATTTTGAACTTTATAGTTGATGTGGAGTCTCATAATGCACTTCAGATGTTACCCAAACCTTGCTGCAATGACTCTGTACTGGTTTAGGTCCTCTGAGAAGCAGACACCGAGATGGGATTCAAAGTGCAAGAGCAGAAGAAGGTGGGCAGCCTTTGGGCAGTGATGTGGCAGGATTGGGGAAAGGAAGAGGCCTGGATAGGAAGAGACCCTCACTGTTGCACACTGCCAAGAGAGCTTCTGCCGGGCCAATGAGCAGTCCTGAGCTAAGGTAGCTCGTCGTTGCTGGGAGCAGCTGGTGGGAGCTCAGTCTCTGTGAATAAGGTGGTGGCTCCCGAGGCCAGCGGCTGAGGTGATTGCGCCAGGCAGCCCATCTGAGTGGCGTGTCCTGGGGCCGGCACGGGTTTGTGGGTAAGGCTATGGAGATTAGGTTGACCTGTTTTAATGAAAATGCTTTCATATTATTTAATGAAAACCACTCATTTGAGAAAGGTGCTACAAGGCTTAGTGATTGGCACATAATAGGTATTAACTTTTTTCTTTTGCCTTTTGAAAATTAGTATTGATTTAATTCAGCTAACCTTTAGTGACTTCCCACTGTGAGTTAGGCACTGGTTATAAGGAGGGAAAAGACCCTGTTCTGCCCTTCCGGGAGGCACATTTCCTGGGTGAGCCAGACAAGTCAGCATGCGATTGCAAGGTGCTGTTCTAGGTGCTGCAGGAGAAGTCAGCACTCTGGTCTCTGGGGCACCGTTCAGGCACCTGGGAAGGCGTCTGGGGTAGATGGTGTGTGCTCTGAATGCTGAAGGTTGCATGAAGGATGAAGGTCTGGGAAGAAGGGGGCACAGAGAGGATGGAAGTGGCATGGTCAGAGGACAGCATGTAGGTCAGCACAACTTGGATTTAGGGTGAGAGAGGGGAGAAGGAGAAATGGGTGAGTAGGGACTCATCCATGCAGCCTTCAGTGTCATGGGAAGGAGTTGGGGTGAGGGGGCTATGTTTGGAGAGTGGGCATTAATTTTGGAGAGATTGTCTTGTCAGTAATATGAAAAATGAATCAGAAGGTGACCAGTCTGGAGTGTGCAGCCTCCTGGGTACTTGGGTGTGCAGGTTGCTTCAGAACATAGTGGTGGCAACTGGGAGCTGTGACCATAAATTCGGACCCAGTGCAGCTTTCCTGCCAGGCCTTCTGCTCTAAGTTTAGTCCTCTTATCAGATGAGCAGTCGGGGGCTGCCACCATGAATCGAGCACCTGCTGTGTTCCAGGACCTTTGTATTAGCCACTTTGTGTATTTCCCATTTAATCCTCATGATAGCCCAGTGATATAGGTGGCATTATTCCCATTTTAGGGATTAAAAAGCTGAAACTCAGAGCTGGTGAGTGGCCTAAAGTCAGGCACCTTGTAAATGGCAAAATCAAGGTTAGGGCATAGCCCTCTCTGGCCTTTTCCCCTGGGGCTTCCATCCCCAGAGTGGAGTGCCTACTGACCTAAGTCTGGGTTCTGCAGCCCTCTGCTGCATTTCTATCTCTTTTTCAGTGTAATGCCTGTGAATTGCCTAGGTAGGCCTTGGGTGGTCTCTGGCCTGGTTCTCATCTTCAGGAATTTGGAATGTAGAGAAGGAGCAGGTGATTCAAGTTCAAGTTCCAGCTTTACCAACAAACCAATTCAACAGACATTTGTACATGCCAAATATAGATAGCTGTGTGACCTAGGGCAAATCGGTGAACTTCTCTGAGTTTCCGTTTGCTCTTGAGAAATAAAAGGGCTGTATTTGGCTTCTCCACTATGCTTTAAATACTCAGAGCCTCTTTGACCCTGAATTTCAGAAAGAGAAGATGGTGCGATGAGGCCTGGCTTAGGGAGTGTTGGTGAGTCAATGGAGGAAGGTTGTAAGTGGAGTAGAAGGGTTGTTAGCATGCTGCTATTTGAGTTACACTGAAATGTCTCCTGTGAAAGGAGAGCTCTGATCAGCTGGAAGTTCTTTGGATTTTCCCAGTGGAAGGGCTGATTCTGTACAATCTGCTCTCCACCCAGTTCCCATTTTATTCAAGGGCATCCATTAGCGGCCATCCATCTAGCGTGAGGGATGTTCTTGTACTCTGCAGCCTGTGAGGATGATGGAATCACAGCTTTGGCAAGGTCACTGGAGGAATCTCTTGTGACCATGCACTTGTCAGGAGTGGGGGTGGTGTCCTGTGTGGCCTTCCTAAGCTGGTGTTTTTTTCCTTTTCTGTCAACAGATCTGCCTTCATTATAACAAAGGAGATGGACCCTACGGCTCTTGTTCCTTTCAAAAGCAGTGTATCAAACTCCATATCTGCCAGTATTTTTTACAGGGTGAATGCAAGTTTGGCACTAGCTGTAAGAGATCACATGATTTCTCTAATGCTGAGAATCTGGAAAAACTGGAGAGGTTGGGCATGAGCTCAGATCTGGTGAGCAGGCTGCCTTCCATTTATAGAAATGCTCATGACATCAAGAATCGGAGCTCCACGCCCAGCAGAGGGCACCCTCCTACCCTGGGCCCACAGGGGACTTCTGGTAAGGTTCTGTCTGGGGCCCTTGGATTCCATATTAATAGAATGTGTGACCTCAGGCAAGTCTCTGCTGCCTCTAATGAAGTGCAGTTGGTGATTCCTTCCCAGCTAGTGGGTGTTTTGAAGATGACTCAAAATCACAGTCACAAACAAGCAAGATATTCTAGATAAATGCCAATTCATTTGACTGTGAATGAATTCCTAACAGGTCTGATCTGCAGTGAACGAAGCCTGTTTTAATTTCAGCTCTCTTCTTGACATGAATAAAGGGAATTATTTAGTTCCTATAAGTTTGCTTTGTTCACTGCACCTCTCCAACACCTAGACAGTGCCTGGCACTCAGGCATTTGTTGAATGACCAAGCGTGCTAGAATATATTTTTTTTTTTTTTTAAAACATCAGGTTTAGTGACAGGCAAATGGGGAAATTTTGAGCAGGGATTACTTATTAAGTAAGCATTTTTTGACTTATTATGTGGGAAATAAATAATGTAGTCCACTGGAGAGGTTATGACACATTGGGGTCCTTTGGGTTTCACAGTATCAGCTTTTGGCTGGCCATTCTGGTTATCCATTCATTCAGGTAACAAATTTGTGTGCTTGCCACGTGCTAGCCACTGGCCTGGGCCCTGGTTATACATTGGAGACTAGGACATAGTGCTTCCCTTCCCCACCAGAATGCATAATTAAAACGTTTGTTGGCTGTAGGATTTTAATAGACCTTTAATAGGAGTTATCTAGGATTTTTAATAGACCACTTCTAAAATATCCGGTGAGTGCTAGGACTACCAGCAAACAAACTTAACACTCTGACCTTACCTGATTTTTATATTTAAAAATTGTCCTTGCCATATGTTTTTTTTCTTTACATTTTCTTCAGTTATTTTGGGTTAATTTCTTTCAGTAGTGGGAAGCTAGATGTAGACAGATTTTGCTTTAAATAGATCTTTGAGTGTCAATTGGATTATGGCCTTAGAAAGGGATGGAAGGCTTTCTGCCCTTGGAGAGCAAGGGTGGTGACCTTAAAGGCCCCAAAGGTGTAGGTTTTGAGGCCCACCCTGTGGGTGTCTTGAGGGGCCTATATAAAGGAAAAGGAAAGTGAATAACAAAATAACAGATGATACTGAATACTGAAGGTTTGCGAATAAATTTTATGTGCTTATGTGATGGTGGTGGGGCAGTGGTAAAGTCTCATTAGAGCACTACTAGTAAAGATAAACTTTGAAATCACCTCCATGCCTGTTTTATATTAAAATTCTTACAATTGACATAAAGCTACTTCAGGAGGTTTCAAGATTAGGAGCACAACCAGGGATGAGAAAAAAGGGCCCCTCGGTGGTGTCCTGGATTCGGCAAGCAGCTCTGTGGTGTTGGGCTCCCAGGCTCCTCTCTAAAAAGCAGAGGGTCCACTTACATGTCTGAGGGTAATTGCATCCTGAACATCATAGGATTTTGTGAGATTGCCTCACCCACTTTTGTCTTCTGCAGAGAAATGAATGAATTCTCTTTTTTCTCTTTTGTATCTTGAACTACTCTGACTCCGTATCAAAAGCTCTGATGGATGCTGACATGTCTTTGTGGTTTCTTTGTAGAAAGAAGAGATAGCTCAGGTTCTGTGTCCCCAAACACTGCCAACCAAGAGGAGAGCGATCAGATTTGCTTGTACCATATCCGGAAAAGTTGTAGCTTTCAAGGTAAGTCAGAGGAAGCCCCTTCATCCACCTGCAGGCGGGACAGCTGCTTCTTGTTTCATGAGTTCTGCTCTAAGGCCACACTTCAAGGTCTTCTTCCCTATCCAGAGAGGGTTAGGGCCTTCTTAACTGTGAGCTGGGGTGGCATTTCTGCCAAACCAGTTCTGAAGCAATTTTTGGGGGGTGAGTTAAGGATGGTAGGAATTGAATTTCTGGAAATCAGACTCTGGGTGAGTTTTTGGAAATATAACTGGTTCATGCCCCAAATGTCGAGTGTTGACCCTTGATCAGCTTAGCATGAGGTCACAGACCAGTGAAGATGCCCAAAGTAGTGGGAACAAATATGAGTGTCCCTCATAGAGGGTGGCTGCAGACTTAGAAATGCCTCAGAAACCCGGAAGGCCCTCCTTAAGGAGGAGATGCCCCTGTGTGCTCTTGGGTAACAGGAACTTAAGTTGGGGTTTCTCTCCGTGGTTCCTCTTTTATCAGAAGTAGCACTTCTTGTGTGTACATGTTTGTCTGTATTTTCACTAAACCTTTGTTTTCTTCTTATTGTTGTCCTGGACTTTGACTGAAGAAAGCTTCCTTCTCAAATTTGGTGACTCTTAAAAAAAAAAACACCAAACTTCTTGTTTCGTTTTCAGTCTTTAAAAGCCACCCAAGCAATTCAGGACTACTTTCACTTTGTAAAAGAGTACAATAATACAGAGTAAAGTCTGAAGCCCTCCTTCAGCCTTCCCCAAAGGTAAACACGTGCTGTGTGGTCATGATGCTTGTTTTGCATATTGTTCAACAGATGAGTACATGTGATAGGTATTCCTTAAGGTGCTTCCTTTACTTAACATTGTATCTTGGAGATTTTTTTTCCACCTTAGTATATATAAGTCCACCTTATTTTTAAAAAGGAACTGTAGTATCCAGCTAGAATGATATTCTGCTGAGCATCTGAGTATGCATGTGTAGTCCATAGCTCGGTTCCTGGAAACTGAATGCTAACTCAAGCATATATGTGTGTCATTTAGTAGTGTGCGTGTGTGTGTGTTTGTGTTTTTTTTTTTTTTTAAGATTTTATTTTTATTTATTTTAACAGAGAGAGAACACAAGCAGGCAGAGAGGCAGGCAGAGGCAGAGAGAGGAGCAGGCTCCCTGCCGAGCAAGGAGCCCTATGCGGGACTCAATCCCAGGACGCTGGGATCATGACCTGAGCCGAAGGCAGCCGCCCAACCAACTGAGCTACCCAGGCGTCCCTGTGTTTGTGTTTTTAAAATATTTTATTTCTTTATTTGACAGAGAGAGAGAGAGTCACAAGTAGGCAGAGGCAGGCAGAGAGCGAGGGGGAAGCAGGCTCCCTGTTGAGCAGAGCTCCCTGATGCGGGGCTCAATCCCAGGACCCTGAGATCATGACCTGAGCCGAGGGCAGAGGCTTTAACCCACTGAGCCATCCAGGTGCACCAGTAGTGTGTTTTTAAAATCAACATTATTGAGCTATAATTTACACACTATAAAATTTTAAATATTTAGAATTTTTCAGTATACACTGAGTTCTGGTAATAACAATTTAGGTACAGAAGAGTTTCCTAATTCTAAAAGTGTCCCTTTATCCCATTACAGTTAATCCTTACGCCCAGTTTCCTGACCTCATGCAGCTTCTGATGTACTTTTTGTCATTGTAGATTTGCCCTTTCTAGAATTTCATATAAATGGAATCATACAGCATGTATTCTTTTGTCCTTGTCTTTGCTCACTTAGCATGTTTTTGTGATTTGTCCATGTTGGCAAATCAGTAGTTTGGTTTTTTTTTTATTACTAAGTAGTATTCTGTTGCATGGATTGACTACAATTTGTTTATCCATTCATATGTTCGATGAACTTTTGAGGGGTTTCAGGTTTTTGGCTTTTATAAATCTTTTATAAATATGTACAAATTTTCATGCGGATATCTGTTTTCACTTCTCTTGAGTGAAGGCCTAGATGTGGAATTACTGGAACACGTAAGTATGTGTTTAACTTTATAAGAAACTGCCACTGTCTTCCAAAGTGGATATACCTTCCCACAAGCAATGTAGGAGAGTTCATTGCTCTGTGTTCTTGTTAACACTTGGTATTGTCAATTTTTTAAACTTTAGCCATTGTAACTAATGAGTAGTGATATCTCATTGTGGTTTTAATTTACCTTTCTCTGATGATAATGATATTTAGTGTTTATTTTCATGTACTTACTGGCCATTTGTATATCTTCTGTGAAGTACCTAGTTAAATTTTTCCCAATTTTTTATATGACTGATTGAGGTATTAAGTATAATTCATATTCCATATAATTCACCCACTTAATAGTTTTTAGCATAGTTACAGAATTATGCAACTATCATCAAGTCAGTATTAGAACATTTCATCAGCCCCGAAGAGGTGCCGTGCCCATTAACAGCCTCTGCTCATTCTCCCCACCCTCCAGCTCCTGGCAACCACAGGTTTACATCCTGTTGCTATGATTTGCTTGGATGTTTCATGTAAATGGAATTATACAATATGTGGTGTTTTATGACTCTTTTGCCCATTTTCTAAATTGGATCGTTTGATCTCTCGTTGAGTTGTGAGGGTTTTGAGTATTGTTTATACAAGTCGTTGTCAGATAGAAGTATTGAAAATATGTTTTCCCAGTCTGTGTGTCTTCCATGTTCATTTTCGTGATGGTGTCTTTTGAGGAACAAAAGTTACAATAGCAATGACCACTTTAGTATGTTTTTCTTTTACAGTTTGTTTCTTGTGTCCTAAAAATCTTCACCGGCTCCAAGCCCCTGAAAATAGCTCTATGGTTTTGTGGGGTTTTTTTCCCCTAGAAGTTTTTTTTTTTTAAAGATTTTATTTATTTGACAGAGAGAGATCACAAGTAGGCAGAGAGGCAGGCAGAGAGAGAGGGGGAAGCAGGCTCCCCGCCGAGCAGAGACCCCAATGCGGGACTCGATCCCAGGACCCTGAGATCATGACCTGAGCCGAAGGCAGAGGCTTTAACCCACTGAGCCACCCAGGCGCCCCTCCCCTAGAAGTTTTATAGGTTTCACTTTCATGTTTAGGTCTAGCTGTTACTCTTGATCTGTCTGCTCCAATAATTATTCCTTAGGTATTGATTGTTCTGTGTGAATTAGCTTCCCGTCTGTGTTGTTTTTCCTCACGTGTGGAGTGACTCTTGGTTGTCTCCTTGAGAATCCTGGGGTCTGCTGGTGATGCCGATTCTGATCCAGGCTTAGTGGGGAAGAGGCAGCGTGTTTTGCTTGGTGTCGTGGGCTGCTGGCATGTATCCTTAGAGTGGGGCGGGGGTTCGATGGCTTCTCTCTCTCTTCGGCACTTCTGTCCACACTCACATGTTCCTTGGGGCAAAGAACAAGGTGGCTGGGCACAAGCAGGGTACAGAGCGCATGCCTGCTCTAGTGGGTAGTCCCAGTTTCTCTCACTGTGACTGGCCAGGTGTCCTTCTTGCTTTTTGTTACATATAACTCTGAGTTTGTTAAGGACAACCCCCCGCCCCGTACTTCCCATTTCCATAGCCGCTCTCTTCTGCATATTTTACCTGTGTTTTTCTCTCTTTAACTCTTGTCAGTTGGATTCTGTGTGCTTCTGTGGTTTTTTGATCGGACTGTTTTGTTTTCCAGCATTTTTGGATTTGTTCTTCTCTTCAGCCTGTCATTTCAAGTGATGTAGGGAGAAAGGGGATGTGGATGTGGTATTTTGTCTTCCAAATTGATTTGGCTTTTGCAACTCGCCTTCCGGAAAGCTTAGACTCTAGAATGCCACAACAAAGCAGGGAACATTAGAAGGAAGGAAAAGAAATTAAGAAAGGGGACAAGAGGACTAGGGAAGATGTGGCAGAGAAGGGGCCTCCTCAGCTGGGACTCTGTTCTCAACTGCCACCGTGGCTGTGGTGGCCTGCATGGCACCCTCTTTTCTTGGGCTCCTGGTTTGTGAGTAATGTGGGCTCCACACTAAACTCACATTAAGAACTGGAGGCCCCGGGACTGCTGTTTGACCATAGGGCCTTCCCTTGACCCCTGTGTCCTTCGCAAGGAAGTGTCAGCCTGAAGGGCAGTGGGTGGTGTGCTTTCCCTGAAGGGGGCCCTCTTAAGGGGAGAGACTTTGTTCAGGCTGTCCAGGACTCACATGAGCTGGGGTTTATAGGTGCAGTGACTGAACACTGATCCTTAACCCTGGTCATTTCCTAATGCCCTTCAGGGAGGGAACAAGAAGTCTTACTTAGTTATGACCTCTGAACCATGACTGTGACCTTATCTCTCCAGGTTGGCTCCTTCATTATCGTTCTGTTGTACATACACCTGGTAGAGAGTCCAAGAGGTCTCTGGTTTGGTATGAGCTGTGCTCATGCTCTGATTCTGGACAAGTCATGATGTCCTGAGTCCCCGGAGTGGCTGAACCCAGCCTTGGTGAACTTGAGAGTTTCCTCGTTTGCGGTCTCTTGTTCTCTGAGTCTCCTTGGCCGGCTGTTCTTGCCCGCCCTGACAAGGGTCCCAGTGTTTGACAAGCCCAGGCAGCCTGGCCCCTTACTCCATGGTCCTCCCCCACCAAGGTAGCTTTTGTAGAGTCTGTGGCAAAGAAGTGGCATTGAAATGTGCCTGAAAGGCTGTGTACAATTTTATCATTATGTATTTGTTTGTTTTAAAGATTTATTTGTTTTTTAAAGATCTTATTTATTTAATACAGAGAGAGAGAATGAGAGAGAGCATGAGAGGGGAGAAGGTCAGAGGGAAAAGCAGGCTCCCTGAGGAGCCTGGGGTCTGCTGGTGATACCGATTCCCGGGGATGCGGGACTTGATCCCTGGACTCTGGGAATCATGACCTGAGCTGAAGGTAGTGGTTTAACCAACTGAGCCACCCAGGTACCCCTATTTATATATTTTAGAGAGCAAGGTGCATGTGCAAAAGTGAGGGGAAGGACAGAGGGAGAGAATCTTTCAAGCATACTCCTCGCTGAGCACGGAGCCCCACTGGGCTGGATCCCATGACCCTCAGATCATGACCTGAGCTGAAATCAAGAGCCAGATGCTTAACTGATTGAGCCACTCAGGTGCCCCTACATAGAATTTTAGAAAATTTTAATTTTTTTCTAGTGTCAAATTAGCCACGCTTAATTGTCATTATTTTGAAAGATGAATTAGATGCACAAAGGACAGCTAGTAAGAAGTATTTCCCTCATACCTTTTTTTTCTAGCACTCAAATCTCCTTCAGAAACAACCATTGTTACCAGTTCCTTGACTGTCCTTCCATAAAGATTTTATTCTTGCACAAGCATATATGTCTGGTCCGTTTCCTTCTCACAAAGGTGCACTACACACACTGTTCTGTATCTTTTTCCACTTAACTAGACATTTTTTGGGAATATATTCTTGTGGTTCAGAATTCCAAAGGTAAAGGAAACAACAGGAATCTTTCCTTATAGCTTTGTCCCTGGTGACCCAGTTCCCCTCAGCAAGGAATAATATGTCTGTGTGTATATATTCAGCCAGAGTATCTAATTTTTCTTTTCTGTGTTTCATCCAGATAGAGGCATGTGCACCTTGTCATGTATCTTTCTACCCAATAGCATATATGTTGGAGGCAGGTCCGTATTAGAGTGCAAGGAGCTTCCTGCTGCTTTTCTTTCCAGTCCTCTGTGGGGATGTACCCAAACCTCATATAGGATATTGGAAGGTAGACAAAGTGTTGGGTGCATTCCAGGCGAGGCAGGCAGGATGTACTAGGAGTGGCAGAGGTCCTAGAGAGCACAGGGAAGATGTAGGGGGAGAGCTGGCTGGGAACTGTAGAGCTGGCCATTCTGTGTATTTGGGCAGGGGCAGGGCGGTGTGTATAAACACCCTCAGAGATGTGGGGGTGTATTGAGGGGTGTGAGTATGTTAGCAGCCGGAAGATCAAAGGGGGCTGGAGCCACGCTGCCGACTTAGCTGTGGTCAGATGTGTCAGGGTTTGGATGGGTTTCTAGTAGAGGTGAACCTGGCTCTGTTTTTGCGTGACGGCTCCTTGTCCACATGCTACGTGTATAGTGATAATGGGTCTGACTGCCCCCTGCAGTCTGATTGGCCTTCTCACTATCAGCTTCTTTACTGGTGAGATGAAATTCATACCTGTAACCTACCAACATATGTGTTTTTAAAAATTGACATAATGTCCTGTTAAAAGGGGAGGCATAAAAGGGAAGTGTGTATAAAATAAAACAGCATTTCAATATTTAGCTGCTCAGTTATGACTGCACTAAAAATAACTCCCCTGCTCAGTGGGCAGCACCACACCTGTTGAGAACCACGGGACTAGGTCATGCTGTGTATTGCCAAGGTGTCTTACTTCCTTATATTCTTATTTTAGATAAGTGTAATAAAGTTCACTTCCACTTACCATATCGATGGCAGTTCTTGGACAAAGGCAAGTGGAAGGATTTGGACAAAATGGAGCTTATCGAAGAGGCATATAGCAATCCCAGGAAAGACAGGTATGAAATATGTCACTTGAGTCCACTGTGTGCCTGGGCTTTAGTGTGTGTGGGGGGGGCAGGCGGGGGGGGGGAGTTGAGACTCAGCAGAGTTGAGGTTTGATCACACACACACCAGTAAATAACCTGGTCCGGAGGCGAAAGCTCTGGGTTGGAAATTGGAAGTTTATGTTCATACTACGGTTTCGTGCCTCTGCTTTCCCACCTTTTTCTCTCCTTTAGGAAGGAGCCATGGGGAAAGGAGGTTGTACCAAGTAAGTTTTGAATCATTTGCTGCTGGGATTGATCATGTACATATATCGACATTGATTACTGCAGAAAAGTGAGAGGCATTCATTTGTGAAATTTTAGCCATTGCATGTAAAGTCCTGCAGCTGAATTGCTGTTTATTGTTCGGCTTTTAACTTTTTTTTTTTTTTTTAAGATTTTATTTATTTATCTGACAGAGAGATCACAAGTAGGCAGAAAGGCAGGCAGAAAGAGAGGGAGAAGCAGGCTCCCTGCTGAGCAGAGAGCCCGGGGCTTCATCCCAGGACCCTGAGATCATGACCTGAGCCTAAGGCAGAGGCTTTAACCCACTGAGCCACCTCGGCTTTTAACTTTTTAATTTTTCTAAGTGTGAACCACTATTTTCACTTAGTCAATTCAGAGTCAATTGGCAAGTCCCCGAGAGGCTTATTTTCAAATACTTCTCATATTGTGGATTGAACTTGCTAAAATATGTTGCCAAGAAAAGAATTTAAGCCTACTTTTTAAGTGGGAAAAATAAATTTGTGCTTAGAGTGCAATTATGCGCAAATTGCTGCTGGTAAAGTATGCGAAACAAATTGTTCCCCTTTGGAAGATGAATTGGCTCGCATATTCCCTCCTCTCTCTTTTTCTGAGGCAGAATTTCGCATAGGGAAGTGCACAGATAGTCATTGTATAGTTCGCTGAGTCTTGACGAATGCATGCACTCATGTAGCCGAGACTCTTATCCAAACAGAGATCATTTTCATCACCCCAGAAAGTTCTCTGCTGTCCCCTTTGTGTCAGTGCCCACCCATGGTCCACCGTTGTTCTGACATCTGTCACCATAGGTTAGTCTCGCCTGGTCTTGAACCCCATCTAAATGGAGCCTTACCCTTTCTACCACCATGTCTGGCGCCTATCTCTCTGCGTTCCGTTCTCAAGACTCAGCCATGCGCTTGTCTCCCGGTGCGCATGTGCTCCAGGGATGAAACTGCAGGGGGCAGCGGGTAGGCTGGGTCCTTCTTCAGCTCTGCCAGGTGATGCTAAACTGTTTTCTGAAGTGATCGTGCCGCTTTCCACCCCCCATTCACAGTCTGTGGTGACTGTCTCTCTAATATTTGGTATTGTTTGCCATCTGAACTTTGCCCAGCCTGGGGATGTACAGTGGTGTCTCTGCTTGCGTATCTCCGGGTCCTAATGAGGGAAATGTGTCTCTGCATGTTTTGGGGCCATTTCTTGTGGTTTGCTTGTTTTGTTGAAGGGGAAGGTTGTGTGTTTCGTTACTTACTTAGTTTTAGGAATTCTTTAAAATTTCTGGGTATTAAATGTGCATTGAAAATAAACTCTTCTTGTCATCTTATGATATTATTTAATACAGAGAAGTATTTAACCATCTTTTCCTTTATGGTTTTGTACTTTTTGAGTCATAAGAAATTGTTCCTTATCCCAAGACCATAAGGAAATTTTTCTGAATTTTCTTTAAAAAGTCTCAGTGTTTTAAGGACTGTGTTTACTCTTTTGCTGCAGGTGGTAAAGTATGGGTCCATTTTCATTCTTAGGCAGATGAATTAACCAGTTTTGCCAAAACTGCTTTTTAAAAACATACTTAATTTAAAAAATTAAAATTGTGGTAATACATACATAACAAAATTTGCTTTGCTAACCATCTTTAAGGGCACGCTGCAGTGACATGTTCATGTTGTTCCGTGGCCATCCCCACCATCCGTTACCAGCAGTTATTTTTAAATCCATCAAAATTGAGCCAAATTTGGCAAAATCTTAACACCTTTTATAGCTTATTTTCAGACCCATGTGTCAAATACCACTTGTTTAAGTAGGCCATCTCTTCTCCATGTATTTCCATTGCCACCTGTGACAGATGTAGAATTAGCAAATACACCTGGATCTGTTTCTGGGTCCCTTCTCTTCCATTGGTCTGTCTATCTCTGTGTCACACTGTCTTACCTACTGGAGCTTTAGAGTGTGTGTTGGCATCTGATGAGGCAATCTCCCATCTTGTCTGTCTTTGAACTACCAGGGCTCTTTGTCTTTTGCTCCTCTTTAGAAATTTCTAAATCTCACTGGTTTATCTCTGTTGCAATTTTTGAAATTGAAATTGCATTGACTATTGTCAGTCCTAGGAGAACTGACATCCTAATGATGCTGAGATTTTCTGTTCACATACATGATAGCAGCTTATTTACTTAAACTTTTTATATTTTTTATTTTTTTAAAGATTTTATTTATTTATTTGACAGAGAGAGAGAAAGAGAGCTCACAAGTAGGCAGAAGCAGGCAGAGACAGAGGGGGAAGCAGGCTCCCCCCTGAGCAGAGAGCTTGATGTGGGGTTTGATCCCAGGACCCTGAGATCATGACCTGAGCCGAAGGCAGAGGCTTAACCCACTGAGCCACCCAGGTGCCCCTATTTAAATCTTTTAAAATATCTTTCAGTAGTTTTGTAATTTATCTATTAAAGTCTTGGATATCTTTTGTTAGAGAATTACTTTTTTCTCCAGTTGTACTGAGAGAGAATTGACCTACAACAGTGTAGAAGTGTAAGGTTTGCAGCAGGAGGACTTGATAGATGTATGCATTGTATAATGACCACCATGATATGTTTAGTTAACCTCCCTCAGTTCATACAGTTACAAAAACAATTTTTTTCCTTATGATATGATGAGAACTTATAGAATTTATTCTTTTAGCAACTTTTAAATATACCATAAAAGACTGTTAACTGTAGTCATCATATTGTACATTGCATCCCCAGTAAAAAAATTTTGCTTCTCTCTGCTGATACACAGAAATGCAGTTGACTTTTTTGTCAACTGTTATATCTTGCAACTTTACTAAAATATCTTAACTCAGAAGACCCTACTGATAATTTGAATTATCTGTAATTCAAAATTGTCTATGTATTTGTCTATCTAGAAATAATATCTGTGAATAGTACTTTTAAAAAAATTTTTATTTACTTTGAGAGAGAGTGAGCATAAGTGAGGAGCAGAGGGTGAGGGAGAGGGAGAGGGAGAAGCAGACTCCCGGATGAGCAAGGAGTCCGATGTGGAACTCCATCCCAGGACCCTGAGATCATGACCTGAGCCAAAGGCAGAGGCTTTAACCCACTGAGCCACCCAGGAACCTCTGTGAATAGCATTTTAATTTCTTCCTTTTTTATTCTTATGAATTTTACTTCTTTTTTTGTCTTATTGCCTATTGTAGTGGCTAGGACCTCAAGTGCCATGCTGAATGTAAGTGGTGATTAGCTGGAATATTATTTTTTTTCTTTTTTCCCCTGATTTTAAAAGGAGTAATTATTAAATGTTTTACCTTAAGCATGAGTGAATGTTTGGAATTTTTTTTTTAAGATTTTATTTATTTATTTGAGAGACAGAGAAAGTGAGAGAGAACATGAGAGGAGAGAAGGTCAGAGGAAGAAGCAGACTCCCTGTGGAACTGGGAGCCCGATGTGGGACTCGATCCCGGAACCCAAGGATCATGACCCGAGCCGAAGGCAGCCGCTCAACCAACTGAGCCACCCAGGCGCCCTGGAATTTTTGACCTTACTAACAAATCCTAATTTTATTCCTAGTATGCTAGGAGGTTTTTCTCTTTGTTGTTTTTGTTTTTGTTTTTGTTTTAAGATTTCATTTATTTGAGAGAGAGTGTTAGGGAGAGGGAAGGGCAGACTCTCTGCTGAGCAGAGAGCCCCTCATGGGGCTTGATCCTTGGACCCTGAGATGATGGCCTGAGCCAAAGCAGACACTTAATTGAGTGAGCCATCCAGACACCCGTAAGACATGTTTTTGTTTTTAAATTGTGTATAAAAATTGTATTTTATTGAGTGCTTTTTCTGTATCAAGAGCCCATGTTTTGTGTTCCTTTACTTGCTAATGCAGTTAAGGACATTAATTTTCTGATGATAAGTCCACCACATCTCTAGGCTTAAGTCATAGTTGTGCAGTTCTGTCTCTCTCTCTCTCTCTCTCTCTCTCACACACACACACACACACACTGCTGAATTTGGATGGCCAGTACTTAATTTAAGATTTTTGCATCCATGTTTGAGTGAGACTGATACGTAATTTTTTCATATTATCTTGACTTGGTTTTTATCTTAAGAAGTATCTAATATCATAAAGTTGAGATTGGGATGGTTTCTTTTTCTGTTCTCTGAAAAAACTTATGTAAAGTTAGGATTATTTTTTTCCTGAATAGTTGACCATGTGTCTAAAGAATATCTAGGGGTAATGTTTAATTTATGGGAAGATTTTTAAACTACTGATCAGTGTCTTATAATTGTTAGAGGTTAGAGTCAGGGTTTCTATTTTTCTTGAGTCAATTTTGGTAAATTTATGATTTTTTTCAGGAGTTTGCTCATTTAATTTGTTGTCAAACTAATTGTCATAAAGTTGCTTATAATATCTCTTTTAGTATCTATGGAATCTTTAATTTTTTTACCTTCTATATCTAATATTCTCCTTTTTTTCTTGATCAATCTTGCAGACTAATTTTATTTTCAGAGAATATTTTATTATTAATTTTTTTAATATAAGAACCAGCTGTCCTCCCCTCCTCCCATTTGGAACCTTCGCCCCCGCCCCCCCACAGTGTGTGTTACATTTAAGCTCACATCTATCAGCTGAGCATCTAGAAGACCACGGGTGGAACCTGAGCGTTCGCTTGGCTGGTGGAGATTTCCATTTACCTCTCACGTTCTTTTGCAGGATCCTGTGTGCCGAGTCAGCCAGCAACTTTCACTTCGATTGTCTAGACTTCGAGTCCATGATGTTTGGCGCGGCCCCAGCCCGCCGCCTCTCCACAGCCTCCTCAGTTACTAAACCTCCACACTTCATCCTCACCACTGACTGGGTTTGGTACTGGACCGATGAGTTTGGTTCTTGGCAGGAATATGGAAAACAAGTAAGTGTCATGGAAAGAGGGCAAGTATGCTCCCCCAGGGTCCATGGTGGAGGAGATGTTCCCGACATGAGTGTGTGGGTTGTCCTGGAGAGTCTGTGACAGGGCCAGAGATGCCCACATCCCCCTGTGACTCACTTGCTTTGCGGGAATTAGGGCAAAACTAGGTCGTTGTTCCTTTGTAGGAGGTTCTGTCTTTGAATGTTTAAATATCTGTTGGTTTCATGAGAACTGACTGACTATAGTGAGATGACTTTTCTTCATTGGTTCTGTTAAATGGGGTAGAAAGATGCCTCTCTCACTGTCGAACAGGTAACTCCAGAGCAAGTGCCTGTGCATGCAGGAGAGTCTGGGTAGCTGCACAGTGAACGTGAAGGCTTTTCGAAGGTGGCTTTCTGCCTTCTCTGTAGCCGCAACTTCACAGAATGTGGGCAAGTGTAAGAAAATGGATTTATTTCAGGTATTGATTTGGAATCTGGATCTAATAACTGCTAGTGTCAATTATTTGAAGATGTTCATGACTGGATCAGATTGAAGGGAGCGCCCTGGTCGCCTCTAGAGGTACAAGGATAGGGAGGTCACCACATCTATAGGGACAGCTTTCCAAAGTGAGTATTGGGATGTGTGGTCTGATAGACATTTATACTCTTTCAGGTTATAAGAAGCTATATTAAAGTTTGAGTTTCTTGTTCTTACCTGCACCTGGAATGTCTTCCTCTCTGCAGACGCTGTAATGGGGGCTGCATGAGAGCAGGGAGTTTTGTCTCTCTTGTGCCACCGATGTGCCCCTGTGTGGAGAATAGTGCCTGTACCTAGCAGGTCCTCAGCGCATAGTCATTGGCTGGCTGAAGGACAGAGTAATTGCTGCCCTCTGGCCTGTTGGACATGGTCAGTCTCAGCAGGGGCTTCGCTTCAGCCTTCATCTGCTTCCCCTCCACGTCCTCAAGTGCCAGCCTTTCCGTGATGGCTGTTCCGTCTGCCCTCTTTCCCACCTATCTCCCCCTCTTGAGCATCCTGGGGTTTCTGCCACCCTTCCTTGCCATGTGTATTTGCTCAAGGAGGCTCCCCCGGCATTGCTTTTGGTTTGGTCAGGAGCAGGAGGGGAGAGGCTGTGCCTGGCAAGGAGGAACAGGAGAGAATGAGGGGCCGGTTATGCCCCCTGAATGGAGATTACCTGGTGGCGTCATGGAGAAGCCCATGGCAGGTGAGAAGCACTTAGAAAATGCAACGACTTCTCACCTTTTGTTTTGTGATTTGTCCCCTTTCTTGGGGAGCTGAGTGGGATGACACGAGACCCTAGTGACGTCCTATGCAAAAGTATCTTTCCTTAGGTGACTTTGCAAATTGGATTATCATAACTTTAGGAAGTAGGGGCCTTTCTCCTCCAAACAGCCCATACTAGGGCTTTCTCTTTTTCTTTTCTATGCCGCTATTTTCTTGCAGTATAGTCAGAGTGTGTAACGTCGTTCAGAACAGTAAGAATTTCTGGGAATGACCTGTATTTGGGTATCATTGATGTACTACATGATGCTGGGGTACAGATGCACTTGTATGGACTCGGTGGCTTTGATTGTGTGGTCTCATTTGGTACCATCTCCTGGATCCTCTCCTAGGGTGACCTGTCCTCTTCTTTTCCCACATACTTCTCGTGTCCCCTCCCCCCATATGTGGATTTCTTTCTAAGTTTTCTGCTAATTGACAGTTTAGGACCATTTTCTTTTGATTCAGGGAAACTAGGTTCTTTTCTGCCAGAGCTCAGGATGTACATCCCAATTTCAGGCCCACATTGCCTCTACCCTGTATTAATTTCCTAAGGCTACCACAAACTGGGTGGTTCGGAACAACAGTGATGTCGTCTCACAGCTGGATACTGGAAATAAAAACCAATGTGTCAGCAGGGCCATGTTCCCTTTGAAACCTGTTAGCAATCAGACTTGCCTCTTCCTGGCTTCTGGTGGCTTCCCTGGCTTGTGAGTGCTTCAGTCCAGGCTCTGCCTTGTCATCACGTGGCCTTCTTCCTGTCTCTGTTTGCACATGACCATTCTCTTATAAGGACATAGGTTGTGTGGTTTAGGAGCCCATCCTACTCCAGTATGATCACATCTTAACTAATTACATCTGTAGTAACCCTGTTTCTAAATAAGGTCAAGTTTTGAGGTACTAGGGTTAAGACTTCAACTTCTCTTTTTTTGGCAACTGACGTGTCACAATTCAATTCATAACGTAATCTTGGGTAGAAAGATTTACTATTACTATTACTATTATTATTATTACTGTTCTTGGCCCACTGAATTTTCCTGTGTTAACCTTGATGTCCCTGAGGTGTTGGGCTCCAGGATGCCTTACCCTGACCTGTATCTTTGGATCATTCTCAATAGGCCTCTCATGTCGATTGACCTTTTGCGTTTTTCCCCCCCTTTCCTGTGATCCTCTTTGCCTTGCTATAAAACCTCTACAGTTGCCTTCACCCTTTTGCACCTGAACAACGCATCCATCTCTACTTGAAAGGCAAGACCCCCATTTATTCCTCCACTTGCCAGGATCTGACTTCTGTTCCCATTACTTGTTGATCTAGTCACTTTTTATGGAGTGCCTGCAGGAGGTGGGACACTGCCAGGCACAGCCCTCATAGTGCTGTCGACGCTGCAAAGGGTCAAGGCCCAGGTGCCAAATCTGGTGGCATTTCCAGCCTTTGCCCATGCCCTCCTCACTCTCCTGGCTGTCTTGCTCCTCCTCTGTCTCCTTTGTGGGCTGTTTCTTTCTGCTCCCCTTTATGAATGTCGGGGGGTCCCAGGGTCCAGCCCATGCTCCCATTCTTCTGACGTTAGTGGCCACCTTAAGTGATCTCTACCACTCTGTGTCCAGACCAGATTCCTCTCCGAACTTCAGAGGGGTATATCTGGAAACCGGCCCAATAGTTCTGTGGCACCTTTGTATTTGGTTCCGGGCACTGTCCTACGTGCTCTGCAGGCCTTATTTTAATGATTCCGCCAACCCATTGAGGATGGGATGGCACTCTTGTCTCATGACAGGGGTATGACTTATGTTTGTTCCTGTTCCTGTTACCATTCTTTTGAGATCACTGAGGTTCAGAGGGGCCAAAATAACGTGTGGCAGTTACAGAGGAGCCAGAACTCAAACTCAGTCCACCCCAAATCTTAGATGTCTTATAGGTAATTGGAGAGAAGGTGTAGGATCAAAATGGATAATTCAAAAATAGGAGAGCTTCCATGGGCTCAGGAAAAGGACAGAGAGGGGGACTGAGCTATGAAGGGTGGTGTGTACAAGAATGGGCAGAGAAGAGGCAACCGTGCTCAGCCCATCCCTCCAAGCGGATTGGAGAATTGAGTGTTGGCATTCACCTTCATTCGAAAGGTTGTGTCATCTGTTACGAGTAATTTGAATGCTCCTTTCTTCTGTTGCTGCCGGATCCTGGTTAGCAGCAACTGCATTTACTATTTTCCTGGGCAGCTTTTAGGAGGCATTTGTGTTGGCTTTTGTTCTGTGCCTCCCTCCCCTGCCACACCCCTGCTCCCTGGCTCCTCTCTCCCCACTCCCCTGCCTCCCCCATGACACGGATATCCACTGCGGGCATGTCTGCAGTGTGGTGTGGATGGCGCCTAGCAGCTGTCTTCATCATCGTAGCTTCTTGCCTTCACGGAGTATCTGGCTTTCCCCTGTAGGGCATGGAGCACCCCGTGACCTCCATCAGCAGCAGCGATTTGGAGAAGGCCTACCTGGCGTACTGTGCCCCAGGCTCTGACGCCCAGGCAGCTGCCCTGAAGTTCCAGGCTGGGAAGCACAGATACGAGTTAGATTTCAAAGGTACGTCCTGACCCACTGCTCTCATCCAGCAGGGCTTGGCCATCTGTTGGCCCGGCCTTTCCCTCCTTCACCCTGGAGAAGTTCTATGTACAACCGAGGGCCAGGAAAGAAAAGGAGAGGGGGTCCCTGCTCCTGAAGTGCTGTCCACCTGTATCAGATGGTGGCAGCCCAGGGGGCTGGAGGAGCAGCTGCCCGGAGGAGGTGAAGGGAGAGGAGCCCGAGGAAGGATGGGAGCAGTTCCCCTGTTGGGGAACAGGCGGGGGCCGCTTTTGTGGAGTGTTGGTGGTCCTGTAGGCCATGGATGAGGCCCTCTGGTCCCAGGGTCAACCTTGGTCCCTTACTGGTGTCAGCCGTTCTACTCAGCGCTTTGCCCCGTCCTTCCCAGCCTGGCGGTTCCCCGTCGTCCTCTCATTCTGCGCCTGCGGCTTAGGTGGGCGGCAGACTGAGCACATGCTAGACGTGCACTTTCATTAAAAGTTCCTGGAAGCAGATTGTCCTGCGCGCATAGTGTCCTGACACTGAACTTTAAGTGACTTGTCCTGGCTGCCTTTGCAGACAGACAGAAACAGGCCAAGCACCCTCTGCTGGTTCATGTGGTGACTGATTTTGGAGGATTTTTTTTTAATTTTAGTTTCTTCTGTGGCTTCTCTCTCTCTGTCTCTTTTTTTTTTTTTTAAGATTTTTTTTTTTATTTATTTGACAGAGAGAGAGATCACAAGTAGGCAGAGAGAGAGACAGAGAGGGAAGCAGGCTCCCCCGCTGAGCAGAGAGCCCAATTTGGGCCTCGATTCCAGGACCCTGAGATCATGACCTGAGCCAAAGGCAGAGGCTTTAACGCACCAAGCCATCCAGGTGCCCCATCTTCTGTGGTTTCTCTTAAGACCTTTCCTCATGGATTTATCAGTCCAGTTCTGCTTAACTCAGTGTTGCCTTACCTTTTAAACTCTGAATCCTTCTGAATGTTCAGCACCTTTTGAGGAAATTCGAAAGGCCTTCCTTTATTTTTTTAATTTTTAATTTTTTAAAGATTTTATTTATTTATTTGATAGAGAGAGAAAGATCACAAGTAGGCAGAGAGCCAGGCAGAGAGAGAGGAGGAAGCAGGCTCCCTGCTGAGCAGAGAGCCCGATGTGGGGCTCGATCCCAGGACCCTGAGATCATGACCTGAGCCACCCAGGCGCCCCTACTGGGCCTTCTTTAAATATGATTTGCTGTTTTCTCTGTTTTTGTGGACCACCTTCTATGTGGAAGGCAGCAGAGAGCATGCAGTGAATTATCCTAAAACCGTGTGACCCGCTTGCTGCGGTTCTGTGGTGCTTACCGTCTTGCCGAGGGTGGGATCGCTGCTCCCTCCGTGGGCCCGTGCAGAGGCCGTGGAAGTGTGTTCTCTGCGGGGAGAGTGGCTTTCCTGTCCTTGGCATCTGCTGGGGAACAGCAGCCATAGGTCAGATCGTTTGCGGTCTACAGTCTGATAGATAGAAATGCACGAAAGGGGCAGCAAGCTACATGAGGATCAAGTCTATGCAACCAGCACCCATCTGACGGCCGCTGGCAACTGTTTGAAACACTTCTTTTAAGTTATCTGCAAAATATCAAAGCCAGAAATGTCAGATGCGTCCTTTACCATTCTCAACCTAGGCTGGATCAGCAGGAAACATAACTGAGAATCAGGATGGGGGTGGCGGGGGGAGAGCACACGCATGCAGTTTTCTGCAAACTGCAGGAAAAAGTGTGTTCACTCCACACTGACCCAGTCTCACGTGAGTAGACACAGTTCATTTTGTTGGTGGTGGATCACAGCAGCAGCAGAAGTAGTTTGAGGTGAGTTAGGCTCCTGTCTCACGGCGAGGTTTTGTGAAAGCAAGTCTCAGACCCAAATCGGCCGGACATGTTTATGAATTAAATATTATTAGGAAACAAGTACAATTAAGAAACACACACAACGGATCAAATGATTGGTTCTGTAGGATTGAGGAAGGCTTGGTGCTGTCATTTAGGGTCCCTTGTCACAAGCATTGCTCAAGGCCGCTGCCAATGCCCAGATTCCAGAAGGAGAACTCCGACATCTGTTAGCTGGTATCGGATGGGCAGAATCCCCAAGGTCATGCTTGTTTAGGGACTTAGCCTAGTGTATTCCTGGTAAGGGTAACTAGAGGGAAAAAACCCCACTTTTTCTCATCCCCAGGAGGGTAGGGAGCAGGTCTCACATACATTTAGCCAGTCTGCATGTCTTGAGTAGTTTCACCAGTGAAAGCCCATTTGAGATTTATCATGATGTCAGTCAACAGACCAACCCCGTGTAAGTGTGCCAATTATTGATAGGAGTTGAGAGGTGGACAACAGGAAGGCTTGTGGTAGCCATGTCTGGTGCCTGGGCTCCTGATTGGAATGTGGGGGACCCCCGGGAGTGCTGATCTTGATGACCACCTGGGTGACAGCTAGCGGGACACCTACCTCAGTGATCAGACAGTGTGTGCTCAAATGCAGTAACATAAATTACACCTACAAATTAATATTAAAATCTTTTTAAAATTTTTTAAACATTTTTTTAAGATTTTATTTATTTATTTGACAGAGAGAGATCACAAGTAGGCAGAGAGGCAGGCAGAGAGAGAGGGGGAAGCAGGCTCCCGGCTGAGCAGAGAGCCCGATGCGGGGCTCGATCCCAGGACCCTGAGATCATGACCTGGCAGAGGCTTTAACTCACTTAGCCACCCAGGTGCCCCAATATTAAAATGTTTTTTAAATGGAAAAAAACCCTAGTTTTGTACTCTAAGTGCAGAAAGTAGGACGTGACAGGGTTTTCCTGGTGGCAAGGGATCTGTAATCTAGTTCATAGGTACTTGTGATTTTTCAACTTGAGGATCAGTGCTGTCCTCAACCCTCAGGATGAACCTGAGGATCTTGGGGGTGGGCGTAGGGCAAGAATTTTGTTTATTAAAGATGGTACAGGTTTAAAAAGGTTGAGAAATACTGCTGTGGAGTTGGTTTAGTCAAATTAAAAAAAGTTATAAGAGTAAAATTATTGTATTAACTCTAAATCTCCCTCGCTCAAGATGTGGTAATTTGGTCTCAGGCTGGGCTGAAGCTTTTTTTATATCCAAGTTGGGAAAAATTGCTAAGTAAAATAATAGTTTAAACAAGATTGGAAGGAACAATTTAAAAGTACTCATGTATAATTGATATGTCAATTACTCATCATTCATGTGTTCATTAAACTCAGTCTCCTAAGGATACCTATCTTCTTTTATGAATATTTGAAATGTGAAAATTGTCTTGTTTTTTTAACAGACTGATTCTAGGCTTTACACATTAGGATTAGTTTTCCAGTCCATTTAGTTCGTATTTATAAAACATTGCCGTCCTGTGTGTATATATGCATTTGGTGTTTTTGTGTTTGTTTTTTTCTTCAGTATTTGTTCAGAAAAACCTGGTCTATGGCACAGTCAGAAAGGTTTGCCGGAGACCCAGATATGTGTCCCCACAGGAGGTGAAGGTGAAGCAAGCCTGGTAGGTGGCGTGAGTACCGGGTGGGCTGTGCCCCGCTGCACGCACAGAACGCCTCCTCGGGTTGGCTAATGCAGTACGATGCTCTGTTGGCTTATGTCACTGAATGTGCCAGCGCTGTCTCCGAGTGCCCGGCCCTGCCCCCTACCCAGTACCTTCGTACTTTCCCTCACCTAACACTGTGGTGCTGGTGTTAACGTCCATGTTCCAGAAAAGGTCTGAGAATTCACAAAACGGGAAAATTAGGGTACACTTAGCACATTTCAGAGAGAGAGCAGTATTAGCATAGATTATAAGATGATAAATATAATGCAGGTTTATAGAGAGATGTTAGAGTATTATTCTAATTGCGTGGTAGATTAATTAATTTTTAATTAATTTAGGAGCAGGAGGGGGACCTCCTGCAGCTGATGGGGCATATTTAAGAGCTTGCCTCTGCCAGAGCCCCACTGAATAAGTAGTTTTAGGCTGGGTCCAGATGTCCCAGGATTGGAGCTGGGAAAAGGGTCCTTTCTCTCCAATCCACACAGCCACATGCAGGGGGAGAGTGGTCTGGATGGCAACAGCTACCACGGCACCTGGTACACTGGGTGTGTCACAGCCTAAGCTGGGACTTCAGCCTGTGTTGTCGTCAGCCAGCTATGCCTTCCTTTAACCAGAGAAACTGCTCATTTCTGTTTCACGGTGAACCAATAGTTTCTCTGCTGGCTCTTGGTGGACTTTAATGGTTGTATTTGTGGAGCATGGTCATTTAAAGAAGAGTGTTATACAAACTAGAGGGGAAAGGTATTATCAGTCCAAGAAAAGCGTATACTCAGTAGTCAGTATCTTCCTCCCTGTTATCTCCAGTGTTTCCACGATGAGTTGCCATTTGCACCCATTTCTGATTTGTTTTTATTTTTGCAAAAATGAGCAAATGCATATACATAAAAGTGTTTTCTTTTCTTTTTTCGCTTTTCTTGCACTAAACTAGAGGCAGCATTCTGTATGTACTGTTCTGTACCCTTTTCTTTTCCCTTTGAGAACACTGAAGTCTTCTGAAATCTGTCTCCATGGCTTTCCATCACTGGTCCATACCTAATTTATTTAATCTGTCCCCTTTGGAGGGATGTTTTGCATTTTTTTTAATTTATTATTTTTTAAATCTTTTTAAAATATTTTACTTATTTGACAGAGAGAGACACAGCGAGAGAGGGAACACGAGCAGGGGAGTGGGAGAGGGAGAAGCAGGCTTCCCGCAGAGCAGGGACCCTGATGCCAGGATCGACCCCAGGACCCTGGGATCATGACCTGAGCCGAAGGCAGACGCTTAATGACTGAGCCACTCAGGTGCCCTGAATTGTTTTAGATCTTTTGTTGTTAGAAGGATAATGCCACAGTGGATGATGTGATGTATGTGCTGTCTCATGTTCAGGGAGGTTAAAGTTCTAGAAGGTAAATTCAAATTCCTCTTAATGGAGTTGAACCATTATGCACTTTGCCTCAAGGTGCTTGAGGTACCTATTTGCCTTGGCCTTGCCAGCAAATGAGTCATCCAGCTCTTGGACTTTTGCTGTTCTCATGTGTTGCAAAGGGTGTTTTCAGTGTATTTTAATTTGCTTTCTCTTATGAGTGAAGTTTAATGTTTCTTCCTAACTTTAATGGCCATTTGGCTTTCTTTTTCTGTGGAGAGTTTGTATTTTCAATTTTCTGTCAGCCTTTTTTTAAAAAATATGTTAAGAGCCTTTTATCTGCTGGGGAGATCAGCACTCAGTTTCTTATACAAATCACAAACCTTTTCTCTTGATTTCTTAGTTGCCAGCTTTGTTTATAGAGTATTTTACCCATGCAGAAATGTTTATTTTTTAGTAAAATGGATCCAGCTCTCCTGTGTATTGCTTCTGGATTTAGAGTTTAGTTAACTGTGGCTGCTTCTACTTCTGGTAGTTATTTTTTATTTTTTTCCCCCTATTCAGAGCCTACCTTAGATAGAGTTTGGAAAAATCTGTCACCTGTCTGAGACTGGATGTCATTTGTTATCACTGTAATATAGTCTTCAGAGGGCACAGACACAACACATCAGAAATAAAAGTGATCATTTTGGTCAGATTCAGACTAAGGTATGCCTGATTAAGGATCTTCCCAGTGCATAACCTGAGAGTCACACAGTGTCAGTGCAGTGAAGTCTGTGGCTCTACCTGCTAACCCAAGTGACATCAGCCAGCTGTTGTAACGCTAGCAAGCAAGGCTGCTGGGGCCTCTGTGGCCAGCTGGGACTCGTAGAGTGGGTCGCTTTCAGAAACAGCTTCTCTGTTTACACGAATGACAGGGTTGCAGAATATGATCTCCACATTTCAAAGTTATAATAACAGAGTTTGATGTGAAGTTCGAAATGGCATTTATACATTGGCTTTCTGGTTTAGTTCCTTACTGTCCTTATATTCTCCATAAAAATGTTTAATTTATGTGATTGAGTCCTATTTTTTTTTTCTTCCCACCTTATGGATATTTTTGGTCATTTCATTTTTTTCCCTTCTATTGGTTTGGAAGTTATGCACTTTATTACTTTATTTTTTTAAAGGCCACACTAGAAATTATAACGTGTTCTTAGGTATGAGTCAGTCAGTATCTTTGTCCTCATATCAACTAAGGTAAGGGCTTTCATATATCTTATTCCATTAATTTCCTGTCTTGTTTTTCAACTTCATGAGGTACTGTTACTTTATACAATGTCCTTAGATTTACTCACATTTTACTGCTTTGTCCTTTCAAATTTTCTTAGATGAAGGTCTGTTGGAAAATTGCATTTTTGTTAGCCTGAGTACATCTGTATTTTGCCCCCGGTCTTGAAAGATATTTTCACTGGCTATAGCATTTGGGGTGCGGTTATTTGCTCCTGGAACATGGAAGAGGCCATTCCATTGTCTCCTGGTTTCCATTGCTGCTGTTGCAAAATCAGCTGTCGGTCTAACCAGAGCCCCTTTTCCAGACTCACTCTTGTCTTCCTCTTGCTGCTTTTCACATTGTGTTGGTCTTGTGGTTCCACGCTCTCATCCTGTTGTGGCTGGGCATGTGCGCTTATTTATCCTGTTGGAGATTCTTGGGGCTTCTTAGACCTTTTTGTCAGTGAATCTCCTTTTGTTCTCCTTAAAATAGCCTTCAGCCTTTCCTCTCTCCTCTTTTCAGAGCTTTGGTTAGGTTCTGACCAGATCCAGGCCTTCTCTCTCTCTTCTCCGTGTCCCAGCTTCTTCCCCACATCTCCCATCTCCTCATTGCTGGTGCCCCATTCTCGATAACCACCCTTCCCTTCTCTTTCAGCTCACTCCCTCTCTCCTCAGGTGGTCTCTCCTGCTTGCAAGCCTGTCCTTGGAACTTCTACTAGCAAGGAGTGTCTCTTTCACTTCCAGAAGTTCTTTCTGGTTCTTTTGCAAACCCTCCACATCTTTTTATAGTCAGTTCCTTGCATGTTTTTTAAGGTTTGTCTTTTATTTCTTTAAACATGGAAAGAATAACTGTTGTGTTATAATCTTATAATCTTGCCTCATAATTTCAGCATCTTTAGTCTCCATGGTCTGTTTCTGGCTGATTCTTGCTCGTGGGACCTTGGTTAGTTATTTTTAAACTGTGCTGTTTTCCTAGGAGAGTTATTTGTGGGAGTTCTTTGAGGCTTAAGATGAAGGTACATGTCTCATGCCAGTGGAAACAGAAGGTAGATCTGTTGTAGGAAGAACAGCATTCTGAAACGGAGTCAGAAGGATTTGGAATTAGAGTGACATAGTCCCTGTTCCTAGACCTGTTGAATCACGTGTCTTTTAGAACTCAGTCTTTATTTTAATTTTTTGGGAAGATGATAAGGTGCTTGTGTTATGTGAAACCTATAATTAAACATGCTAATATTGTAGCCATACAAAATAAAGTTAGTCTCTTTAAATAGGATATTTACAGACTGTAAATAGCTTCTTAGAAATTCCAGTCAAATTTGTACTGTCAGATGAGTGTTTTTTTTTTTCAAAGATTTATTTATTTATTTGACAGAGAGCATGAGCACAAGTGTTGGTGGAGGGGCAGGGGGAAGGGGAGAAAGAGAATCCCAAGCAGACTCCCTGCTGAGTGCAGAGCCTGACAAGGGGGTCAATCTCATGACCTGAGCCAAAATCAAGGTGGACGCTCAGCTGACTGAGCCACCCAGGCACTCTGGCCAAATGAGCTGTGACAAATATTTTCTGTTTTTTAAAAAATGTTTTTGTATGCCAGTTATACCTCATTGAGTCCACTTGAAAAAAGAGCTCTTTGAGTTTTTAAATTGTGGATGAAAGTTTGTATGTGCTCCTTTTATCAGATACTCTCTGCCTTTCATGCAAGAGTTGAGATACAGGTGAGAAATGGATCCCTCGTGCCTGATTTTTTGGGTTTTGGCCACGTGGGCAAAGATATATGTGCTCCCATATCATGGATAGTGTGCTTAGGGGATTCCTCACCTTCTACCTGCTCTTACAAAATGGTGTCCTGAGACCCCAGACCACTGGTACCAGTGAGTGGCGGCCGCTGATAGTAGATCTGCTTAAGACTAAACAAAATCTCAGTGTTTTTGTTTACATTTTATAGCAGTGTCAAGTTTCAAGGCCCAAAGAGCATCCCAGACTATTGGGACCCCTCGGCCCTGCCCGACCCTGGCTTTAAGGTATGGGACTCACACTGCCTCGGGCCATGGAGGAAGATGTTCTTAGACATAGTGAGTGAGCAGACTCCACTAAGGGAGCTGGGAGGCCAGGCTGGGGCAGGAGGGAGGAGTTATGTGGGGTTTTAGTTTCAGGTCTTGGAGGTTTTACAGGTGGATGACTACCAGGAAGATGGTTGGGGCCCCAAGGGGAGAGGATGTATTGTGGATCAAGGATAATGACCTGGGAATTTCTGGAAAGGGAAGAAATAGGAGCTTAACAGCTACTTCGCCTTTAGTTTTACTAAGCAAAAAAAGAAAAAACCGGGGGAGGATTTGAGTGTGATGAGGGACATGTAGAGGGGAGTGGCTATTGGAAGGTGCCAGATACCAGAAGACAGGGACACCAGTTCACATGGTTCACGTCGGGCCTACCAGGTGACAAGAGCGGCACGGAGTTCTGTGGAGTACTCAGGCCATTGTCTGCTACTGCCTCATGTACGTGGGGCCCTCGGACTGCCCTCTGGCCTGGCCTGCCAAGCACTGTGCACACAGGCTCTGTGTTTGTCTGCCCTGAGAGGACTCCTCTTACCGAGTTGTACACAGGCCCCAGCAGCCCAGACACCCGTGCGAAGGGCTGGGCGAGCTTGAACAATAGTACCCAGCGTCACCGGACGAGGTGACCATGTTAGGGGAACAGGGAAGGCTTCACTGGGTCCACAGCTAAGTGATGGCTGATGCTCGAACAGGCAGAAGGAGGGGAAGAACATACAGGTCGATGGAGACTGCATAGGGAAGGAGCCCAGGTCAGGGTGGAGAGCATGCATAGACGCTGGGGAGCAGGAGGGGGGTCAGGGCCGTGCTGTGGAGCGCGTGGTTGTGGGGCTGAGCTGTGGGCCACGACAGGTATGGGGACCCTTGACAGTTTGCCTGGGGGAAGGGCAGGCGGGTTCCCTACTTGAGGGAGAGGAGTTTGGTGTCTTCCCACGGGATGGAAGCAAGGAAACCAGAGTCACAACTTCAGTTGCAGGAGACCCATGGACATTCAGACTGCACTCAGGGTCGGGGGAGGCCATGGTACAGAGCGCTCTCCCAGGGATCCCCTAACAGACTGTCATCGGGCCCAGCCTCATGGAGCAGGAATAGGGCGGCTGGTTAGGTGCAGGCTGCAGGTGCAGGAATTGATGGGTTGTCACTGCAGATGTCAGCAGCCCTGGTCCGGGCCGCTCCTGGCCCCTAGGGGGTGCTATTTCCCAGAGCAAGGCACTAAGGGAGAGGCAGGCTCGGCTGGGAGGACGCGGTAGCCAGGCACCATCCCTGCAAGTCTCCTCATGCTCCTGCGTTGGTGTGGGCCCGTCTGCCACCTCACTGACGTCCTCCGTAGCGCTTGTGAGGAGGGCTCCTGCTTTAACGGGGTCTGCCCGCCTTGGCCAAACGTGTGCACTCCACATGTAGACACCAGCTCTGGTCCTGTACACTATGTAGTCTGCCCTGGGTGGGTACAGGGGAGGAGCAGGGACGTCCTGGGGACACCCAGAGTGGTGCTGATGTGAGCATCATGTGCCTGTCCGTCAGGGCGGTTCCGCAGTGCACAAAAGGGAAGTGACCACAAACTGCAAACACCCCACGGCTGGAGAGACTACATCTCTGGGCGAAGGGAGAGTGGCGATCACTGTCTGGGCTTGCTTGCAGTTCTAGCATTTTATAAGCAGCCTTGGGAAGGGACTGATCTATATTTTATGCTTCGAGGATAACAGAGAAAAAAAAATGTTTGCTCCCTGCAGAAGATTACCCTCAGTTCTTCATCAGACGAGTATCAGAAGGTCTGGAACCTATTCAACCGTACGCTGCCTTTTTACTTTGTTCAGAAGATTGAGCGAGTCCAGAATCTGGCCCTCTGGGAAGTCTACCAGTGGTACGTGAGGGGCCCCCTCTTGCTGGGCTGCTGACTGTCCCCTCCGGGACATACAGGGAGGCCAGCTGCTTGCCAAATGTACCCTGGGTTTCAGGGACAGTCTGAGATGGCAGCCACTACTTGCTCAGTGCTGGGGACATCCAGGGCTGTGTCCCTGCTTCTCCTTCCCACCCCCCTGTCTTTGTAGCTTAGTGTTGGCACATCCCTCAGAGCTGAGGGGACTCAGGCTGCCCTAGTGACAGCCAGCACTTGCGCTGGTGCCTTCTGCCTCCCTGCCTGAAGATCAGTGGGCCCGGTCCGTGTAAGTCACCCAGGCCCAGAGGAAGACAGAGCTGTGACCTCACAGCCCGGGAGCCGGGCTTATTTTTGTGCCTGAGGACTAGCATATTCTTGGGCGCTCAGTGACTTGTCCTTGCAGGGAGGAGGCGGGCAGCAGGTCACCATGGCGGGCCTGGGGTCCTGCTGCCCTGTCCCCAGGAGAGGGGGTTGGCGCAGTGTCATCCGTTCTCTGGGACCAGTGATGAAATCAGGGTAACTGAGGGGGAGAGGGACGGCCCCCCACTGACCAGCATCCTCCAGCATCCCCGCTTCCCTAGCTAAGCTCCAGGGGAAGCAGGGTGGTGGGGAAGAAGTGGGCCTGGTCGGCTTCGGGAGTTCAAGAAGCTGAAGAGGACTTGGGCTGTGGGGGCAAAGGCTTCCCTTGTGCTTTTCACTCAGGTTGCGCTGTTCACCCTGGTCTCACCGGCCTGGGCTCATGATGCTTCTAGTAAAATGTGTTTTCTTGGGTCACGTGGCCTGTATTTGAAAGCAAGCACCCTCTGCTTCCTGTCCCATGATTCTAGGCAAAAAGGGCAGATGCAGAAGAGAAATGGAGGGAAGGTGGTCGATGAGCGGCAGCTGTTCCACGGCACCAGCGCGAATTTCGTTGATGCCATCTGCCAGCAGAACTTTGACTGGCGGGTCTGTGGTCTTCATGGTACTTCCTACGGCAAGGGTAAGGGCAAAGGTGGCTCCACCGGCAGAACCCGGCTTTCTTCCCAGGGCCCGGGAAACCCTTTTCAAGCAAATTGATGGAAAGCATGGTGGTGGGCGGGAGCAGTGTGAGCTGACGAGCGGGGTCAAACTCGGTGAGTTATGGACCCCTGGCCCTCTGGGGGGGTGCCCAACTGGTGGCACCCTTACTGTCCTCTGTGCAGCCAGGAGCCTCACCCAAGGTTCTAGCCAGAGAAGCACTGCTCAGGCTGGGCTTTGTGTCCCTGTGGAGCGGAGGCCCCGGAGGTGGTGAGCATGAGTAGGGGGAGGAGAGCAGGTGCCTTTCCAGCCCCAAGTCCAGCCCCGGAGCGTGCCTGTGTGATCATTAGGATGGGAATCTGAACACTTCAGATATGCTTGTGTACGTGTCATTCCAGCTGGAATGGGAGGTAGCTATTTTTCTGTGTTATTTTTAAGCTTTTTTTGGAAATGATTTCAAACTCACAGGGAAGCCTCAAGAATAATATTTTAAAAACCCCTGCATAAATTTTACCTAGATTCATCAGCTTTAACCTTTTGCCACGTTGGCTTTATTTCTTCGGACCCATTTGCACGTAGGTGGCATACATCTTACTCTTTCCCCCCGAGTGCCTCCTAAGAACAAGGATGTTCTTTGCTTCAGCCATGAGACGGTTGCTAAGTTGAAAATCTGATATGATGTGATGCTGTAGTCCGCAGTCGCTCTTCGGACTCTATCACTTGTCCGTCAATCAGCCTTAATCGGGTGTGGCAGCGGTTGTGGGGGCAGGATGGACGGAATCCAGCAGTGGGTTGTATTCCCGAACGTGTATGTGGCATTCGACAAGCTTCGGAATTCTCTATGCGGGGCTGCCCGTGACTCCAGTTCTCCATGTGTGGGATCTTGCTCCCTCTCCGCACCAACCCTATGAAGCTGACATGACAGCCCATTTTCGAGCTGAGGAAGCTGAGGTTTGGGGGCTAAGTAGTGATGTGACCAGGGGACCTTTAGGATTTGAGGGACCGAGTCAGAACTTGAGGTTTCTGTCTCAGAGTTTGGTGAGACCTCTGTTGCCCTTCATGAGGGAAGAGGCTGGAGAGATGCGAGAAGAGGGAGGACAGGGAGGCAGGGGCGTCGCCTGGCTGACAGGACCCCCAAGCCCCCCCTTCCAGGCTGCGGGCTGCCCCCCGCCCCCCAGCCGAGCCCACGTGTGTCCTTGCAGGGAGCTACTTTGCCCGGGACGCCGCGTATTCCCACCACTACAGCAAATCTGACACCAAGTGCCACACGATGTTCCTGGCCCGGGTGCTGGTGGGAGAGTTCATCCGAGGCAACGCCTCCTTCGTCCGTCCCCCGGCCAAGGAGGGCCTTGGCAACGTCTTCTACGACAGCTGCGTGAACAGCATGTCTGACCCGTCCATCTTCGTGGTCTTTGAGAAGCACCAGGTGTACCCGGAGTACGTCATCCAGTACGCCAGCTCCGCCAAGCCGGCGGCCGGCGCCTCCACCCTCTTCTCCTTGGCCTCTTTCTTTGGCGGCCGGCAGTGAGCCTGCAGGGGTGTTTGTAATGCCTTTCGGGCGTGTCTTCCTTGGAGTAGCTATTCGGGAAGGCGCATTTGTGTTTTTTTGGTTTTTTTGTTTTTTTAAAGCAAAAACTTTTAATGAACTGTTCATTTAATGTTGACTTCCTGATGAAGTTACATTCTTAATCTCTCACTGATGATGGTTTTTGGTTTTAAGCCACTTTTGGGATCGTTGGTAGACTAACCAGAAGCGGCCATAGGTGGGCCTGTTACCGCCTTTTACTAGTGTGTTAAAGTTTTATTATTTTCACTCTTGGTTGACTTTGCGGCTGATGGGCCCCAGGCACAGAGTTTCTAGATACTATTTTATGGATTGATTTTAAATTTAAGTTTCTGTCTCTGCAGTGAGTCATTTGGTTTTTCAGGGTCTCCGTGGCATCTTGTTTGATTTTTTGTCAAAATATCGCAGTAGCCATCAGCGCAGGAGGCCGTCCCTGTCTGTGTTGCGCTGGTTCCAGTCCAGGCACCTCTCCTCCCGGGCTTCTGGCCTTGGAGGTGGCCCACGAGTCACAGTGGTAGAACAAGTGGCTACTGTGTGGCGTCGCTGGGGCCCTGCCAGCTTCCCTTTGTCCTGGCGGGATCCGCCTCCCTTGGTGGAAGGTGACAGGGATGGGTGGCCGCCCCCAAGGAGACCCCGGGCTCTGCCCACGAAGGCCTGTTCCCGCATCTGAGCACACTGGATGCTCTCCGGATGTGGGTTTTCTGCTCCTGTGAGATTGGAATATCTGGGCTGCAGTTGTCACAAGGGAGTACGGAAATAAAAACATTTATCTGAGGTGGGTGACGACCAAAGCTCGTTCTTTAGCGTCTATCGAGCACCTGCTGGACTCACGCACTTTTCGGGGTGTCGGGGTATACCAGAGCCCCCAGTACGGGCCTTGGGGGCTGTGTGTGGACTTACCCTGCAGCTGAGGAACCTGAAGCTTCAGGGGTCTCACTTGCTGGGGCTCCTTCCCCCACCCTAAGAGGGGCCCTAACTACATGGCCACATGGTCCTACATCTACAATAAATTTGCAGAAGTTCCATACTCGTATTTTGTTTTTCTTTCCCCAACCGCTGTGAATCTCAAGTTCCACAAAACCCAGACTGACTCCCGAGCAGAGTGTGTTGTGGACGTGGAGGGGTGGGTGCGTTCTGAGCGTGTCTTGCACACACGCCAGGCTGGCTCTGGCGGAGGACGGACGGGCAGGGCAGCTCTGTGTCATGAGGTGGCCGTCCCTGTTGGTCTCTGGGTTCAGTCCTCAGTGATGGGCTCCTCCTCCTCCCCTGCACCCTTCTTGGCCATCCCCCCCACCTTCCTAATACAGTGTGTCCACTCCGCCGCTGCCTCCGCTTCTGTCGTTCTGTCCTCGGGTTCTCAGATCCAAGGCTGTTGAGTTTTTCCATCTTTGGAACAGGGGTAGACAGTGCCCTGGAACCTTACACGGGTCAGTTAATCGAGGCAGAGAACTGAATTCTCTAACCAGAAAAATGTAGCAACAGCAGTACTATCTTCTCCACCTGCCGGGATAGTCACCTGGTTGTACATGGTATGATTTTTCAGAGCCCCCAGAATACTTCCCCCCCCGACTGATCCTGAAATTTTATTCATTGCTTTTTGACTGAGTCCTTGACCTACTCCCGTGTAGGTTGCGCCAGAGGGCTGTCAGGGAGAACCATGAAGTCAGGTACTGGCCCCTAAGTCTTAAATGTAAATGATCCCATGCTCATTAACCATCTGGCTGCCGGGAGCTGAGTGGTGGGCAGCAGGGGTGGTCCGCTGGGGCGTGGGGGTGGGACAGATGGCTGGAGAAGCCTGGTGTGGGAGGTGGTCACATGCTCCAGCAAAGGCAGCTGAGCTACGAAGACGGCTCCTCCTTCAGAAAGCAAGCCAGGAAGAATGCCTCCTTGGACCTGAAATTTGAGAGAGGGATGGGATCTCTGTGACTAGGTCGTGGGGTGGGGGAAGGGATGGGCACCGTGATGGGAAGAGGTAAAAATAACGGTAACTCTTGGTGCAAAGAGGCAGCGGGATCCAGGCACAAGTGTGTGTGACTGACTTATGACGAGGACTGGCTGGGATCCAGTGAAAGGGTCCGGTGGAGCGCCCAGTCTGTGCCAGCTCCTGCCCCGTGGTAGCTGGTGTTGCACATGGGTGGTGGGAGTTCAGGGGAGCTAGGGATTGTGGGTTGAAACAGTGGAAGGGCCAAGTCCAGCAATTCTAGAACATGAGGAAGCCTCACCACTGTGTCTGAAGATGGGAAGCGCCTGGGCAGAGAAGGTGAGGGAAGCCAATGGAGCTGACGGGCCGGGGCGTGGTGCACAGACTGTGCTCTGAGGAGGGAGCCAGGTGCTCGCTGGGCCCTTCTGCAGATGAGGCTCTGCGATGGCCATAGAGGGTCAGGGGCTGGGAGACGGGCAGGCTAGTCAGGAAGGGCAGATGGGTTACCAGGAAGGGGAACGTGTGGCCACACGCGGCCGGACATGTAGAAGGGGCTGGGGCCCAGAGAGGAGCAGCGGTGAGAGCAAGCGTGCAGAGAGAGCTGTGCGATGGGCCGGCCCGGCAGCTCCTAGGGCTGGGACTGTGCGGGGGGACGAGGCTCCCTTCCTGTCTCTGGGGAAGCCTGAAAGCGAGAAGAGGGCTCTCCAGGGAAGGACTTTGGGGGAAGCATGGGGTCTCCTGGGCTGGAGTAGGAAAGGACCCAACAGCAGAGGCAGCATCCACAGCCACAGATACGTGGAAACCTCTTGTGCCTGTTCTCCCGAAGCAGCCTACAGGTGGGCCAGCGTCTGGGTAGCCATGCTCCCGGACTCCTGCTCGGAATGCTAAATACAGAATGCTCGGCCCTTCTCGCCGCTCAGATGGTGCACACAGGAGGGGGCTTCGATCTAGGTCAGTGGCCCTGCTTTACAGGTGAGGACACGGAGGCACAGGGATGTGGGAAGACCAGCAGCCACCACTACATGTGGCTGGTGGCAGATGTGGGATTCAACTTGAGAGCTCTTTGTGGAGTTTCAACTTCTCAGCAACACGATAATTTTAGTAAGTTCACTTCTGTGTTTTGACTCAGCTCAAAAGGAAGAGAAGATCCAATGCTTACATTTCAGTCTCTCTCACTCTTCTGTGCATTAAAACCTTATAAAGTTAGTATCATCCTACCTAGGAAAATCAAAGCATAAGAAAGCTTTTGAGCCACAGTTGAAGCTGGGCTTCTGATAAATCTCATTTTTAAAGTCAAACGCCCCGAGTGCACCAAAAGCTGAAGAGGCCCACGAGCTGGTGCTGTCCGGACAGGGCAGCTCACCCGAGCATCCCCAAATCGTCTGCCCTACAGATCCCTTCCATCCCGAGGCCAGGACTTCCTTCAAAACCCTGAGTCATTTTGACAAAATTACAGTTTTGCTTCTTTATCAGCAATCCCTGATGGAGGTGGGTCAGTGGTTCATACATCATCGGCAAAGTCAAAACCAAGTGCAGCAAATATTTATTAAGCATTTAGGAAATGTTATGTAAAGACCTCTTTTCTCCTTGCATGTCAGGCTCCCTTTCACCGGCTTCAGTGATGTTTTCCCAAAAATCTGAATTTCCACAGGAAGGTTTACTTTGAATCTGGGAGTGTCGTCACAACACTGTCAGCGGGAGACAACCTTGATGTAGACGCCATTCTTTGGCCCTAGGGCAGATTTGGATTCTAGCTGCAGTGGTGCCTAAAAGAGATGAGGAGACTGGTTACAGCTAACTGCATCTACAGGGAAACTTCTTTGGAACTAGGCCTGGAGCAGGGTTGTGGGAATGAGGGATAGCAGGGCTGAGTGAGCAAAGCAGCCTCCCTAGCACAGCCTTGAGGAGCCAGCAGAGCTGTGTCTCAGGGACACTGGGTGCTGGGGCCCCAGCATCCCACTGGTGCCTGACCCTCTCCCACGTTGATGAAATACCGCAGGTGAGTAAGGTACTCAGTCCCCCGTTTATCCTCCCAAGAAGCCTGCATAGGCAGTAGTAGTGGCTCACTCAGCAAATGAAGAAATGGAGGTCCAAAGATGGCAAGTGACTCATCCAAGATCACATGACTGGAAAGCGAAGAGCAAAGCCTCAAACTCTCCCCTCCCCTCCTCTCACTCACTGGTGCCCCGGCGGTAACTGAGCAGCCCCCGCTCTTTCCAAGGGGCTTTGGGAGAGTGGCTTCATGCTGTCCCCTTCTCATGTGTGCTGTGGTCTAGCCTTGCCGCCATTCAGAGAGCTTTCATGTCCAACTTACAAGTCAGATTGATGGTGGACTGGGGACTTGGAAGAAAAGCCAAAGGACTGCTCAAGAAGCAGGATATCCCCTGGAACCCGGTGTAAAATGATGGCTCAGTGGCTAATGTGAATGAACACTCCAAGGGAAAGAAGAATCACCAGGCTTTGGCGGGCTTTTCAGATGTCTTTGGGGGTTATAGTTCAGAGGAGAGATAAGTTACATGACCAGGAAACAAGATGAACTAAAGTTGTGCTATCCTGTGCGGTAGCGAGTAGCACAAGTGGCAACAGAGCACCAGAAATGTGCTTAGTGCAAATGAGGGACTAAGGTTTAAATTGGATTTTTAAAGTTTACTGTGGCTGGCAGAGACTGTGTTAACACGGGTCTAGACAAACTGAAAACTCCATTGGACTTCCAAAAAGGAGATCAGTTGGGGCTAGCAAAGTCAGGGAGGGCTTCCTGGAGGAATGGACACCTGAGGTGGGGCTAGGAATGGGAGAAGCCTTGTGAGCAGGACTTCTGAGGGACCACTTTGGGATTTGAGGGAACACGGAAGGATGTGGAACATAGGATTAGGCTGGGGGCAAGGAAGTGGGGGGGGTGGCATTACAGGTAGGGAGGAGTGGGGGAGAGTCCTCTCACAGTGGGAAGTTGGGGAACACAAGGTGGGGAACACAAGGTGGGTTCAGACGAGCTCTCCATAGGTCCAGCAAGCTGGGGGACTCACGGCCGGTTCTTGAGGTGGGGAATGCCAGGCACAAGCAGTGTTTTGGGACAGTGGCTGCTGTACTGTCAAGATGAGGGGATAATGAGACAGACCCCAAAAGGAACTCTTGCACACACAAACACCTCACTCGTTTGGGGGCCTGCTCTTCTCTCTGTTGGTCTGGCTCTGTGTTCCCAATTTGTCCCTCCCTTTCTTCAGCCCGGGAGCCAGTCTCTCTGTCAGAGGCAATGCCGCTCTCTGACTCTAGAAATTGTCCCTTCATCACTGTGTACTTAGAATCTGTCCCCATATGGGCTCCTGAACAGGCACGGAGGGGCACAAGGTTCAGGCCGTGTAGGGTACAGCCCACACTGCAGACAGGCCGCTAGAGGTAGAAGAAGGGGGTTGGCTTGCAGGGGCGCGGCGGGGGGAGCGGGTAGGGGGCGAGCCGGATCCGGTTGGAGCCGGTTTCATCATGCCCGGCTAGTCGCTCATTGGCTCATTAACGTCCACTCCGTGCACGTGCGTGCCCCTGCGCCGTGCGGTGCCTGGTGCTGGAGACTGCCGCAGTGAGTGAGGCGACTCAGTTCCTGCCCTCACGGTGCCTGCAGTCCAAGTGCGTGGCCTCAGGCAAGTGACTTAACTTCTCTGAGCTTTATTTTAGCTCCTCGCCTGAAGAATGGGAATCATACAACCTACTGTGAGGGATCCCTGGGTTTTCTTCGCTGCACAGGGAAGAGCTACGGCCTCGCACGCGCCGCGTCGCACAACAGAGAAGGTCCTGCGCAGTAACGGGAACGCAGACTGGGCTTCTAGAAGCGTACCTGAGGCCTCGGGCGGACCCCTTTAATCCGCGCACACCAGGACCCGGGAGAGGGCGGGATTGTTACCAGCCCCCTAACGCTCACCGAGAGGAACTCGCGGGGCACAGAGCGCCGGGGTGAGGACCCCCGCCCCCCGCGCCCGGCGGCGGGCTCACCTGCGTCTCCGCGCAGGCCTCGAAGCGGAACTGGCGTAGGACGTGCAGCAGCGTCAGCTTGACCTCCAGCAGCCCCAGCCGCACCCCGAGGCAGCTCCGCGGGCCCGCCCCGAACGGCAGGTACGTGAAGGGACGCTGTCGTCGCCGCGCCTCAGCCGTGAACCTGGGGGACCGGGCGGTCAGGGTAGGCCCCGGGGCGCCGCAGCCCCTCACAGTGGCCGAGGGACCCCTTCATCTGAGCCCACGCTCCTAGCACGGGCCGAGCCCCACCGCGGTCCACAGAATCCCGTTTTCCCGCGGCCGCCTCCCTCGGGCCCTGGAGCTGGTGGCTGCTGCTCCCTGAGCTTCCGTCCTGCCTCTCCTGGGTCGCATAGCCCTGGAGGACCTGCTGACGACGAGGACCATCTGGAAGGCCCTCGTGGCCCTCTCGCTCTCCCCTTAAGGACTGATCTTGGTATTAATGGATCTGAAAGTTCACTGGGATCAAAGTCTCAGGGAACTCCGGCCCTCACCTGCACCGGGGCCCCTGGCTCCGAATTCCCCATGAGCCGGAGTAGGACACCGGCCGTCACCAGCCCCCTAAGCAGAATCCTTGGGCACTAGCCCTCCCTCCAGGCCACGTCCTGCCTGTTTAGCCTTCCGGGCCACACTAGCCGCTGTCCCCCTGCTTGCACTTGCCTCTCTGGTTCAAACCGTGAAACTGGAACTACAGGGGACTTTTTGTCTTTGAACCACTGCAGGAATTGTCCCCTGCTGTCACATAGCATTTGCCACCTGTGCTCCGGGACAGTAGAGCTGGGTGTCCACCACTGTCTCATAATAGCCCCCTCACTTGAGCTACCAGCCCTGGAGCCTGATGTGCCCTGTGTTCTCCGGATTAGGAATCCTTCTAGGTCTCCGCTGCCCACCAATTCCCCGGGGGCGGGGTGGGAGGGTTGGGGCCTCTTTTCCAGGGAATCTGAAATTCCTAAAGGTGGGAACAGTGTCTCTCTGCCAGGCCCTCCCCATTGCCAGATCAGGCCAGGGAGGGATATCCATCGATTCCGACCAGGAGGGTGTGGATGCCTGCTCAGATATTTTCAACCCTGGAGCCCAGCAATGAAATGCAGACAAGGGACCAGATCTGCACAGGGGACAGGAGCGGGGATCCGGGGCTGCCTTGCAAGCACAGCTGGATCTCAAGAATTTGGGGAGAACTTCTGTTGATGGCTCTCGGTTTGGAACAAGCTCCGATTTTTAAAAAAGGAAATGTTTTGTTACATCCCAGTGCGTACCTGAAATCTGGTCGTGTCTCCTGTTTCTCTGCTTGGACGGAGGACCCCCGTTAGAAATTGCCCTGTCACTAACACATAGGGCTGTGTTACTTCTGGATTCTGTTCAGGGGCTTTTAAAAATGGCACAGTTAATTTCCTTTGGAAATTGTGTCTCTCACGTGTCTAATTGCCGTGACTTTTAACTGTTTGGGGACAGCTTTACTCAATCCTTTACTCCCCTTGGCTACCTCCAAGCGCCGTACGCTCGCGTTGCCCATTTGAAGGGACTGAGCTCACCTGTCGGGGTTGAAGGTCTCAGGGTGTGGCCAGTACTCAGGGTCGTGGTGCAGGGCGCCCACGGCCACCTCCACCACGGTGCCTGCCGGGATGCGCTGCCCCCGCACCTCGCAGTCTCGCGCCGCCTCCCGCGTGAACCTGTGGGGACAAGTCGGTCACCCCTGCCTTGAGGCACAACAGCAACGAGGAGAGCTTGCCGGCGGTGTGCTGGGGCAAATGGGGTCTGAGCCTGAAGTGTGGAATGGGGGGTAGGGGACAGGAGGCTCAGCCCTCTTGCAGGGGTGACTAGGATGGTTTCTACCCCCTGCCCCTTAACCTTCCACTGCCCACGGCCATGCAGCCTCTGAGCTCTTAGACTCCTTTGGTCCTCAGTGAAAATGCATTCATCTGTCAAGCCTGAAGAGCTTTTCTTAGGCTTGATTGGGGGAGCGGCGGTACCTTCGAAGGGCTTCTCCCTGGGCGGGGCGGGGAGGCCTTGTAGGGTTATCGCTCTGGCCACGCTTTCCCTCATCTTCCGACCATGGGCACGCCTCTTGAAATGGCTCTCACCTGCCCCCTTGCTTTACCTAAAGGAAACTTGGGTTTGAACATATGATCTCCGCTCCTTGTGGGCGTCACTATGGATAACTTCTACTCGAAGGCAAAACTTCTGGTCAGATTGGTTACCAAGTGCCACGGCATAATCCGTTTTATGTTGTGTTTCTGAGAGCCACACTGCAGGCGTTTGCACACAAATATACAATTTCTGGAAGAGTATCTGAACTTCCACCATGATACCTTCTTCTAAGGGATGGGACTTGGGTGGAGAGATCAGAGGATCTGTCTGATCAGGGGATCAGAGAGGCCAGCTTTTTCTTCAGATCCTTCTGTAGTGTATAGGGTTTTTTTGTTTTTGTTTTTTATAGTATAAGCCTATTACTTTTGTAATGCAGATAATCACTTTAAAAATTAAAAATTATCTGTGCTGGCTTTTTACTTCAGATTGTGAGGACTGGACTTTCCTAAATATCTTCGAGAAGATAAAATTATTACACTGATTATCATTATACTCTGTTCACGCTTATAAAAGAAATGAGCAACCGAGGCTCCTGGCAGCCTTCATCACTCTGTCAGGAGCCTTTAATGTAACAAGAGAGCCAGGACTGGGGGACCCCCCCCCCATTCAGATCCTAAGCTACCAATGCAATTAATACGTGTTTGGAGCTGCTAACAAAACACTCAGATTGGCCTTGGTTCTAAAGAGGTCAAACTAGGCTGTATCCTGACATCTTCTTCTTTTTCATCTTTACTGGAAATTTCTCAGACCTGGACCCAAGCCCCCTAGAAGCCAGAAAATAGGACTTTCCCTTCTGTACGTGGTCAGGCCTCCCGTCTGGCGAGGCCAGGCCATATCCAAGGCCAGAAAAGTCTGCTGAGTTATACTGCATGGAACCCTGGGTTCACACCGATAACACTTCAGCAAAGAGTTGGTGTGTTTTCCACAGAAGAAAATGTCCTGAGGGGTTTTTTGGTGGATATTGGTAATCAGCCAAGGTGGGTCAGGGCTTGGGAAAAGCCAACGCACTTTTCTGAGATGAAAACAGTAAAGTAGAATAAAATAGATAAATAAACTTCGCGTTCTTTCTGTATCCCCACCCCCCCTTCTGTTGCCTGGGCTGAAGCGAATTGGCCTCTCGTCTGGCTGAGAACAGTGATGGCTTGCCTCTCTCTCCTTCCTGTTGTTTGCTCACAGAAGCCCGCAGAGCTGATACGATTAAAAATTCCAGCGGAATAGGTACGGAGGAGGGTGAGGCCCAGGAGGTCGTGGCTTGCCAGGGCCAGAGCGGGCCGGAGGCTGGCCATTCGGCTGGAAGGACGGTCCTTCTTGCTCTCACCTCGTACGTTACAGGACGCGAGACTTGGAGTTTACGGCTTTTCAGCAGTCCTGTCCCTCTCTTACTCTCCACGCGTGTTGGGCGTTGTGTGCCCACTGAACGCCCCGGAAGCGGAAGCACAGAGCAGCGCGGCGCTTACCCGGGCTCACACAGCCAAGGAAGGGCGGGGGCGTGAGACTGTCTCGAGGTTCTGTCTCAGTCTGTTCTGCGACTTTGGACCACTGGCACTCTGTGTGACTTGATGAGGGAGTCAGCCAGTTCATCCCAGTTCCCTCGTTTCTGTCCTGCCTTCGAGTGAGGCCGCCCGCTGCTGGGTCCTGGGAGCCATGCCTCCGCTGGCCGCCTTTATGTGGCACTGTTTCTAAAGTTTGTAGGGGTCACTCGGAGAATCGATCAGAGCATTTGGGTGTTAAAGAGCCTGTTTACTTTGTCGCTCGACGCATTCCCTCTACAAGGTCTCATGCGACGAGTTCTTGATTGGGTTTTGGTCTAGGAAAGGGCCTGGCTTTGATCACGGTGCAGACTTTCCTCCCACTCGAGAACTCGACGGTTCGACTCTGCTGGTTTTCCTCTCCGGCAGGAGCCGCAGCGGGGACCTGACCCCAGTTATCAGCCATCTCTGGGGTCCCATAAAGCCTTCTTCCCCTGGACGGCCTTTGTTCCATCACCGAATGTCTTATTTTGAGCTTTGCTTTAATGTGGACGGCAGCTGCCCACAGTTGCCTTGGAAGGAAGCTGGATATAAATCACTAAAAAACAAAGATTGGATGACAGTGTGCTCCGTGGCTCCCAAGGAAATCAGGGAAGGCCCATAGAATTGGTCTTAATGTCATCTTCAGGAGAGCGGCCCGGCGGTCCTGGTGTCCTGGCCGCTCTGAGAGCAGGGGACTGAAACCCTGTGTGCTTGAGGACCATGTGGTTCTACTCACATCTCTGGAATTCTGTTTGCTCCGGGTCCGAACGCTTCAGACAGTATCTTTGATCACACTCTCTATGGTGTTTTTGGTTTGGAATGAAACGAGATACCTTCAAAGCATCCATGTTTTCTCTTTTAGAATGGCAAATACTGTCTCCATATGGATGATGGGGTGTATTAATTTATAGAAATGTAGAGTGGAACTTACGATAAACAGGTTAAATGCTTTATGTTGCTTCTGTTTCTGGAACCTGAAATCTGCCACTGTTTCCCGCCCCGTGGGCCTGAGGACCCCAGTTAAGACCCTGTGCTCCATGGAATGCCTCGTTTAGGGGGAGCTGGAGAGAAGCAGAAGACCAGATTCCTGCTCTCGAGGCACTTACAGGATGGTGTGAGTGGATGTCCGCGGGCGCGATGTTGCAGAGGGGTGAGAAGTGTCCAAGAATATAATGGGAGGTACAGTCTGCTGGAAAATGCTGCGGGAGGGGAGGCACACTGCCTGGGGTAGTGAGTGTCGGGTTTTAGCTGGAAGGACGGTGCGGGGTGGGGAGCTGGAGAGGGAGGAGAGGACTCCCAGGCCTTGGAAGGTTCCCCCTGGAGCGTCAACTCGGAGGGCAGGGGTTTTATCTGTTTTGTATGTGGCCGATTTCCTCGTGCTTGGTACAGCATTCAGCTCAATAAATAGTTGCCAAATGAAAGAATGGATGAACCGACCCACAAGCAGGGGGACCAGCAAACGCCGTTCAAGCCCAGGGGGCCAAGGAGATTGGCTTGGGTTGGAGAGGAAGGTCATGTGAAGAACAGACTAGTGACAGTTCGAGAAGGTAGTTAACGTAGAGGAAAATGAACCAGACATTTACTGCTGTGGTCACTCTGTGGAAGGCTTTGAAACCCGAGAAACCCAAGACTCAGACTTTGCCCTCTAGGAGCCTGAGTCTAGCATTCTTTTTTTTTTTTTTTTAAAGATTTTATTTATTTATTTGAGAGACAGAGAAAGTGAGAGAGAGCATGAGAGGTGAGTCCAGCATTCTTGATAATGAGGGGCCTAGACAGTGACGCCCCAAAGGGACTTTAGCAGGGGGAGGAAGGGGGCAGCACAGGCATACCTGAAAGCCGGTGGGTAAATCCGCAAGGTCTCCGCGATCACCATGTCCAGGTAGGGCAGGCCTTCCTGGAAGCTGCTGTAGTCAGGGGCCGGCTGGTGGAAGGGTCGTGACAAAGGAAGAAAGTTGAGTTACACGGAACCCCACAGCTTTCTGGCTTCTCTGTTAGCTTTAGGGGCCCACTGCAACTCGGTAGAGCGGTAAATGGAAACTCGGCAAAACGCAGTCAGTGCGGTCCACGCTGCATTAGGTCAGTGACCTGCGTGCTTCCTCGGACTTGGGTTCTGGTGCTGTATGTTCCCGTGGGCCAGCCGGGCCAGCCTGGGCTGTGGGGACCTTGGAGTGTCCTACAGAGAAGTTTGGTTCTAACGTCACGGCAGCAGGTGCAGCTGCGAGCCTTCATGAGGGCAGGGAGTGGCGGCTACACGTTGTGTAGACACGACCCGGATTAATCCTCCCTGCGGACCCACTAGAGGCAGCCATTCTCCCGTTTCTCAGATGAGAAGACTGAGTCTCGGGGGGCGGCCACGGGAGGCAGTAACTGGCACTTCGCAGAGTTAAAAGATGCCGCGGGAAATCGCAAAAAAAGAAGAAAGTTCCGGTGATGTAAAAGATGTGTAGTGACAAACCCCAAAGAGCTATTCTAAGTCAGGAAGAAAAGAAGCTCATTAGGAAAATGGTCAAAGGATTCGAACAGGCAGAGCCTAGAAGGAGAAATAAAGTTGCCGTGATGAAAAATACAAACGAAGACAAAGAGGTCTTGTTCTTGAGTCAGATCAGGGAAGTACGGATTAGATTCTCAAGGGCGAAGGCGTGGAGTAGCATGACCCAGCACCCTGTGTTGGGGAGACCCTAGGGTCCCTTGGACAATGCCCACTGGAGTGACACTGTCACCTTCCTCCTACCCCCTGGCCTGGGGAGGAGGGACACATGAGATGGGAGCTGGGGAGCAGGATGTGGGTGGAGGGTGGCTTAGAATGGGGTCGTGCAGGCTTGTTCGTGGCTCTGCTGCGTTTCCCCAAATCCGCCGTCTCACCCTACTCCCTACAGAGCTAGAGTGGATCACCTGCTTGGAGACCGACCACCTCCTTTCTTTTAAGCAGATGGTGCTGGTGCAAGAGCTGACCCCAGCTTGGAGGTTGGCTTCCTTTGAGCTCCCCTCCCAGAGCAGCAGAGGGCAGCACTGGGGGCAAGTGCCTGCGGCCCCCAGCTGTCCGCGGGTTTACCGGCAGAGGCCTTGCTCCACCTCAGGAAGCCATTCACAGGCCGCAGCTGACTGCGTGGCTGCCCTCCCCCGGGCTAGTGGCTAGCAGGATGGGGCAGGGCCCCCAAACACAAGTGAGGGCCGGCTCCCCAGCCCACGCAGTACCCCCGTGCGTGAGGGAGCGCCTCCTTGGGGGAGCCTGGGGCACCTCTTTTTTCTAATGCTTAGTAGTTGGATTTGTGCTTGTTTCTCCTGGCCCGTGAGTTGCAAAATAAGAAATGTGTAATTTCATTGATTCTGCATGTGTGTTAAATGCTCTGATATTTACATTTAAGACTGGCGTTGCGCGGTGTAGAGGTGAATGGTAAAGAAGAAAAAAGGGAGGGGACGCCTGGGTGGCTCAGTTGGTTGGGCAACTGCCTTTGGCTCGGGTCATGATCCCGGCGTCTTGGGATCGAGTCCCGCATCGGGCTCCTTGCTCCGTGGGGAGCCTGCTCCTCTCTCTGCTTCTGCCTGCCTCTCTGCCTGCTTGTGTTCTCTCTCTATTAAATGAATAAATAAAATCTTTAAATAAATAAATAAAGAAGAAAAAAGGGAGAACCTTTGTATCTACCATTAATGGCACTTTCGCCCGCCTTTTGAGCGAGGGGCCCCATGGTTTCATTTTGTGTGAAAGACTTGTGGAGTTGGCCGTGCAGGCCATGGGTTGGTTGGCCCGAGCGTGAGCCTCTGACTCCTGGGCACCAGTCTGGGAATTTGGATCTAGTGCAGAGAAAAAGGAGTTTTGCCCCCAGCAGCTGGAAACTGAACACAGAGGAGTCGCAACCGGCTGTGACCATGTTCTTCCTTGTGGGTGAATGAGCAGAAAATCCCAGCTGGCTGTGAGAAAGAAGAAATGAATTACATGTGCAGAGAGAAGCAAAGGCAAAGGACAGAGAGAGCGAGACCATTTCCTGGTGTCCCTTAGAGCTCCCGGGTCTGTGTGCCAGTAGCCCCCGTGGAGGGTGGATCCCAGCTCTTAAAGCACTTTCTCGTTTATGGCCTCAGTTAACAGCTGAATTCTGTTATCTGCAACCAAAGGAGATTTAACATGTGCAGAAAATGTAAAAATAAATAAGAAAGAAAGAAACAAATGGCGGTACCGTGCACCAAAATGTAGAACTAAATCTCAAAAAGAAAAAGAAATCGAAATCATCGGGCGCCTGGGTGGCTCAGTTGGTTGGGCAACTGCCTTCGGCTCAGGTCATGATCCCAGAGTCCTGGGATCGAGTCCCGCATCAGGCTCCCGGCTCCATGGAGAGTCTGCTTCTCTCTCTGACCTTCTCCCCTCTTGTGCTCTCTCTCACTGTCTCTATCTCAAATTAAAAAAAAAAAAAAAGAAATCATTTGCAAGCACCGTCCCTAGCAGTAAATGATACTGGTTCCCCAAACAAAATTTGTGATTTAGAAGCAATCAGCATTTGTCAGAGGAATAACTTTTAGAAGCAGGTTAAAGGAGTTTGCTCTTATAAAGCCAGTCTTCATTTGTTCTTTTTCCGGATGAGCTTTCTGCTGTGCCTCTAAGCTTTTGGCTCAAGATACACACGTAACTCTCAGCTTGGTCCGGTGGTTCTCAATGTGGCTGAACATTAGAAGCAGTGGGATGGCTTTTAATATAGAGGGATAGTTGAGCCTTGCCCTGCAGGAGTCATCTGTTAGTTTGAAATGAGGCCTGGGCACCAGTTCTCCTTTTGAAGCCCCCCCCCCCTCCAGCCCTCCCGGGCAGTTATAATGGGAGCCTTGGAGTGAGACTGCTCACTGCCTTAGTCCTTCTGTGATCCACCCCAGGGATCCCTCCCGAGGGAGGAGTGGCTGATGGGGTGGGGAGAGTCTCACACCTGCACATTTTAATCAAACTCAGGTGAGGCAATGAAGTTCAAGTCCCTACCTCACTGACAGACCGGCCTCCCATCTGGACCTTTGCCCCCATGTAGTTCTTTCAGGAAAATCAGGGATAAAGGGGTCCTGCACCCGTCCCACCAGCAGAGGGCAGCAAGTGTATGGCAAATGGGGACTCCCCAGCCATGCTGGGCCCCCACTCAGAATCACAAATTATAACCCAGCAAAGACTTAGGAATCACGAATCCAAATTCTTCGTTATAGAGATGAGAAAAACGAGACCCAGAGAGGAAAGGCTTCGCAGCCAAAAGCACACAGATAGAACTTGAAGTGGAAAACCCATGTCCTTATTCATTTAGCAGTCCCTCCACTCACGTAGTTGTTGGCCCGTGCCGAGGTGGCGCATACGGTTGGCCAGGCACAGGGCACATGCGGACCCTTCTCCCCCAGACCTCGTGGTCTGTCTCAGGGTTAGTGATTGGTGAGCCCGAGGCTCTGTGAGGCAACCGAGGACAGACAGACATCCCGGGCATTCGGGATCAGGGAAGCTGCCAGAAGGAAGCGATGCCTAAACTGAGATCTTATTCACCTCGGGATGGATAAGAAGAAGCCAGTGAACAGTGGGGCGGCATGTTTGGATGCTGGTTCAAACAAACCAATCTTACAAAAAAAATGCATGAGTCCGTCCCAGGACATTGAACCCTGACTGGGAGTTCGATATACTTAGGATATTCCGGTTCATTTGTTTTTTAGTGTGATGACGGTATCATGGTCCTGTCTTAGAAAAGAGCCCTTCTATTTTAGAAATACAGAAGGGAATATTCACGATGACGTGATAGGACATCTGGGATTTTTTTTTTTTTAAGCCCGGAAGTGGGGAAGGTGGGGAAATGGGTGAAAGCAGAGAGGCCACAGAGGACTCTCGTGGGCGCTGGGCGAGGGAGACGAGGGAGACAGTTCTCCCAAGTGGTCTTCTAGTTTGTCTAAGTTAAAGTTTTCCTTCAAAACCAAAAAGAAAAAGCTGAAACACTAAATAGCAATGTCAATAACCGTAGTGTGTGGCGTAGCCCTATGCAAAGACTTGGAGCTGCGCTAAAGAACTAAACCTCTTTAAAATAACAGCAGCCTCCTCGAGGGCAGGAGGCTGGGAGCTGGGAGCTGAGCTTTCTGGCCCAGCCCCTCCCTGGCTGTCGCCCTGGGCGCTCGGACCCTCTGCTGGAATGTCAGGGGAACCCAGGGGGCGCCCATCAGAGTATCCTCTCATTTCAAGCCAGGAAGCACTTGAAGCATCTGTGTTTCCAGAAGATAACGTCAAAAAGGGATCCCCGAGGGTTCTCCCTGACTCCTGTTGCGCGGGCCATAATACTCGGAATTGGAATCAACCTGTCTCGCCTCCCACCCAGTGGGGATGCTGCTGCAGCCTCTCTCCTCGACCTTGGCCGTGCCCCGGGGCGGTCGCTGGGGCCAGCCAGGGTCTCTGTCCTGGGACTGTTGCCCAGCATCCGTGGCCTGGGGCCGGCTGCCAGGCAACCCCAAGAGGTCACCGGGTCCGTAAGTTGAGGTCGTGCCCAGCTCGCCGGGCAGGGCAGAGGAGACTGTAAGGTGGAAACTGTCATGCCCCAAATGAGCAGATGATCCTTTTGTTTGAATGTATTTGGTGGCAGGGACCTCATTTCATGCCGAGGCCTCCGGCGGCGCGGGTTCAACGGCCTTATGAGAATGTGTTGAGGAAGAAAGTGATTTTAAAGTCCTATAGAGCTTATTTCGGCTGGGACTTATTTCATAAAAGAAGTAATGCGCTCTTAGAAGTTTGAAAATAGGTATTATTATTTATAATAATATTTATATTTATATATTATATATTATGTTAATTATATGTAATATAATATATAAAATATAATATATAATATATTAAATATAATAATTATTATGATATTTATTATTACCCGATAGTGGGAAATATTGATTTAATAGTAAATATTTGATGGCTAAGTATTAGGGAAAATGGAGATTAAAATATAAACTAACTCTTTGCCACATGGTTTACATTCTCAATCCAAAGTTCCTAAATTTTCCAGAAGATTTTTTCCATCTATATTTGATTTTCAGTGGGCAGTAGCTTCTAATTTTATTTCTAAGGTCCTTGGTCTCTTAGTCTTTTTATCACGTAGCTTAGATCTGTGAACCGATATTTAAATGTGATGGATAAGCCTGATGGTTAAGGGAACTCCTCGGAAAATCTATGGGTAGTTCCTTTTAAATAGGAAATAATACTATTTCCTGATTTATTAATGTCATCTTGCCACATTTAGATTTTTGTGCCATTTTCTCTGTGAGCTAGACACACACACGCACACGCACACACACACACGCCCCTCCCCTGAGTCACTCACACCTACACAGACACCACACGCTGGGTGTGTGTGCAGATAGGGTGTGGAGAATAAAGGAGAAAAAGAAAACAAAAATGTCGCTGCTTCCCAAAAGATTTTTCCTGGAGATTCAGGGAACCTGATAGAAAAATTAATGTTTTCTTATTCTGCTGAAAGAAGTGGGGGCGGCTTCAGGTTTGCGCTCCCTCAGCAGTCTCAACAGCAGCAGCAAAGGGGGCCGGTAACGCGACCCGGCTTGGTCGCCTGATGCCGTGTTGCTGAAAGTGGGCTCCATTCTGCCAGTCCCTGCCCTCCAGACGGGGTGGGAGCTGGAAATCCCTTGAGACACTCTAGCCTGGGGCAGCCAGGGGCCATTCAGCCCCTATGAAGAATAAAGTTTTCCATGCGCTCTCATTCTCTGGGGAACATGACGATCATACGAAACCGAACTGTGGAAAGGGGAGCAACCTTTGCTTTGCCCTCTTGGCCACGGACCCGGAAGAAAAGGCCCTCCCCTTGCGACCAGTCTTCCGACAGGAGCACTGAGTCCCGCCCGAGCGGTCAGCTCCTTGCTGACCGGTTCTCTAAACAGGGGCTCCGATTTGCTGGCCTTGAGGGTCCAGCGATGGGCCCACGTGAGCTAGTCCGGGTTTGGGGGGAGAAGCAAAGGGGGGGTGGGACAGGCCATGAGACGGGCGGGGGATCTTTCTGCCTTGCCTCACCCATGCCCAGAAAGTCCTGTGTGCTAATTTAAAGAATGTGGCAGATTGAGAGGCAGATATGCGTCTGTACCTTAGAAAAGTAATCAGGAGAGTGAATATAGTATCTATTTACACCCACTTTAAAAGAAAGGGGACAGAACCCAAACCTGTGGGTTATTCCAGGCGCTCTCATGCTCTGAGGGCTGGACCATTAAGGGATTAGGGGAGGAGATTGTAATGAAAGAACATAAACCTGGCTGTGCCCGAGCGTGCGTGTGCGCATACACATGCACGCACGCACACACCCACTCACTCACCCACCACAAGGACTAGCCCTTACCACTGATGGCCCTGGGTGGAGCTATCTTGAGTCCCGGCTTTCCCCAGGAATTCCTGTCCTCGGGATCGAAGACAGTAATAGCTTTGTCCCCTGCAGTATTTTACTGCTCACAGAAGGATTTTTACATCTCTTATCTCTTTGGGTCCTCACGCCGGCACCGTGTGGTAGTAGGGCAGTTTTTGTTGCCTACTTTATAGATGAAAGAAGCAACGATTCAGAGAGGTTAGTGGCTTCTCCAAGGTCACACAGCTGGAAAGTGGTGGAGTCGGAACTAAATCCAGATCTTTACATTCCAAGACTTGTCCATCGGGCTGTACTGCCTTGACTTCCCCCGCTCTCCCCTCTCTCCTTCTTCCCCTTCCCTCCCTCCTTCCCTCCCTTCCTTTCCTTATGTACATTTAATGGAAGAATAACATGGAGACAAAAAAAATCACAGGAACTGAATCTCAGAGTTCAGTGACTTTTCACAAAGCGGGCCCACCTGTGGGCCCACACATCGCAGGCGCCCCGGATCCCCGCCGTGGCCCGGTCCAGTCACTGCGACCCCCAAGGGCAACCACTATCCTGCCTTTTAACGTGAGAGATTCCTCTGCCTTTTTAAAAATTCTGCCTCTGAACAGAATCTGCACGATGTGGGTTTTGGGTTTTGGCCGTGGCTGCTGGCGCGTCGGGCCGTGTGTGGGAGACCCCCGCCCCCCATGAGGCAGGGTGCCCACGTCTGTCCGCTCTTGCTGTAGCTTGTGCTCTATGTTCATCCTTTCGACGGTGGGTTGACATGTGAGTTGCCCCAGTTTGGGGCCATTATAAATAAAGCTGGGCATTCTTGCACACATCTTTTGGTGGACACACGCCTCTGTGGGGTATATACCTAGGTGCAGATTTGCTGGGTCACAAGGAATGTTCAGTAGATATTTTGGACAGTTTTCCATGTTGGGTCTCCATCTTGCCTGAAATTTCAACAGCCAACCAGTTGAACACACGGCCATTCCCTCTAGCACATCTCACTGCGGGCTCTCCCACCTCCCTGCCCCTCGGACACGCTGAAACCCAACCACTTTATTTACTGTTGAGGGAGCAGAGTTATTCATCCCTACAGTGGGCACGAAGGGAGGAGGGGTGGCAGGGACAAGCAAGATCCATCTAATCACCTGGTTTTTAAAAATTGTCCCAATTATCAGACATAAGCGCTCATAAGCATAAAATTCCCAGATCAACTAGATTCGAGCTGTTGGATTATCTGCTGTTATGTAATACATAGGATTCTGGTCTCTCCATTAACAGCGGAGTGTATGTGATGTTTAAAGAAATAAGCCTCTAAGTAAATGACAGTTAAATCACACAGCTCACTTTCTCTGCACTGGGGAGAGAGGGTGTTGCATTTAATTTGCAGAGAAATTCTTTGTATTCACTCTCTCCCCCGTGTAGACAGTGAGTGTGTCTGTGAGATGGATGTGACATGTCCTTAGCAGAGGGTGGGGGTGGGGAGGCGGGGGGAAGAGAGGAGACAAGACCTAGTCCCATACATTCGTCTCACTGTGTATTGGGGAAACCACTTACTTGTTTATTCAGAGATTTAGTATCATGGTAATAGGGAGCCACTGAAGGTTTGAGGAGCAGAGGTGACATACTGAAAATGGTATTTTGTGCTCTGACAGTGACGTCCACGAGGACAGCTGGAAGAACTGGTCAGTGGGAGAGTAAGATGGAGACTATTGCAATAGTTTGGGCAGGAGTGAGGAGCTCTGAGAGGACAGTGGTCAGAGTGGGCAAGGGGCTGAAAGGGAAGTTATATAAACAGACCTGGAAAGAGGACCAGTCTGGGCGAGGCTGCCCCTCCAGCAGAGCTCCACTTTGGCCGGCTTGTGTGGGGGGCCCCAGGGGGATGTGGGGTCCAGCTCAGCCGCACAGAGGGGATGAGTCCCCCCGGGATGGGAGTCAGAAAGAAGAGCAGGGCGCTGAGGACTGAACCACAGGGCCACCCAGGGAAAGGAGGCTGAGGGGCTGGAAAGGAATGAACTCTGGACAGAGTCTCGGACACAGCCGTGGAGATTAGGGACAAGGAAAGGACACTGTCTCAGTCCGCCAAGTGGGGGAGGGAGGACCAAAGCCAGCATGGGGGACAGGGAGAGGGGATGGAGCGAGCGGGAGAGCACTGGGGCTGGCAGGCCACTTCCGGAGGCGCACTGAAAGAATTCGGCACCCCCACCCCCTCGAGCCAAGGGCAGAAATGAGAGCACTGCCCTAGACGGAGCAGCAGACATGTGACAAAGGAAAAGCGAGGGCTGCTCCCTAGTTAGTGGGGCGGACCCAGGCCCGATGGCGTCAGGCCCAGAGAGGAAGGTTCTGACGTGACAAGGAAGGGTTTTCCAGTGACTAGAACTTAGTGAATTCGGCAAGGCCCCATGGCCACTGGAGATTGTCAAAAGCTGTCACTGAGCATTTGAAAAGGTCGCCGGAGGCTCTTCGTGGGTCCCGCACCAGAAGGAGGTGGACGTGAGTGAGCCGTGGCGCCTTCCACAGCGAGGACGGTCCGCTGCGTCGCGAGCACCCCCTGCCCCCCCATTTAGCCCGGGACAGCCTGTGATACTAGCAGATCTTGGGTCACTTGCGGGCCGTGGAAATGTCACGTGAAGGTGGAAAGTGATCGGTTGCTGTCTTTCCCCCCCACCTCCGCCCCAGCAGCCTCGTCCCTCGTTCCCGTGTGCCTCTCCGTCGCCCCGTCTCAGAGTCCGAGCCCAGGTCACGTACTGTTTGGGGAAATGGTAAACAAAGATAAGAGCTCTAAGCACTGGAATTTATTTTTTATCCACTCGGCCTAAAAGCCACTGCGTGTTAAATTTAGAAGGCTGGCTTCCAGACCCCTCCCCACCCTCCTGTTTCCTGCCTCCTCTTTACCACCCGTGCTGGCCACGCGGTCTCGCCGACCATGGACTAGGAAATGTGTCTGGAAAGCTCGGGAGCCTTCAGAGGCTGCCTGCCTGGATGTTTATAGAAATGTATCATCTGCAGGCCTGGGAGAGAGGGCCGTTCGCTCCGACCGCCGGCTCTGCTCACCGTCCCAGCAGCAGTCATCTCTGCCCAAAGATTTACCCAGATGTCCTCCAGGCAGGGCCGCGGTGCTTCTGCCTCTCGCTTTCGGTAGGCAAGATGCTCCCCCAGGGAAGCCGCCGCATTTACTGCAGACCCCCTTACAATTTATTTACAAAGGTCTCCCTCACGCCTGGGAATCCATAATTGAACAGCTCTCTTTTCTATGTAGGTTAAATCCCTTTGCAACCAACTCCAAGAACCTGTAGAAATCCTTTTGTCGGCCTGGAATTCCGTTGTATCGAATATTGTTGGAAATAAATGAGCCATTGTCTGGGCTGAGAATTTTCTGGTTAGATAGAGCTCTCCACTGTGATGCGATTTATTGTGGCAGGATTTTTTTTTCCCCCAGCTCATTTTAAATTCCCTCTTGCGTGCTCAGTCCATTTTTCCCATCTCAGGATATAAGTGGGGAGGGCTAGGCCCAAGCTAAAAAAAAAAAAAAAGAAAAGAAAAAATGTCTCCTTTGCCCACGAATGCGGTCCAGAGGCCTGAGTGGAGTCTGATACTGGATTTTAATGGGGAAGGGCAGTCTGTCTGCTCGTGGCTTCGGGGGACAAGAGTGACCGACCCTGGCCGCAGGCATGTGAGTGGGAAGTTAGTCCCAGGAGCATAGAGACTTGGAGCCTCAGAAGGTCCATGAGTTCAATCCCCCAGCCCCCACGGTACAGACGAGGACCCACAGCTGGGAGAGGTGGGGTGACTTGTCCCTGCCCGAGCCCACACAGATATGCTCATTCACTGCTCTTAAAAAATTCCCCTACCCAGCTGTGCTTTAAAGTATATCCAACCTTCATTATGAGTAAGGTTTTGAAGTTAAAATTAAAAAAAAAAAAAGCAAGTCATGCGCTTTCTCTTTTATCATCAACTCTTAAGAGTTTGAATTTCACGGTTGACAGCAGAATGGAAAGTGGAGAACGGAGATGTGGAATTCAGCAGATCTGACTGGAAGACAGTGGGCGAGTTCTCCAGGCTCACCAAGATTCAGTCTGCTCGTCTGTGAAATGGGAACAGATGCCAGCTCGAAGGTGCTAGTGAGGATTCCTCGTCAAGGGCCAGTCAGGGCTCTCTGAGGAAGCTCTGTAATTCTCTTGCTTCGGGCCATGAGGTGTGGGGAGCACAAATCAGATTTGCTGGTTTCTAGAAATGCTGGCACGGACCCTGTACCTACAGGGACCACAGCTATCTACACCATAGCTGCGGGCTCGGGGTCATCCCAGCAGGGATGGAAACAGCTGTGCCGGTGAGAATTAAGAATTCAGTGGGGCTGCCTTGCGGGAGATTTCAGTGAGAGGCCTCCGGACTCCTGTGATCAGAGGAGGGAGGAAGGTGCTAGAAGGTAAATCCTGGAAGACGGGGCAGAGGCTCTTGGAGACCTGCCTCAACTCTTCCCTGTGCTAAGAGCCTCTCAGAGCGCCTCCTGTCCCCTCATAAGATCCCACTTTGCCCCAGAGGAGATGGAGGTGCCCAGGGCTAAGGGGCCGACATTGGGAGGGCTGGCCTTCCGTCAGGGCCTGTCTCCGGGGTGGCCTCTTACCCTCCACGGTGGCTGCCTCGCCACCTCTCCCACCCGATGCAGTTTTAGCCCTTGCCCTCCCTCTGCAGGGGGCGGCTTTTGGTAATGAGGGTTCCTCGCCAAGAGTGGCCTCTACGGTAGCAAAGCTAAGTAAACATGGGCCCCGGAGTAACGGCTGACATGAGCTTCCCAATGGTAGTGTCGTGGGCCCGTGGACGTGACAAAGCATCCCTCCCTCCCCTGGGAGCTGGAGGACCGGGTTGGGGTATAAAAGAATGAGATTCTTGGGGGAAACCCCTCCCCTTTTTTTGTGATTAAATTTGGGAGCGTAGGGAGACTCACCAAATCACAGACAGCCTATGCCTCGGAGCCTCAGTAGCGATTTCTGTTCTAAGGAGCTGACGTGCTGAGTTCGAGCCTCGGCCTCTGGTCTGCTGGGTGGGGGCCGGGCCTCAGGTGGAGGGGGCTGCCAGGGTGCGGAGGGAAGGCTCGGCCAGCTGGCCTGCAGGAGGTCCCCGCCGGGCCTTTGGGGACGGCCTGGCAGGTGCTCCCTTTAGCCCACGTTACGAGATGTGGGCGGCTCACCTCCCTGGAGTGGACGTGGGGGCAGATGATGGACACTCTGTGCCATACTTGTCCTGCCCACGTGTGCCTCCTAGGCCTGCAGGTGGGGAGAGAGGGCCACAGGGAGTCTGCCCTGCAAATGAGACCCCCACCCCATCTCTCGTGGAATGGGAGGCTGAGTGCTCCCAGCCAAGGCTCCCTCCCATCCCCCCAGCTGCTAGGCAAGCTGGACCCCCGGACCCGGACCCCCGAGGCAACAACGAAGGCTTCGCCCCCCCCACCCCCCCTCCTATGGACAGAGCCTCCGAGCACGAGCCCCCGGGGTCTTCAACCCAGTCTCCGCTCGGCGCATAACTTTTGTTAACAGGTTTTTTGTTTTATCTGATACAGGACTGTTCCTCTATTGTAGGACAAAACTCTAAAAGGGTGACTGGCCGCACGAGGGGACATTACCACTCCCTCCCCTCCTCTCTATGAAAAATGGTTCTGTTTGTGTGTTCTTGTCTTTATGCTTTTGTGTGTTTATTTTAGAGATCTTCCTAATATCTTTCTAAGAAGAACTTCACCTGTCCTCCAGGGGTTCCCCAGCAACGTCTGGGGCTCCCACGATGTCTGGGAGCATGTCCCCTGTGCCCGCTGTGTCCCGGTGGGTGGCACCACCGGGCCAGTGGGGGCCCCAGAGGGGAAGGAGCCCTGCGGACCCCACTGAGCCTCGGAGGCGGGAAGCCCACAGTGGGGACATGGAGGGGGCACTGTGGGGGCCGCCCAACCTGCCCAGGCCGGGGGCTTGGTGGGGGAATCAGAAACACTTCCTGGAGAAGGGGAGGCTTATGCCGAAGTAATTTTCAGAAAGCATTTGTGTTCTTTCACACAGAAACAATAAAAGCACTTAAACAAGGTTTTGGAGCAGCACTGAACCGAGTTCCTTCGCGGGCACATCGTTTATTGCCGTTTTATTGGAGCGCGTGCTCTCCGCGGTTTGCACTCTCTGCCGCGCGGTCGCGGCCCGGGGAGCGTAGCGCCGCACGTCTTAATTACAGCCGTTCCTTGTGGCCGTGGATCCTAAGGCATCGTTTGTTTCTTTTGTCTCGTGTGTCTGCGGCTCCCCGGAAGTTCCCCGAGCCTTCTCAGGGGGCCTGACCTGAAGGCGGGGGCAGACTGGCGTCCTTGGAGGGGCGAGGGGCGGCAGGTCGGGAGGTGACCCTGTCACAGCTGGAGGCCCTGGGCAGGGCCCAGCAGGCTGAGGGACTTCTGAAGGCTCACAGGTCCAGGCAGCCGGGGCTCAAGTCCACAGCCATGGACCGGGCAGGGAGGGAAGCGGGGGTCCCCTGGGGACAGAGACGCAGCCCACGGCTGAGTGGGGCTGGGCACGTTTGCGGTTGTATTTCCTGCTCATCGGGGGGTGACAGCAGATGGCCCCCAGGAGCTCCAGGGGTAGGGCCCCAGGGCTCAGGAGCAGAGGTGGTGGGATGACCTTCCAGCAGACACAAGGAGGCCGGACCCCCTAGAGGATGTGAGGGTCGCCTCCTGCCACATAAGGGACAGATCTGGGAAGCTAGCCGCCACCTCGAGCACCGGGCTCTCCAGCTGCTGCCCTCACTGGGAGCACAGGCTGCCGGCGGCTTTCGTGCCGGGGCTGCCGTGTCCTGCCCGTGAATGCTGGACCCTCCTGGGTGGTTCGGAAAGAGGGCAGGAGTGCTGGGCCCGAGCACAGCCCCGGGGCTCCCCAGCTGCCAGCAGCGGCCCAGGTGCTGATCTCCCTGTCTCCCCTCAGGGCCAAGGCCCCAACTGGGGGCAAGGGAAGCCAGTGCCGGGTCATGTGGGGACAAGAGAAGGGAAGGCTGGCCTGGGGCGGGGGCAGGGGCGGCTGGAGAGCGGCACCAACGATGCCTTCTAAGAAGGGAAAGTTCGCAGCTACATTGAGTATTTATTGACCCATCCTGGGGGTCAGGCACAGGGCGAGTGTCACGTGTATCATTTCTCTGAGTTTCCATTTTACAGATGACAAAACTGAGGCTCAGAAGGGTTTGTGGGCAGAGCCAGGAGGCAGAGAGAGGATGGAGCCTGGCAGTAATAGTGCCGGCCGAGGAAAAGCAAAGTCTGCCCGATTCTACAGGTGGACAAGGCCGAGCCCAGGGAAGCGAGGAAGGGAGCCTTTCCTCTTGGCCCTATCCAAGCAGGACCCACAGGGGTGTGCTGTGAGCTCCGGCTACTCCGTGCCCGCGGCTGTTGAATAGAAGCAGACGCTCCCCAAGGGGGCACGGAAACTGAGGCAAGAGCACATAAATGGGCCAGCTTGGGCCTGGAGCACTCTGGAAGAGGGAGGACTCAGGGTGGATGTGGGCAGACAGGACTCTGGGAGTCCTGAATGTTCATGAACGCCGGCCAGGGAGATCGGGCGTGTGCAGTGGGGCCCCTCCCCGTGAAACCCCGAGGAGCCCTGACAGAGACCTCACGGGTCCTCCTGGGCGCCTGGCCAAGTGCCATCCCAGATGGACGAGGGTGTGTGGGTGGGGGGCTCCTTGGGAAAGAAGAGCCTCAGAATTCTACAGCCCTTGCTCTTGGGGGGGTGCTAGATACAGAGTTTCCGCCTTGTGATGTTCCCGAGCCTTGGGCCTTTAGCCCCCCTGAGCATCTGGG
>CM052806.1:80329420-80343925 GCA_028533885.1 Nasua narica | reverse complement strand
AGGCAGGCCACCCCTGGGGGTCCTGGCCAGAACAGCAAGTATATTTGCAAAGTTTACTGAAAATAGCACAGTGCCCAGCTGCTCTTCATTTTTTTCTAAGGAAGGGCCAGAGGAAATGGACTTGAATGACAGCAGGAGGAGGGCCCCTGTGGGATCTTCTCAAGGTTCGTTAACCCCACAACGAGCCATCACCTTCCATAGAATCCTTCTGATATCTGCTCCCTTTGGCCCAGCCTGTGCTACACTGTGGTCTTTCCCCGGTGATCTAAGGAAAGAGCGTCCTTTCTGATAACTGAGACTAATGGTGGGTAGAGCTGGGCTTCTAGTTTGGGAGCTAAATTTTGTAAAACTGGTCAAATCTGCCTGATGAGAGAACACCGTTTGTTACAAAGGTGTCACTGTCCCCTGCATTCCGGGGGTCCCGAGACCCAATTGTCTTCTAGGCCAAGGCCGGGCTAGCCTGGGCAACCTGCTCTGGTCTTTAGAACCCCGGGTGACTTGGCAACTTAGCTTCCCAGTGTGCGTGTGTGCGTGTGTGTGTGTGTGTGCGCGCGTGTGTGTGCGCGCGTGCGCGTGTGTGTGTGCGCGCGCGTGTGTGTGTGTTTAAGGTAAATTAGGGCAATGATCATTTGGGTTTAGAGCAAAAACGTCTGGAATTCACTTCAGAAAGCTCTTCAGGTACCTGCCCATTACCTTCTTTCTGATGATGCTCTTAGTGGGAGGGTCGCTTTCTAATCGTTTATGCCGCTGACTGTTCTAGGCTCAGAGGCCCTGAAAACGGGTTTATGGGGAGTGATGCTGGGAAACACAGGGTGAGGCTTTACATGGACGTGGCCAAGGAAGGGGGCTTAGGTCCTGAACATTCCTCTAAGAGTACTGGGTAGATGAGCTGGAAACAGCACAAGAAGGTCAAAGAAAGAGCCACATGCGTGCGGTCTCTGTCCCCGCATGTGGGGCTGTCGGCCGGCTTCTGGCAGGAGCACGTTCCCTCTGCCCCGGCCTGTTCTGGGCCCTCACGCAGGGTGTGCAGATTTGAAACTCCAGTCCCCATGGGGGGACGGAAGTGAGACCCCAGTTCTGGGAGGAAAGGGCACGGTACCGTGGAAAGGCCGCGGTAGGGGAGCTGCCCTAGGGTTTTGATTCATGCTGGTTCTCCAGCTGAGCTGTACCCAGGAGTCACCGGGGACCCTGTGATAGCCCTTTGAGAAGCCCTGCCATGCTCAGGGGCTCAGTGTCGGGCCCCAGGCTTCCAGAACGTTCTATAAAGTCTAGCTCTGTACAGAGGACCTGGGGAATTTGTTCAGGGTGTGCCCCCGTTTCCACATCACACTTCCCACCGTGGGAGCCCGAATCGCACAGTGGTGCCGAGCACACTCACCAGCTCTGTGACCGTGGCCGGCTTCACGGCCAGCCTCCAGCCTCCATTTCTCACGTGGCAGAACGGAGACAATCCTAAGACTGTTCCTAAAAGTAGTTGGCAAAAAGCCTGTTCACGGCCAGCTCTTGCCCACACCTGGCAGGCAGGAAGTCTTTGGTGAGTACGCGCTGCTGTCACGGCCATAGCTGTGTATGCCCCCCCAACCATCCCGCTGTCCGCTGCCCAGGCTCCCTCCCCCCAGGCAGCCTGTGCAGAGTGACCGCTCCTCTGGTGGGCCCGACCCACCCTCTGACTTGGCTTCTCCCGGGAGATGCTCCCCAAATGCCCACTTGGCGTCACGCACCACATTTGAAGACGGGCCCTGCCATGACACCATGCCCCCCCAGTGACACCATGCCGGGGACAGGCCCGCGGGTGCTGCCCCAACCCAGGACCATAGCTCCTGGGCGCCTGACTATCTGGCACGTGAAAGGAGAGGGGGTTGGAGGAATGAGGTGGGGTGGGAGCTCCCAACGGGTCCGTCCGCTCATTCCTCGGGGTCCCTGGGAGGCCCCCCCGGGTGCTGGGGCTACTCTGGTGAGTCCCTCTCTGTGGAGCTTCCAGTCCAATGAGGGACAGACTGATCCCAGACAAGGAAAACCACCTCAGGGCCACGTGTTGGGAAGGAAGGATTTAAAGAGGGTAAAGTATGACGTTCACCGTGCTTTGGAATGCTTGAAGGAGTTCATTTTTTTTGAAGCACAGAAAAGGAAGTAGCTTTTCTATCTAGAATATTTGAAACTTGTAGGACTTATTATTCTACAGGATTATCGTAATTGAGCTCTATATCGACACAGACGGGGACAGTTGCCAGAGAATGGGTTATTCATGGGGCCACCTAGTTCCTGGAAACCACTATCACAGAAGCCACCGCCACGTTCTCATCTGCCCGGCCGCCACTCTGGCTACGTCACCCACTGGAGGGACACAGACTGGAGGGGAACTTGGACGGCTGGGGGACTTGACCCTCTGCCACATGGAGAACAGTGGGGCGCAGTCTCCCAACTTGTAAAGGGTCATTCTCTGCGGGGCCCAGAGTTTGAAGTGATGGGGGGAAGCTGTAGGGAAATGGGTTTGTGGCTTAATGGTCTGGTCGAGCGTATGAAACATGGAAGAGGTGAGCCCCTCATCCCTGGAGAGACTGCTGGATGATGGGTCTCGAGCCAGGGCCTAGGAAAGGGCCTTCGGGATTGACCAGCAATCACCAAAACCCTTCCAAGTCCCCAGGTCTTGGTAATTCGCCCGTTATTTTGTTGGTCCCTTGCGGGAAAGAGTGTCCTGGGGAAATGGGATGGGAAAAGAGTGAGTTTTGTTGAAAGGGCAGGAGGGTAGGGGACGCCAGAGTGTCAGGGGAGGGACTGCTGGCCGAGGGGCACAGATGCTGAGAACCAGAGGCACGCAAAGGGACACATGTCTCCTTAAGGCTTCTGGGATGATAGCTTTACTATGGGAATAACAGAAGAATCAAAACAACAACAGAATAAAAACATATGCTTCTGGAGAGCACAGGTGCCGGGCCCCATGCTAAGTGCTTTATGTTTGTCCCTACAGTTAATTGGTACCCACGGAAGGGAGCAGATGCACTTATTATCCCCTTTTAATGGGGAAACTGAGGCTTAGGGTCATGCGGCTGGTTCAGGGGTTCAGCCTGGCTTTGAGGCAGGGAATCGAACCGGGAGCCTTCACCATCAGCCCAGCTCCATTCAGGGTGGAAGAAGATAAATTGGGAAAAGGGCCATGGGAGCTTCAAAATGCTGTCTGGGAGTCTCGCTCTGAGCACCTTGCTCCGTGTGTCCCTGGGGAGGTGGGCTGCAGCTCCCCGTGCTGAGCCCTGTGTTTGAGGGCCCCCTTGGCTCAGTGGACCTCTGTGTCCTGATGGCAGAGCATAGAGCTGGAGCAAGAAGACTTGGGCCCTTCAAGTCTGCATTTGCTGGGTAACCCTGAGAAAGACACTTAGCCTCTCTGAACTGATGTTGTCTAAACTCCAAAAGGGGATATTTACAAGAGATCCCCTATCAACTTCTTAGATCAGAGAGAACAAATAGTAACAAACAACAGTTCTTATTTTTATGTTTTTCTTACATCTCTGACAGTGCCTGACCCGCAGGGAGCACGTGGAGCATGCGCTGTAAAGACCTTCCGAGGCACCAACATAGCGAGCCACGCTGGGGGCAGAGGGAAAGGAAGATGCCGAAGATCAAAGGGTAAGTGCCAAGATGAATTCACTTAAATGTTGCCATGTCAAAGCAATAATATAATCAGTGTAAATCAGCAGTGATATAAATCTTGGGGATTTTAGAAGAATACAAAGTGATAACAAAATGGTTTAGAAGTAATACGTTTAGGTAAAATAAAACAATAACAATGAGACTCCCAGAATGTGCATTATAAGTTGGAGATCAAGAAAGTAGACACTAGAAAGTGGAACCAGAAACACAGGCTTGAGAGTTGGGGGACTCAAGTCTTATTCCTAGTTTAGCCACAAATTAGTGAAATGGACTTGGAAAGTCTCTTAACTGATCCAACACATTTTCTCATTTGTAGAGTGGTTTATAAGAAATCTCTTCGGGCGCCTGGGTGGCTCAGTCATTAAGCGTCTGCCTTCGGCTCAGGTCATGATCCCCGGGTCCTGAGATCAAGCCCCTCGTGGGGGTCTCTGCTTGGCAGAAAGCCTGCTTCTCCCTCTCCTACTCCCCCTGCTTGTGTTCCCTCTCTCACTCTCTCTCTCTCTCTCTGTCAAACAATAAATAAATAAAAATAGTTTAAAAAAAAAAAAAGAAAGAAAAGAAATCTCTTCATTCACTTTCCAGAGATATAACCTTCTAACCCAATGCTTTTCAAAATATGGGCTATGATGCCGTAGGGAGCTGTGAATTCCATTTTGGGGATTAAGACCAGCATTTTAAAAAGGGAAATAGAGCGGAATAGAACATAGAGTATATCACACATAGAAAATGACATATTGTTTCATAAAACATTTGTTTCAGTTATATGGGTGTGTCTATTGATTTATAAAATGTATTTCTTCTGATGTGTTGTGGTCAAGAAGTTTGAAAAACAGCTCTGTAACACTCCCAGTGTTGCCAGTGGTGCCTACCTCAGTTTCCCTCTTAGCACTGGTACCGCTATAATCTGATCCCTTTGACTTTGCATAAAGATCCCAAGGGCCTAGAGGGCAGGACCCTTCTTTCCGCAACATTCCCTCTCCCCTCTACGAGCACAGAGCTGGTAGGGGATAAGGTGTTTATGAAGTAAGAATAGAGTTGCCAGATTAATCAAATAAAAATAGAAGCCTTCGGTTAACCGTGAATTTCCACTATACAATGAGTCATGTTTTAGTATAAGTATGTCCCAAATATTGTGTGAGACATACTTACACTACGAAATGATTCAAGGTTGATCAGAAATTTAAATTTAACCAGTCACCTGAATTTTATCTGGCAACCCTAAGTAAGTAATAAATAAAGAACAAACGGGAGGGAAAGTTTCCAAAGATTACGACTTTAAGTGCCCAAACTACAAAACTTTGTGCTTTAATATGATCATAAATTAACAGCTGTATTGTATTATGCAAATTTATGTTAAGTTATTCACTATCTGTCATCATGCTCCAATAAAAATTGTATATATGACATTTGGAAAAAAATGGCATCTTCTGATAAGAGTTTTTGTGTTGCATTTTGGTGGCACTGATGACCTTTGGCTCGCCTGAATGCTGCAGCCACGGACACGCAGGGCCGAGGTCTTTGTGAGGGACTCCCTGAATTACTTATGGTCTGTCTAGATCCTCGAGAATATCCCAGGGAGTGGCCAGGGGCTGCTTTCCCTCCATTTTCATGCCTTTCAGAAGAAATGCAAGTCAGCGGCGAAATAGCAGGAAATAGCTGTGCAGCATGAAGGTTAGCCTCGCTGGACGGGCGAGAAGGGAGGTGCTTTGGTTTTTAATCTCTGTTTGCCTTCACATTTCCGGGTGATTATACACAAAGGGAAGAAAGCAATTTCTGCTTTCTTTCTTTCTCTAGCATCGCTAGAGAAATGCCCAGTCGACTAATTCAACATTCGGAGTATAATAGATATGCCTTATCTCTGGGCTGATTTGCTTAATTTTTCACTGATGACCAGCACCCTCTTGGAGACTTCTGATATACCACCAGCATTATTACTACTATTATTATTATTATTATTAATTTTTAGCTTTTATAATTTTTTTTTAAATTGTGGGATATTATTTGTGGAAGAAATGCCGGTGTCTGTTCTAGAAAGGTGGGAGGACTTGACGTCAGGTCTCGCTAAGGGCACATCACGTCCCCAGAGCTGAAGCTTAGAGGTGGACAGGGAGCAGACGGCCCTGAGCAATCTTTGAGGAATGCCAGGCCGGGCTTGGAAGATGGGTTGTTTGCAAAAGGAATGACTGGGAGGAAGGCAGGTGAGGTCTGTACAGTTAAAAGGGGACTCTTTGTTCATCCAGAAGAGAAAATACAGACCCTGTCCTGCTGGGGGGCGGGGGCTACACCACGCTTGCTCTCCCACCACAAGAGCGGACTCTTCCTTTTCCAAAGACAGAATGTAGGGCCCAGGGCACCCTGGCTATGCTTGGTCTTAGGAGAGAGGCCGGCAGGCCCAGGTCTGGAGTCAGGAAGCCACACCAAACAGCGTGATCTTGGGCTAAAGCCCCTTGCCTCAGTTTCCTCATCTGTTAAACAAAGGGATTAGATTGCATGATCTCTAAGTTTCTTGTAACTTGAGCTCTCATTCATTCCTTCATCCAGCACTGAGTACCTCCTATGTGCTTGGGTGTGATGGAAGTCACTGCTCTCGGGGTGCCATCGGCCAAGCTTGTCTAGGGGTCAGCAAGCAGAAGTGTGTCATCTGCCTAAGAGACGCACAAGGAGAAGGAGGGAGCGAAGGAGAAGGGGGAGGGGATAGGATGATGGAATTCTTTCTAAAGTTACTGACTCCCGATTTTCTGAAAACGTCTGAGAAAGATAAATCCCTTGGGGCGTGGGGCAGGGCTCAGTTGCTTTCTTGGTCACTGACTTTCCCAGCTGAGAAGGTAGAGGTAGGTCTCTAATGGCCCGCCATGGACAAGTAGGAGGAGGTGCTCCTTTCTGGAAATTACTGATGGATAAGATGGGGCTCCAAGATGGAGCCCCAGCAGGGAGGGATTAAGCCAATGGACCACTTCATCCAGCGCTCATGGAAGTGAATGCACTAATCAGAAGGAAAGAGCATTGCAGCTCCAAAGGCTGTCAGATTTGATATAGGAAATCAGATTTGGAGCATCGGTGGTGTTTTCATCCTTTCTTCCCATCCTAGAAAAGGAGGGCAGGTACGCACATGTAACCGGACACTGTTTAGGTCTCAGCAATGGGACAGGATTTATTTTGCTGGATTATGGCCTGTCTCCCCAGAAATCTCATGCAGCCTGAGAAGGGTGTTCATCGGGATACCCGCAGACCTTATTAAGTGGGGACGGGGAGAAAAATGCTACTGGATATGATGAAGAATGACAGGTTTGACATATGAATTATTCCTGAGGGGAGAAACTGTCTGTCTGAAACCCAAGAAACAGAATGAAGGGAGGGATTCTGATACGGTGGATTTTCCGTAGAAAAAAAATTGTTTTACATGGAAATATCGATAGAATTTTAGTTTAAGACATGCAAGGGCAGGGGAGGAAAATGTAAATTTATCAGATGATAAGTAAAAGGAAACCATATATTTCTTGGCCTAGGTTTTTTTTTCTCTTTTTTTTTGCTATAGATTTTTTGTGTGGTTTGATCTGTTTATTGGTTGTTGAAGTAAATTAATTAATTTTTTATGAGGAAGTCTGACCCATCTTGATTTATTAGGATTTCTTAGTTCCTCAAAGCCAAAGATTTAAGTAGAAAATGCCATTTATTCTGATAACACCTTAGGTCTTTGGTGGCAGAAGACAAGGAGAGGAGCCCCCAAAAGAGGAGGAGAAATGACTCTGGGAACTTCCCGACATCCTGAGAGAGAGCTATGATGGGGCGAACGTGATGGTCATAAATGTGTCCCAGTGTGCGCTTCCCCATTTTGGACCAGCATCTGCTCTCATAGAACAATCTACGACAGACCTACTTGTCATTCCCAAGACAGCACCAGGGAACAGAGAGCTAGACAATCTGAGTTCACACCTAGGCTCTGTTTCCACCTTGAGCCATTCCCTTGATCTCCCAGTTTCAATTTCCTCATCTTGAAGGAAATATTTTCTCTATGTAGGCATACGAATTGGTTGTTAGACTTGCTTGGCCCAGGGCCAGGTTCAGATCATATGCTCAACAAATAGTAATTCTTCTTCTTCTTATCCATCATGATTATTATCAATATTATTTGATAATGAATACTTAATCCCAAAGGATCACTCCTTGGTAAAAACAGATTGGAAACGAGGCGTTTCTGAAGCAGACTGTTAACGTAGCTCACGTAAAGAGCATTGAGTTACAACTGGCCGCAGGTTCGAGATTGAGTTAAGGAAGACAGACAGAAGCCCCTGAAACAGTGAGTGACTCACCGTGACTCAAGTCCAGAAACAGAACTACCAGACGGGACACGTGTCACGGAACCTGAGACACTTGCCTTTGCTGTTTCTAGGTGATTTCTAATTTACGTAATAATCTTGGTTCGTAGGGCCCATTTCTTTACAGAGTTAGGTCGGATTTATTTAACACATAAAATGATTATGAATAATTACGGCGCTCCATAAATGTTTACTGTTACGACGATGACAGTGGTGACCACGTCATTAGTAGCTTTCTGGCCTACAAATCACTAATTGGCACCCAGGCTGGGGAATCGTTAAATGAGCTTTTCAAGAGGATAAAAGAGAGAGAGAAAGAAGGAGAGAGGCGGGCTCTGGGCAGCCAGAAAAACACATTCCCTCTATTCTGAGATAACCTGTGGCCTAGGAATTTCCCTCGCCTCCCTCGTCTTGTCCAGAAGGTGGAAACAGCCCCTTCCAGCCCCTGAAGGTGGGGCACACACCAGAGGACTGCTAGGCTTGGGATCCTCCAGGTGGAAGGATCCCAATTCCAAGAGCTGCCCCCAAAGAGGCGGGTCTGCTGAGGGTTCCAGATCAGTCCCCTCGTGGCTCTTGCCAGCAGTACCTTTGTCTCTTGGCTCTCTGGGTGGGCTGGGGCTAAACCAGCACAATCCCAGCAAACCCACCACTTCCTGGTGACCAAAGGAGTGACTTCTCAAAAAGTAAAATGCAAATCCAGTAATTATGCAGCATGTTTTTCGAGTTAGTCCCATCCTTACTTGTGCAACCCGAGGTCACTGTTAAAGCCAAGTTTGCAGAAGCACCGCATGGGAATATGGCACCGGCTCTTGAGCCTGGTGGCATCTTAGGATCACCTGGGGACTTTTATCTTTTTTTTTTTTTTTTTAAGATTTTATTTATTTAAGAGAGAGAGTGAGTGGTGGGAAGGGTCAGAGGGAGAGAGAGAAGTAGACTCCTCGCTGGGCAGGGAGCCCAATGCGGGGCTCGATCCCCGGACCTGGAGATCACAACCTGAGCTAAAGGCAGACGCTTAACTCCCTGAGCCCCCCGGGCACCCCCCATTCTTTTAAAGAAGCATGAAGCCTGGCCTTGCTGCACGCTGACTACATCAGAATTGCTGGGGGTGGATCGATCCCAGACATCTGTGGTTTCTAGTAAGTTCACAAGGACAGGGAGTGCCCCTGGCTGCCCTTAGGCTTTGATATGCACGTGGGTCTCAGTCCTAGTGGCTCGTGGATAGGAGAAGGAACTGCTAAGAGGTCTCTAGTTGCCTGAGGTCAGATTCCTCCTGGAGAAGGCCTGGGATCTGCTCTAGAACCCAGGCCTCAGTCTACTTCATTCAGAGACTCAGGGAATTTGGGGAGCACTCTGTAGGCCTCAGCGGGGAGCAGCTGCAGATGAGTGAGGAGTCGGGCGGGAAGAGCATCCTTCTGAGCTGAGGGCAGGCAGTACCTCCAGTCTCAGGGTGAGGAAAATGGCACTCAGCAGATGTTAACGGCTGGCCCCAGCCAGGAGAGCATCAAGTCCTGTGTCCTGACCCAGCGAGAGGGAGGACAGAGCTCACTTCTGTGGCACGGGCAAGAGCAGAAGAGGGCCAGGTTGGTAATTAGGCTGCAAGACAAATCTCTCAGATGCACGTTTTGTGCTCTTCACCGAAGAACACAATGAACATGAACCACAAGGAAATGCAACTAATGGAAAATTCCAGGGTCAGTGAACCCAAAGAGAGAGCCAGGGATGACTGGAGAACTTTGTACAATAAAGGAGACAGGCTCAGCCTCACCAAAAAAGGGAGAAAACCACCAAGAACGGTGTCTGTGGAGGGAGAAGGAAGCCCCGGGGCAGGAGGTTTGTCTCAGGAATGTTCCCGCTGCGGCGCGGGCGTCCAGGGAGGCAGGTCAGCGAAGAAGCTGCCCTGTGCCCTTCATCTTGCCCTGCGTGCGCCACAGAGAAAGAGCATATATAGACTCAGAGAATGGGCCTTGAAAAAGTCCCAGAAGGAGCGGGGAGAGCCACTGCAAACCCGAGACCTTCCGGGAAAGCTCATCCTTAGGGCAGAGAGCCTGGCTGACCGGCAAAGATGGGGCAGACGGACGTGCCGGATGACAGCGTGCGCCCCCATCTGCTTGGACAGCGGACATCATCTTGGCGCCATGGAAGTGTGCTGCAGACCCAGCTACAAGCTTCTACCCCGAAAGGCGGCCCAGAAGTCCCCCTTTCTAGAAGTGCCGGAGCCTTGGGTGACCCATGCCCCCAGGCAGGACACCCAGGATCGAGCAATTGCTCCATTGTCACCGAACACGAGAGACAACGCTGAGCACAGAGACCAAGTCATCGCGAGTCCCACTCCCAGCCAGACCCCTTCCACGTGTGTAACCCTTGCAAAGTCGCCTTCTTGATGCTTCTGTGATGGTGAGTCTTTCATGCCAAGTTGGTCAGGCCGCCGTACCCACATTTAATCAAACACGAATCTCTGTGGCTCTGCAGATTTTCTGTAGACGCGGCCGGCACATACAGTCAGCTGACTCGAAGTAAGGCTTCCCTTTGCTTACGGGGATGAGCCTCAGCCGATCAGTTAAAGGCCTTGAGAGCAAAAACTCAGGTCTCCTGGAAAAGCATAAATTCTCTCTCGAGGTTGCAACATCGAATCCAGACCGAGTTTCCAGACTGTGGGCCTACCCTGTGCATTTTGGGCTTGCCAGCCCCCAGTCACATGAGTCCTTTCATTAAGACCCTTCTCTCTGTTCCCTGTCTCTCCTCTTCCCCCATTGGTTCTGCTTCCCTGGAGACCCCTCACTGACCCAGCCCCTCTTTCCCCACCGATTAAATGGGGACGGTGACAGCTCTACTTCATAGAGCGGTGAGAGTCAAGTTTGTCTGGCACATAAACATTCAGTCGTCATCGGTGTCATCACTGCCAGCAAGGAAGTCTGGTTCGGCCCCTTCCTTTCACAGATAAGGAAACTGAGGCACAGAAAGGGAGACGATAGTAGAACATGTCTGTACAAAGGCCCTGTGCCCAGAATCGTACCTAGGTTCGTTCATTTAATCCTTGAGACAACCTTACAAGCTACGTCCTGTAGCTGTCCCCACTTGACAGAAAGGAGGACTGAGGAGCAGAGATTATTATGCCAGGGCCCCAGCCACACTGCCAGGGAGTGGCAGCTCGGTGCCTCCGTGTGCGCCGCTGGGGCCCGGGTCTCGGGGTCCCCTCTTTCGGGTGGCAGTGCTCCTTGGTCAGAGAAAAGTCTGAATGTGATGGGGAGCCCCCCTGGCCCCCTCTGTGAGCGATTCTGGACTCTGCAACCACGCAGTGAACCAGCAAGAGGGGGCACCTGCTGCCAGCAAGGGGTGAGAACTGCCTTTGAGAAGTGGGACCCCCAAAATAGTGATTGATGAGGCCAGGATACTTGGTTATGCCATTTTTATGAAAAAGTTTATGCTTTTCCACGAAACATCCTCCCCCCGGAGCGCCGTCCTTCTCAGCCACCTGAACCAGTTTCGCAACGAGCTGAAGTTCTTGCCTATAGCTGAGGAGGTGAGGAATTTATCTCCTGCCTTCCAGTCTGAAATTACTAATTAAAATGTGTCGGAGACGAAGCCCATCGCAAAAAGAGCCTGGGTGGCTTTCTAAAGCTGCTTGTTCATAACCGGAGGTAAGTTGATTGTCTTCTCATCTTTATAATAAGGATGCTTTGCGCGGGCTATCTGTTTTATGCTTTCTACAGCTCTGGCCCCAGTTCAGTCCCAGCAGGAGGAGGCCAGTGGAGTTTAATTACATTCCTCCTATAGAGAACGTTCAAGCAACGAGGCTTTGAAAAACAACTTGTGCCACGAAAAAGAAAAAAAAAATCAAATTAAGCGAATGAGAAACAGGCATTGCCTTTTGTGTCCTAGAGACCCAATCTAAATATTTAAATTTTAAAGACAGAATTCTAAGCGCTTAACTTTATAAACCTTACCTATCGCTATTCATAGGGGAGTCATGCATCCCTTCTGATCTGGAATATTCATATGCTTGGACTAACAGGCTTCTCACATCCCATATTCAACTGTAAAACAAAAATGCTAAAAAAAAACCAAAAACCCAAAACCAAAAAACAAATGCAACACACGCAAAACACCCAAAATAAAACATAATGCTGCCTTCAGTCCCCAGGAAGACTTTACTGGAAAAGAGAGTAAATTGAATGTCTGGGGCACAAACAGTTTAAAAGGTCCCTGTTCTCTACTGAGTCCCCAGTTTCCCGTCGTCTCTCTGTCTGTGGGATGCCCAGTCACGGGATACTAGTGAGTGTGGAAGTAACCCCCAGGCAGAAGCGGCCGATTTGCTGACTCTATTGGACAAAGGCCATGAACTGAGAGAGCACAACTAGGCAAGTGAGTGGGCAGTGGATCAAGATAAGTTTCAACCAATATAAAGATAAGGTAGTAAGTTCCTTGCGCCTGGGAGCATTCAAGCAGAGTGGTATGAATGTGTCTCAGCTCTCTGTCCTGGGCGGCAGGCTGCCCTCTATAGATGGCTTGTAAGATCCCCTTGGGGGCTAAGAGCCTGGGCTCCCTCTGTTCCAGGCCCCAGGGGAGCCCTGCGGGGAGCATAGTGACAGGACCATAGACGGCCGCATGCTGCCTCCATCTGTCTGCATCTCCTTCGGCCGTGGCCTTGTCTCTCTCACTCCCATCTCCGTCCTCCCTTCCAGGGTGAAATAGCCATGTTATCTCCCATGAACCTCCCTCTCAGATTTGCTTTCAGTTCATCTGCACTCAGAAAAGAAGGGGCATATGGTGTGACATTTGCTGGATCATTCATTCATCCTACGCCCATCTGTCGCGAGCCTACTATGTGCCAGGCACTGATGGAGGCTCTGGGATGTACCAGTGTGCCAAGCAGACAAGTCCTTGCCCTTGTGGGGCTCCTCGCCACGTAGGGACTTGATTATAAAGCCTCTTCCCAAGAGGAAGGGGCATTTTAATAATGGCTACTGTGTTGGAACAAAGGAAGGACCTCCAGATGGTGAGGTTTTAAGCCTAGTGATGGGCGGATGGAAGAAGGAGCAGGAGTCTTTAAGTTCACACCAGAGGGTACCACTCTGAGGTTCCCGCTCCCTGGGGTCAAAGCGGGTCAGTAGAGTCCAGTGCAGTGGAAAAAAAAAGTGCCTGTTTTTATCCTTTTATTCCAAAAGCTAATTGGGACTACAGCCCATCCCTTTGCTGTTTTAAGAGCCCATAATGTGAGCAATAGTTAAATAAATGAGCCACTCAGTTGAGAATCTAGCTCCGTGCCAAGAGGACCCCACGGCACACCGAGCCTCACCTATGGAGGCCGCTTTCCCAAGTTTAGTTTCAATTCTCTCTTTTCTGGGTTGATGTGCACCGACCCCACCAGCTTATTTGCTTAGCAAAGCTTGCCCCCTCCCGAGGCCCAGATAGTGAATATAAAATACCGGGAGTTGCCACATGAAAGGCACCAAACGTATGCTGATTGGTGTGGCCTGCTCCCCCAGGAGCCCGTCCTTTGCAGGTGGGCCCCCCCCTCAGCCGAGACAGAATCGCTCCGCGAGGACTCGGGATAGAGGTTCGCAGCATTACTTGCTAGAAATTCAAAGTGCCTAGAAATTCGAAGTGCTCAGCTGGGCAGCATAGGAAAAACACGCAAGTCCTTCCTGCTCTTCCACTGGCCTCTCACTGGCTCGCCCCACTGCCCTCAGTCGGGATATCCCTGCCCAAAGTTCCAGGCTTCGGGGGTGGCCAGCGGCTCCCGTGGGGGCAGCGGAATCAGGAGGTGGGGCAGGGAAGCTCTGCGTGTCCCTGATCTGGCGACCAGAGCCAGAACAAGGACAAGGGCAAGGAGACTGAACAGTGTTGCGAACTTGGGAGGGAGAGGAGAGGAGACGGAAAAGGGGCCTGATGACAAGGGGAGGGAAGACAGGGAGGGGCAGTGGAGCTTCTCGGAGTTCTGGATGGCGCGAGGCCTGGGGATCGGAGGTCACCGCTGAGGCCCAGGGGGGTGGCTCAAAGGCAGGGTGGGTGAAGTTGCTCACGGGGCGCACGGGCATGGGCTGGGGGCACCTCCAGGCAGCGGGGAAGAGTTTGGAGCCCCAGGTGGGGGCCCAGGAAGGGCTTGGCACTGGGCAGCACTTACGCGTAGCACATAGGGTTCCTGCCTTCCTGCAGGTGTCCCCAGGGCAAACGTGAGCAGGTGACCTGGATCACAGAGGTCATCGTGTGTACCTAACCGTCGCATGGGCAGTTAAAAACTGGGCCTGCCACCTGACCCAGGGTGATGGGTCCCCCGGCTTTGGGGACCCTTGGGTTGAGTTGTCTCGAGCTGTTTTCCTTCCCAGAGCTTGTCTGTTCCTAGCGGTGGCCACAGATGATGGCTGCCGGGATGGAGGTCTAGGCGCCCCTCTTGTAGGCTGCCGAGACTTCTCTGCTCTGATATTAGCTACAGGGATACCAAGGAAGGTGAGAGAAGCTCGTTTGGTAGGTCAGACGCTTCCAGAACGAAGGGCAGGAAGTGCGCTATTTGGACACATTCCGAGGTGTGTGGGGGGGGGGGGGG
>CM052806.1:80296417-80328920 GCA_028533885.1 Nasua narica | reverse complement strand
CCCCCCCCCCCCCCCCCCCCCCCCCGCCAACCTATCCGAGCAGGGGAAAAGTAACTAGAGAGAGAGATGTCAGGGCAGAGGGAAGGAGCAGAGCGAGCAGCCACTGTTTGTGTGGCCAAAGTACGTGTCTCCCGTGGGCCACGCGGATGCCGTGAAGGCATGGAAGTTCCTGCTCGAGAGGGCTGCTGGCTGCTAGGAGATCCCAGCACCCAGGGGCACGAGGCGGGAGGGGGCAGCGCTACGCTGTCAGGGAACCGCGTAGTGGGCAGGTCCCAGAAGTGCGCTGAACAACTCTTGCAGGGCCCCATGCTAGAGGCTGCCGCACGTAGGGGGGTTGCTGGGAGAAGCCTCCGTTAGGTAGGAATGGGGGATCTGTCAGAAGACCCCAACCCTGAGAGGAGAAGGGAGCAAGGGGCCCGGCAAGGATAGGAAGGAGGGTAAAAAAACAGACCACTGGCCCTCCCCAGGGCAGCTTCCGCAGGCCACAGGTCACCCTGAGCTAAGGAGATGGAAGGACGTTAAATTGGAGCTGAGACTGAAGTTTTAAACTGGACCAGACTAGTCTGGATTTTTTAATGCCTGAAAGTGACCAGAAATCTATGCGATCTATTGGAGGTATCATCAAGGAAAGGGAAAAAGAGATTCACCAGAGCACATTTAGAAGAAATACTTGGAGAAAACCTGAAAATTTCCATGTTTGCACTTCACTTAGTTCAGACTGGTGAATGTACTGGTTCCACGTCTGTCTGGGGACCACTAGGACAGGTCCTGTCTGGGAATGCAGTACGCCCAGAGGGGGTGGAGCTGAAGGATGTGGGGAGAGAACAACCTGGGTTCCAGTGAGAGAGTTTGAGCCCCTGCATCAAGCCACACCTGAAGGTAGATCTCCGGAGTCTTCTGTTAGGTGGGTCAATAAACTCCCTAGCTAATCTGAGTTACGTTTTCTATCACTATCAACAGAAGGAATCCTGACAGATACAGTATATATACACACTCTTATTCTTGGGGAGAGGGACACAGCTTTCATCAGATTGTCATAGGGCATTGCTAATAAAGGATATGGCTCAGAGGAAAGAATCCCTGGAGCTGAAATCTAGTGATCTCCTGCATCGGGCTCTCTGCTCAGCGGGGGGCCTTCTTCCCCCTCTCTCTCTGCCTCCCTCTCTGCCTGCTTGTGATCGATCTCTCTCTCTCTCAAATAAATAAATAAAACCTTTAAAACAATTGCAACTGCCAAAATAAGTTTTTAAAAAAGACGTCTATGTATTCCCATTTCTCAGAGATAGTCCCCACTAAATAAAAATCTTACAAAAAAAGATTTGATTTATTTATTTGACAGAGAGGAGAGAGATCACAAGTAGGCAGAGAGGCAGGCAGAGAGAGGGGGAAGCAGGCTCCCCGCTTAGCAGAGAGCCCTAATGCGGGGCTCAATCCCAGGACCCTGAGATCATGACCTGAGCCGAAGGCAGAGGCTTTAACCCACTGAGCCACCCAGGTGCCCCAGGATCACGACTTCTAATTCCTGAGCTCTTGCCCCCCCGTCAACCCACCACCATGTCTCCCACACTGCCGACCACTCTCTAGATGCTTGAAAGTCTTTCGTTTGACCTGTGTTCTGGTTCGTTTCCCTCTACTGCCTGTACTGCCTTCCTGGGATGGCAGCCACAACTCCCTCCGGCATGTGCTCTCCCCAGTTCTCAGTCCTGCGACGTGGGTATGATTGACTCTAGGGGTGGGGCTGACTGGCTTAAGCCCCTCTACACCCCTATTCCCATGTCCACAATAGTTGGTTCCAGAATGGGCAGTGACCTTCGCATCCCGACCAGAGTGAAGCCGGCGACTCTTGCTGAGAATTTGGGGCCACCAATTCTTTTCTCTCTTGGTAATGAGCAAAGAAGGCTGCATAGTCCTAGACATTGTAGGCGGGCTGCCTGGACTTTGAGAGGAAAGCACACGAGATTGGGGCCGCGACGAAGGACCAAGAAGACACTGGGACCTGAGCACCTATTTGACCTGGGCGAAGATTTGCCTAAAGCCACATCTATTCCTAGGCTGCTCAGTAATCTGTACTAATAAGTCCTCCCCTCCTCCCACCACCATTTTTTTGGCTTAAATCAGTTTGGGTTGGGTTTTGTTATGTGCTGTTAAATGTATCCTGATAGATAGACCCTTCAGCTCCCCTTTTTCCTCTTGCATCTCGGGTCCCTCCTCAGACAGACAGACACCATAAGTACCCATGAAACAGGATAAGATGGGTGGCGGGAATAGGTAGTAGGGTTATTTGGATGCATGACTTGTGGAGACTCCATGCCCAAAGAATATAGATTAATGGATCAGTGTCGACCTGGAGGGAAGCCTCATCCTGTTCAACATTTTAATCAATGACTTGGATGGAATGGGAGGCATGCTTAGCAAGTCTCAGATGACGCAGAGCTGGAAGAATTGCTAATATGACAGATGGCAGAATCAAGATTCAAAATTATTTTGACTGACTTGAGCAATAATAAGGATAAATATAAACTCTTGCATCTAGGCTGAAAAAAAACCAATTGTACACGCGGTGGATGGGGGAGACCTGGTTCAGCAGATGTCACAACAGTGAGGCGTGCAAAGTGGACAGTAAGCTCGTGATGAGCCCAAAGTTGAGGCAGTTAGGAACACAGTCAATGAAGTTTTCAAATATTTGAAATATCCCAATATTTGAAAAATGCCTTGGTGAAGAAAGGCTGACCATGCATCTACTTCCCCAGTGGGGTGAAGATGTGGAATTTTCTGGAAAGCAGTTTTCAGCTCGATATCTAAAATAAGTTTCTAAGGATTCGAAGAACAGGCCACTTCCCCTCAATTGTGACCGAATGATTATACCAGAATGGAATAGAAGTCTCTCAGGGTGGTCTTCCCTTTAAAAGCACAGATTTTAAAAACGATTTTAACAACTTGTAAGTCAAAGCAATACACACAAAAGCATCCAGAAAAATACGAGGTCATAAAGTTGCCTCGCTCAGCACCCTTGAAAGTTTGCTTCAAATTTCCCAAAGAGGAGGCTCATTTAGAAGGAATATACAGAATCCGGACTCAGCACTGACCGGCCCCACCTCACCTCACTCTGTTTACGGCCCTCGTCCGCATTTCTGCGTTGGCTTGGCCCATCCTTCTGTGGGCTCCTGTGAGTTAGGACTCCTTCCTCACACCTGCGCCCCAGGAGGAGCACTGACCCCACAGCCGGACCACTGGGAAACCACTCCTCGTTCCACTCCCTGACCCGTGACCTCACTCGAGGCAAAGACCTTGAGCCTCCCAACCCAGGCCTGGTTTCACCGACTGCCCCAGACAGTGGAGGTATATGCACAAGACATCTGCTTTTCTTTCTTCTCTTTCCTTTCTCTTTTCTTTTTTTTTTCTGTTGTTCTGAACGCCTCCTTTTACTCGCTAACCCAGAGAGGCGGAGAACAGGGGCAACAGCCCAATTTCATCTTATAAATGTAGAATGTGGTTTTTACAAGGAAGTTATCGATAACATTAAGTTTCACTTCTCCCAACACAAAATCACAAGTCCTGTGAATTTCGCACAACTGACTGTACTCACATATTTCTCATTAAAGCTGTCCACCTCTGTCAGAAGCTTCTCTTGGCAGTCAGGGTTGGTGGCCAGGAGGTAGGTGGCAAAAGAGAGTGTGTTGGTGACGATCTCATAGCCAGCGATGAGGAAGATGAAGGCCTGGCCCACGACCTCGTCCACGGTCAGTGACTTGGGCAGGCGGCCGGGCTGGCGTGGTCGGAGGGGACCCGTGGCACAGTCGGTGGAGGAGAAGACTTGTCTGACCATATCAAAGCTGTCCACCCCCACAGGGGTGACGGAATGTCGGGCATCCAGGATCAGTTGGAGGAAATCTCTCCGCCTCTACGGGACAAAAGGAGAAAATGCCCATTCTGGCCTCCGAGTCACATGAGTGAGATTTCTTGAAGCTCAGAAGAAGGAGACCCTCACACATAGTGGGGAATCAGCACCCTCACTGCAGGGTTCTCTGAAACGGCGAGAACCTAGAAGCCCCGAATGTCCCATACGGCACTCTGGTTCTCAGACTTCGGTGCAGCAAGCCACAGACAGTGATGCTGCCATTAAAAAAGGATGAGGCTGTTCTAACTGGGCTGATTGGGAAACGTGTTACGCCGTTTGGGGAAGGAAAAAATAGAGCACGTTGCACAACAATATGCACAGTGGAATCTCATTTCTGTAAAAATGGTACGTGTACAATATGTACAATTACACGTGTTTGTTCATGCATAGAATATGTCTAGCAACTTCTCTACCCAGTCGCTTTCAGGGTGCTGGAGGAGGTGGGAAAACCGGGGTGGGGGTTGGGGGCTTCGATTTTTTTACTTTATACCTATTTGAACTGTTGGTTGGCTGGTTGGTTTTCCAGCAATAAAACAATGAAAACATGGTACAGATTTAAGCCAAAGCACGTGCTCATTTTTTCCCTTATGGGCCGTTCAGGGCTCATGGGGTGGCCGTACCCTTTCCTCACACGGTAGGAAGCCGGCGGAGCTGGGAGCAGGAGGGAACTAGCTTTGGGGAAGCTTGTCTCATCCTTGGGTTCCCCCATCCTTGGGTCCCTTTTTCCCCTCCCTTAGTACTTAGAGCTTTCTTACGGTCTTCCCCTCCCTTATCAGCATGGATTCCTTTATGGTTTTCACTACCACTTACTGTAGACAGAAGCGTCTACATATTGCTTTCTCATTGACGAAGCACACCTCTGGCACTTCCCTTCTTCGAAAGGCCCGTGAATGTGATGAGTGACAGCCGGTCTGTTCCTCTTTTCCGAAGTTTATGGGGCTAAAGCAGCAAAAAGAGAGCGTCCAAACCACAGCGGGAACATACTGTGATTTCAAAGTATTTTACTTGGTGCAGCGTTTGTTCACGTCATTGGCTTCTGAATTTCTTTCGCGTTAATAACCTATGCCCCACACGTCAGCACTTAATTCCCTCTCGTGAGGTTATTGTTGCTTCCCGTGTTGTTGCCCTTTTTCCTCCGCAAGAGTATAAACGCGTCCAGGGCAGGACCCCGTGGCCCACCCCGGGCCCGGTGTGGTGCTGAACACGTGTTAGGTCTGTATAAATAATCTCACAAAGAACAATGCGATGCAGCAAATGCATTCTGAGAAAGGCTGTGTAGTTGGATTTGCTTACAAGTGCACGTGGTCTGTCGGGGGCGGGGCGGGGGGGACCTTGGAGCGCGAGGCCTTTGTAGCTTGCCTGCTCCCCAGCTTGCAAGGTGCCTGCCTCATGAGATTTCAGTAGGCCTCCCAGCTGAGCCTCAAGAACGTTGTGTCTCGGGAGCTAAGGCCCGGGTATCCTGCCAGCCTGCTCAGGGGAGCCGCCGTTGGCTGCCTCTTGCCACCCCGGGCCCTGCTCATTCTGATTTCTGGGCGGCATCGTCAAGGGCTGGCCCTCCCCAGATTCCCTCCTGATGCTTGGCCAACATGTTGGTGGCTCTTGGGGCTCCGCTGCCTGCCCTGGTCCCGTGGGGCAGAGTCGGGACAGGGTAGGGCACGATGGCCCATATGGGAGCTGAGAACCTTCCATTGCCTTGGCTCCTGGATGAGAATTGCCAGGCCTGGCAGCTGGGGAGTGTTAAACTCCTCAGGGCGCCAAGCAGTTGTCCCCAGGGCTCACCCGTGACTGTGCTGGAGGGCGGGGTGGGGACCCCGGAGGCGGGCGGGAGAGGTCCGGTAGCTTTTTCCAGCGGTGGAGCTGTGGCTGGCCCCCTTTCCTCTCCTCCCTGCCCAGACAGGCTGCTAGAGGGCCATGGGGCATGGCAGAAATCCGTCTTCACCTCCAGTTCCAAAGGCCAGCGGAAAGGGCTGCTCTCTGGGGCCCTCGAGCTGGAGAAGAGCATTAGCGTAGATGGGTTTCTTTAATTTGCACTGCATCACGGAGGCTGTGCGAACACTGCCCATTTAGGACTGAAACAGTGCTGCTTTATGGTTATAGCCAAGAAAAACACGCCCCCTGATAGATGGAGGTGTCTAACCTGCCCGTCGGCTAGAGCGTAGAAAAATATTTACCTTTTAACATCTGTGCTGCATTTTCTACTGCGCAAACACACATCTGCTTGATGGAATGTCTACAGAGTTCAGATGGGTTTTAAGCAAGTTTTCTTAGTAACCACATAGCTCTGTCTTGATGCGGGCAGTCCTGGATTTGTGGTTGGGAGGTTTTTCTCAGATCAACTCATTGTTTGAAACAAATAGCTCTCGAGTTTATAAAAGGAAGAGCTCGGGGCAATCCTAGTAATTGGATCTTTAATAAACCCCTCACCTCGTAGTAAGCCGTTCTTTTGGCGCAAACGATTTAGAATCCGCAGCCTGATGCCACAGCCGGTGGGTATCGGGCTAGGGGAGGGGTGGGGGTGGGACAGAACTGTCGTCAGGAAGCCCGTCAGAGCCACCACCCTCCTTCCCCAGGCTTCCTCCTCATTGCGGAGATGCAGGAACCCAGATGAGAATGTTCTGTCCTTTCAGGGGGCACAGCCGGGCCGGGGATTCCGGGCCGTCACCTCTAAGGGCGTCAGGTGGAGCTGGCCACAGTGTTGGGCCAACGGGCCGTGAGCGCCTTCCCCTGTCTTCTGCACCCAGACACCTTTGCTTCCCAGTGTCCGGGGGGGTGGCGGGGGGGGGGAGGGGAGGCCAGGCGGGACGAGGCTGCTGCTGGTGCCTCTGGTCACTGACTGACCCCCCAATCTCATTCTGGGCCCGTGGTGCAGCAGCGGGACTTCACTGCGCCCCTCGGTAAGCCCCCTGAGCCGGTCTTTGAAGCAACTCTCTCCAAGCTCATGCGAGTCCATTCCGGAGAAGACATTTCCGCCCTGTGCTTTTCCTTTTGAAGCAACTTCCTTGAATGGAATGAGGCCCTTAAAGAAGATCATTATACATGAATGAGTGTATCCAACAGTGAAATTATTTTCCCAACACCATAAAGTCCTGTTTCTGGTCTCAGCCAAGTTCAAACAACAACTATTTCCTGGATTCCCACTCTGCACCAGGCCCGGTGCAAATCTCTAAGGAGGAGGGAAGTCTCTGGGGCTCAGATGATGCACGAGAGAGTCCTCAGCCCCAAATTTTGCAGCCACATCCTCCACGCTGAAAGCCAATGGGGGTTACTTGCCAGCCGCCTAGACTCCCCTCTACTGCTGATGCTCTTCACATTGTAAAACTCCATCTTGCCGACTCTCAGTAGAACGAATGTGCCGATGGAAAGTCCGTGTGGGCGCATTTACCTAGAAAATTCTTTGGGGCTGCTATTGCCGGTGCTTGACCTAGACAGGCCATGTGTTTGGGGGCCCCCCTGTCAGAATGTGGACAGTTTGCTCTGGGCTTCTTTCCACCATCCTTCCCCTCTGTCTTCACCCTTCCCGTCTGTGTTCGCCCCTCCTCATCCCTTCTCCTGTCCTTCTAGTGCCCTGGAAAGCTCTGAGTGGTAGGCGGCTAAAGTCCAGTGTGCTGTGGTGTGGGGGGCGGGGAGGCAAGAAGGAGAGACAGCGGTGCCAAATTAGGCCCCGTTCCATTTCGGCGCGGTGTCCTCTTACGGTCCCTTACCTCTTCTGCTGCTTGCTGGTCCCGCAAGGCAGTCACATTCCTAATGAGTTTGTTAAAAAAGCCATTCAGTTCATCTCGGTTCTTATTGGGCAAAATCCGGGCCAGTGGGACCATTATGGATGGAAATGATACTTGAAAGAGAAAAACAAAAGCGACACTGAAAACAGGGCAGCAGTAACCTGGGGCTATCAGATGCCTGTTGCTGGGGAAGCAGACCCCCCGCCCCCCACCTCAGAAGCGGGGGCTCCCCTCTGGTCCACGGACCGCAGGGCTGGAGCCTGATTCCACCTCCTGACTCCTTTCTGCCCCTTGCACGTTGTAAGCACTTGATACATGTCTGTGCAGTTGGATGGACACTTCCATCCGGCCCCCAGGAAGTCAAGTTCATACTGAGAAATGAGTTTTCCGGGTCCTATACAGGAGGGCCCACGGTCTTCCTGTTCCATCCAGGAAGGACAGATGCTGGGACGTGTTTCACATCTGAGCAAGTGGGGGGAGCGGATCTACTTTCTAAACTTTCTGGACATTTGCATTTGTTTCCCCATGGGTAACTGTCCCCGGAGGGACCACCTGAGCGGGTCCCCAGTAGCTGCTGCGGCCATTGCTGGCAAGAATGCTGGCCCCTTGGGTATGTCCCTTGCTGTGCCCTCGGTGCCACGGCCTTGGCAGGGCCCCTGGGCCAGAGACACTCATCCCCTCGTGGAGGGGGACCTCGGCGGAGGGGCTGAGCCGCTGCGCGGTGGCTCAGAGTGGCCAAGAGAGGAGGGGGAGCAACGCCGGGACGGGAGCAGCCCACCGGAGGGCGTGTCCGTGGGCCTCCGCAGGTGGAGCGACCCCGGGGAGCGGCTCCCAGGGGGTGGCTGGGGCGAAGGGTGAAGAGGAGGCTGCTTTGACCCCCTTGGCAACCCCTTCGTACGGTTTCAGCGCGGAGCTGATGGAGCTGCCGGGGACTTCCACGGAAACGGACTCAGAAATGGGAACAGAACTGACCAAGGAATGGATACAATTTAGCAGCCCGGCGGGAAGGTTAGAAGTTAGGGCAATAATCAATAACAGCAACACTTCAGTACTTCCATAAAAGCAAGAAGATGCCGGAATTGGCCAGAGGGCAAAAACTTACTTCTTGAAATAAAAATAAAATAAATCGACCAATCCCCGTGACATTAGGTAACTGCCAGTCACCCTCCCTGTAGGATTTCTTGTTTGTGGGGCGCTGGGCTTCCAGCGGAGAAGACTTCTGAGGAGGATTTTGCTGGAGGGGAGGAATATGTCGTAGAAAACGAAAGGCTTTGGGCTCTCATCTTGGCTCTGCCTTTCTGCGCGGAGTTTTCTCATCTGTGAAGTGGGGACGAGGCAGATCTTGCTGTGGCGGTGGTGAGAGAGGCCAGTGCTATCGCCTTGCTAATGAGTGGCCCCGGCTGGTGACAACAGAAGCCTGGGTGGTCCCAGGAGCGTAAGGTCCCTGCTGGTGGAGACTGCAGGGCGACTCTCAGAGACCCCTCCAGTGCCCCTTCCTCGTGCTGGGGGCAGAGCCCTGAGAGCTGCCAGGGGGTCTGACCAGCTTGCTGGACCCCGGTCCCCGCCCCCCGCCCCCCCCCCCCCCCCCCCCGCCCCGGGCCAGGGCCGTACTTACAGATTAGAACCAGCACAGGCCTGGGGACGGAGTATGCAAAGAAACGCCTGCAGTACGTCACAAAGGGGTCCTCGGGGGCCTTTCGGGAGTCCACCTGGGTGCCAAAGGCGACACTGGCAACCACATCTGTGGCGTAGTAGCTGTAGCATCTGCGGGAGAGGGAGCCATTTGGGTTTGGGAAGGACTCTGCCATTGGCCGGGCCACTGTGCCCCCCAAAGGGGCCCGGCTCCACCTGCTGCAGGGGGAAGCTGCGTGCAGAGCCAAAGTGAGGGGATGGGATCCCTTGAGCATGGGCCGCAGCATTCAGGAGGAGACACGAAAACGGACTGGATGGCTGATGCAAACAAAGACTGGGGAGGGGAGGGAGCATCCCTTCCTCAGCTCTCCAGCTTCAGGCAGCCTGAGTCAGCCAGCTACAGTCCAAGTTCAAGAAGTAGGCTCTAAATCTCCCTCCCCGAGCAGGAGGGAGACAGTTGACCCAAAGCCCACGCGCATCGCCCCACAGCTGTGCAGAGTCCGTCCAAAGCCAGGATCGAGGGGTCCACTGGTATGGAGCAAGTCGAGTGACGAATTGGCAACCTGGTGGTCTAGTTTAGTTTTATTAGTTCGTCCCCCTCTTCCTCCTAATGATTTTACGGTTTCTCTGAGTAACAGACCAAAAACAAGGGCGCTTCACACTCAAATAAATAGAAGACAACTTTGGGACCAGCCTCACGAACATGTGTATACTATTACAGAAAACACGCGTTGCACTTTAGAAACAAACAGAAGGGAAAGTGTCTGGTAATAGCTCCAGGAAAGTTAACCTCTTCGGCTCTAGGAAACCTGCCCTCAAAGGGCCATTTTAAGCCAGAATGATCCTTTTGTGCTATCTTGCAGGAGCAGTCAGGTGAAGTTATTTCTAAAAAAAAGCTACCAACGGGATATGCATATCCTGTTATAATGGAAAGTTCTTTTTTTTTTGTGGCTCCATGTGGGGTGGGGGTGGTGGGCACACTCGGAGTTCCTTTTCTTTCAGGTTCTATCACCAACAGCTTATCGTTAACGAGTAAGTGACTTCTCCAGATGACTTCTTTTATTTTGACCTCTTGATTGAAAACATTCCTACAACCGACTACCCATGTCCCCGCCCTAGCGAAAACAGTTTGCCTACTGAGCGTGATTGCGTCTGACCCTAACCGCCCAAGAGTTAAGGGTTTTTGAGTTAGTTATTTGCTTTGCTTTCATAGTTGCTCTTTAACCAACTCACACAGTTCATGACCAGAGAGAAAAGTGTGTGAGAGGATTTTGTAAACACCACGGCAGGCTGTGAATGCTGGTGATGTTTATGTTATTACTTTATGAGCAGTGGTAATAAGAACGAGTCAGCTTCTGGCTGGCCTGCCTCTCTCACCCTACTCCTCCTGGGCTGGAAGCCATAACTTAGCCTAGGACAACTGGAGGGGAAGCCAGATTATCAGTCATTTAAATTCGGCGTCCACCGCTAGGTCCTGGCTTCTGGGCTGAGGTGCGCAATTCTTCTTGCTGTAAAAATGCATGGACTTTCCCAGCCCCGCCCACCCCCGCCGGAAGCCTGTCCGCTCCCCACTCCTGCATCTGCAGCGGTCACAGAGTGTGCCCCCCCCACACCGCTGCCCACTCAAGGCTCCCCTCTACACGCCGCACCTACCCTGGGCTTTGTTCATATTCTCTTCACATCCTCCGTGGGTTTCATTTCTTCTTCTTATTCAGTCCACCCATGCTTTTTATGAGCTTCTAGTATTTCCATAGTTTGCTGGTCCCAAGGTAATTGTCCAGCAATTATGTAGAGTTACAAGAAGCAGCAATTCAAACGCGCGATTTCTCATCTGTCATGTATCCGGTTAGCGCCCTTACCTCTGGATGTCAAATGCGTCCCCGGATTCCGCATAGCGTTTTAAGTGAGCCCGGAGCAGATCGCAGGCTTGGCTGATGAGGGGCGTCATCTGATAGCAGATAACAAAGGGGGTAATTAGGACACCATGCAGGGAGCACACCTAAATTAGCTGCAGATAAAGAGGTCATGTGTGGCGCTTCCTGGGAAAACAGACATTATTTTCAAGGTAACTTTCTTGCAGCTAAGAAGCAAGAGGAGGGTCTGAAATTCACAAATATTGTAAAAATACAATAGCTGTAAATGTCTGTTTTGGCTTAAGCAATCTGTTCTTTTGGAAGCAAAAAGAAGAAAGGATTTAGAGTAAATACTGTGAAATAATTACAAAAATGATCATTAAGTGCTTAGACAGAAATGAGAATCAGTACTGGGTTTCATGACATTTGGTTAGCATTAGAGAGTAAATAGACCACAATCCATATGTACTCTCTCTGGAATTAGCCCAAATCCATGTTTGCTTGGTTCCAATTATACTTTAGATCTGCTAGAATATAGAATCGCCTCCAAAAGAACGTAAGGTCGTTCATTTCAACTTTTTACTCAACACAAAAATCACTTTTAGCGCATTTCTGATGGATGGCTATTCATTCCTGCTTCAGCTGCTTAAAACTCTGAATACGTACGTGTAAGGGAACCCTTGACTTCAGGGGGCCTTCCGTGCCCACCCGGGAAAATTGCGGAATTTCCTTTTTTTTTAACATTAAAATATTTTCATTATGGAAAATGTCTAGGATATGCACACACAGAGAGAATGGTATCGTGAACACTCATGTAATTATTGTCCAGCTTCATCACGTTTGGATCTCATTTTTGGCTGCCGTCACTCTGACCCCGGCAGTCTGGCTCACACGGGTGGAATTCTTCGCGGAGCCTGAAGGCCACTCACGTGATCTTACATTTTCTCCTGTATGTTTGCAAAGCCGAGTCGGAAATGTCGAGGGGACTCCTTCTAACCAGTGCCCGTTCTAGAGTAACACTATAGCTAAAGCCACATGCCATAACAAACTGTTCTGAGCATTTCTTGTGGAAAGCATTTTTTGCAATGTAAATATGTTCAGATTTTATGATTTTGACACTAGACTGTAACTTCCTGAGGGCAGGGAAGATTTTTGTCTTTCTGTTCATTTTGAACAAAAATGCCTAGCACCTGGTAATTATTGTTGAACGAGGGAATGAATTTGAATGGTTATTTAAAACCCAGTCTTTGCCCTGAAGGTCTTGAGGCTTTAGGGAAAGTTATAGAATGCTAATCTACTTGTTAGAAGGTATGTTGTACTTAGGCAAAAATCTGCCCCCTCTAACAACCTCTCACGGCTTTTAGTAGACTTCTTCCATGTGGTAGAGCTTCAAATATACAGCTCGCAAGCACTGGTCCTCCTCACCTCTAGGCTCTTGTTCCCCATCCCTTCAACCTCTCCTCACGAAACACGGTCTGCGCACACTTCTCCATTCCTCTCTCTCTCTCTCTCTCTCTCATCAGTGTTACTCCTAAAAGGCAACTCCAGCAACGGAACACGATATTTCAGGTGAGATCCCATAAATCATAAAGGGATCACTTCCCTGCATGCTAGTCCCAAGCCCGGGTGTATGGACTTTTTGAGAAGACGTAGGATAGGCAGATGTGAGGTTCAGGTCAAAAAAAGCTACAAAGTCTTCTTTCCACGAATCATTACCATATGCAATTGACTTTTTGACACTTCAGACTCCATTCATTAGAAAAGCTTTCTATTTATGTTACATTTATTGCTGTAAAAAGTTGTCCTGCCATGTGTTTTGAGCAGAACAATCTTTCAGTTCCCCCAAGACGTTCAGGTGGTTGGAGAAGCCTGGCACAGTGGGACAGCCTGGGTGGCTGCTGGCCAGATGCTGGAGGGACACGTGGCTTTGTTGGACCCCTCCGTCCGGGAGGTCTGCAAGCCGTCCCATGTGTTCTAGAGAGAAAGGACAGAACGATGACACCGGGGGCCCAAATGTTTGCTCTGGGAGTTCTCTCTGGAGGAGGTGGTCCTGAGAAGCCGAAGGACACTCCTGGCGAGTAAGAGTGAGCTGAGTTCCCAGAGCGGGGACAGTGGTCCGGGCGGCACCTCTGGGCAGGTCAGGAAGCAGACGTTCAGGGCAGAAAACACCTCCCCAATCAGTGGAGAGATGGAGGAACATCTGAGATTCTCCCTTGTTGCCAAGCCTTCTGGGAGAAGTATCTGGAGAGGAAAATTCTAAGAAAAAGGACTTTCTGCTCATCCAGCGTCAAGGGCTTAGAGCACTAGAGTGATTGTGCTGCTCAGGGTAGGTGGGCCCCGGGGCCTGCTCCCGCGTTCAGATCTCACTTCCCGTAACATTGGCTGTTCCTTCTTGTTGGATCTGAGATTTGGTAAATGTGCCTTCTAAACCTTCAGTCGGTTGGTCAGTGTGTACCCAGGAGCAAACACAGGGCCCGTGGCCCGCCATTAGACAGCTGCTTGAGGGAGCTACAGAATTGGGCAGTCATCACTGTTTCTGGCTCTTCGGCCAGTTGTGCGTGAACCTAAGTAAATAGCCAGGCGGCAACTGATCGATAAGTCGGCTGGGGAAGAGTTTCTCAAATGACTTGCCAAAACAGAAATGGAATTCACCTCCTATGCCTATCCTAGAGTCCACTCAAAACAGGGATAAGAATGGCTACCCTGATTTATTCTTGGTAACTCTGGGGGGGCTCTTCATAACAACTGCATTCTCTCCTAAATGTTCACCCCCTGTCAATTTAATAATCCCTCAGTATAAAAGTGCGTGTAAATGGGTCATTTTTAGTGGCCTCTGGGCCACCACTCTCAAAAAATCTTAGACTACCTGCATGTTTGGAGAACTCTACTGTCTCATCCACATTTCTGCAACTGCCTTCTCTGGCTTTCTTCTTCCATTATTTTAATAAACTTAGTGGTACAAGTGAACTCTATTTTAAAAAAATCCCATACACCAAAATTTCTCTTCGATTTATTTTAGAGGAATAAGAACTTGGTAAAAAAGGAAAAATGCTGTTTGAAAGGAAATCTTTTTAGATATCAAGCTTACAGCTTCCTTAATGTAACAAAAATGGTATGCAACATAAAATTGGATTTATACTCAACTGTTCTTCTTTATGCACAACTTTATGCCCCGTGCATAAAGAGGGGCCCACCCGTACACAATGCGGTCATATGCTGGGCAGTGCAAAGGGGGGCTGGACCCACCACTGCCCACTCTCGGTTCCTCTGTTTGTAGCTAGAATGCTTTGTGGCTGACTAGCATGATTGTAATTTTCTACCATGCTCTGCCTGCTGTCTATTGCACTGAATGGATAATGACATTTTTATTTGGGTTAATGTGATATGAGATGGGGCATGTAATATGAAAAATGTTTTAAGAAGCAATGCAGAGAAAATACTCTAAAACCGTGGAGCAGATCTGTATGTTGGCCAATAGGCATCGTTTCAGGCTTTCTTCCTTGCATTATACACAAGTAGTTATGGAATATTCACTCTCACATGAGTTGCATACAAACAAAAGCTCTCTTTGATGGGCTTGCAATCATCTTTCTACAACCCACAAGCCCAGCACTTACTCCCCTAGATCTGCAGACGAGCAGGCATAGGTGGCTTGTGCAAACACGCACGCACAGATGAGCATACAATGCTGTCGTCAGATCTTAATAAAAGATTCTCATTTGATTCTTATGTTTCATCTTCATAGGATAATGAGAAATTTTTATTTTTTTTCCTGTATTTTTCATAACGCACAGATGTGATACTTACCAGAAAAAATACTAATGTTATTAGGTTTTAAAAGAATGATTTCTTCTTGGGGATGACAGTCTAGCAGCCATGCCCGGGGAGAAAGGGTTCCCATTTTGCTTCTTTCACCTCTCACATGGGTTGGCTTTATTCTAGATGATGTTGAATGTACAGCTGGTCGGCCATTTGGAAACTAGCAGTCACCCTTAAGGGTAAAGTACCACTCTCAGCCTGGGGAAGAAATTCTTCAGGGAAGGAAGTCCTTGCTCTTGACTGCTCTGTACCTGGAGTTGACTATTATTAAATCACCCAGTTTAAAAAAAAAAAAAAAAGTGGCTTTCTTTCTTTTCTTTTCTTTTCTTTCTTTCTTTCTTTCTTTCTTTCTTTCTTTCTTTCTTTCTACAGACTGTATCTGAGGATTTCTGAGTCAAGGTAGAGACAGAGGGCAATAGAATTAATTTAAAAAGGTGGAGACAGCTTTCTGAGTCGTCAAGAGAGACAACTCGTGGGATAATAACAAAGGGGGGCTAAGAAATTCTCTTGCTCTCATAGGCTTTCTACTCTTCCTTTGAGGTGATTTCCAGAATTTCATCAGTGGAGTTTCCTTCTCCACTGTTAATCGATTGAAGAGCTCTTTCTGTCTTTCTTCTCTGAGGCTAAGATACTGACCTTGTTGAGTGCACTTGACCCCGGGGAGAGCAAATATTCAAAGCCACTGCCAGTTATTAGATTTCCTCTCCTTGGTATTTTTTAGTTGTGTGACCTTGGGTGAATTGCTCAACGTCAGTGAATCTATTTCTTCATCTTCAAAATGGGGTAATAAGACCTTCTTTGAAGAGTTGCAACAGTGATTAGAAATATATAAAAGATTTGGCCCTAGAAGGCACACCAGCTGTCCTCTGGAAGACCCTCATGGTCCCAGACAGCTTTGGATGCCTGGCACCATTTTCTTTCCTCTTATTCTTTATAGACAAGACCCCAATGAATCCACTTGTTCTTGACTCACCATGTTAGCATTAGTTCCTTGTTTCTCTCCCTTCATCTTTATCTCCCCATTGACTACTCTAATTCAGGCTTTGCCACCTGTCACCTGGAATATGGCTGTCATCCTTGAGAACAAAGAAACATAAGCCTCTTTGTAGTTTTGGTACTTTGTATATTGCTGGACACATAGGTGGACTAAAAACCAATTTTCAAAGAGTTTTATAGCATTCTTTTCACTTTTCAATCCATTCTGTACTCAGTCACCAGATTGGTCTAATGAAAATACTTGTTATCTATGTATCCCCACTGACTGAAGGACATAGGACAAGCTGGTTATCCTGTTTTCCAAAGCCCACTAAGAAATGGATCCTGCCAATAACCATGTGAGTAAGCTTAGTGGATCTTCCCCCAGTCAAGCCTTCAGATGAGGTCACAGCCCAGGCTAAATGCAGAGACCCTGAAACAGAGGCAAAGCCATGCCAGATTCCTGACCCACAGACACCATGAGCTAATACAGTTTTGTTGTTTTAAGCTGCTAAGTTTTGGGGTAATTTGTTAAACAGCAATAGGTAATGCATGCACTTTCAATGTCACCCTCTCATGGCAACTCCTGTATGTTGTCATTTGTTGTTGAAGTTTTCAGTATTTGTTCTATCAGGAATGAGCTCAGCGTGACCCATTCAGTTGCGTCTCTAGAAATATCTATGCGATGACAGATTGAATGTTCCTTGAGGGCCTTGACATAGAAAGAACATTAACTAATCGAAGGGCTCTTTCTGTCTGGGCACGAAGGCCTTGCGGTTTGCCAGGAGCTGGCTCTGTGTGAAAAACCTGGTGCCCATGCTTGTTCTACCTCATACTTGGGGCAAGTCAGTTGAGTCTGAGCTGGGGTCCTCACCCCCAAACAGGGGCCTAATTGCAGTGCCCTAGGAAGTCCCTTTCTATGGACATTCTAGGATTTGAATGAGGTCAGTAAGTATCAGATTTAGACAGTTACCTAGGGACCATGCAAAGAGTAGGCAACTTCCTCGTCTGGCACAGTGAAGGGTTGGATCCACGAGCCTCTCTCCTTGCTCCAATATATCCCACCCATAAGAAAGTCTTTTTGTATCTCTTTGATGCATTGACTTCAGAATTACATAAAGACCTAAATCTGGTTATTTTTATGTTTCAATAATTTAGTAAAAGTGAGAATTAGAGATTTGGATCCTCTGACTCCTGGTTTGTTGCTTTTGCCTCTGAAATCAGAATCCATTTCCTTTGTTCCTCAGTCAATTGATTTCTAGGTTATAATTTCACTTAATGCAGCTCTGATGCCATGAACTTGGAAAACAAACAAACAAACAAATAGCATTAAACCTTTGGAGCCTCCTGGAAATTTGAACCGGGTCAGCCCGAAGGCTAGAGAAGACACATTTCCTGAGCAGGGAGAGGGAAAGAGAGGGTCCGTTCTGCATTATCTCATACTTCTAAACTGAGATGGCCCCCACACTTTGATGGTATGTAGGTGGGGTGACTCATTGGTCTACATATGAAGAGGGATTCAGAAAAGAGCCTGAGCAGAGGGCTCCACCCCGAGATGAAAATATGGCCCCCTGAAGCCATCCCCTCCCCGTCCCCCTTGCCCCCTCGGGGCCGTGGAAAGTGGAGACTCCAGAGGTATGACTTGCGACTGTCCTCATCTGCACCGGAAGCGTCTGTCGCAGGATCTAGGGGAAGTCTCCCATCCTGCAGGCTAAGCGGCTGAAACCTCTTTCCTTCCTCCCTCACTTTCAAGTACTTAATAGCTCCTCGCCCTCCACTGAAGCTTGCACCAAACACTCCCCCGGCACAGAACTCTCTGTGCCTCAACCTACTTTCCCAGTTTTTCCTCACCAATCCCGTACATGTACCCTGTGTTCCAGGCAATTTGTTAACTCCTCTGTTCCCTGAACACATCCTGTACTTTTTGTCCAGACGCCTTTGTTCCTGCAGCTCGGTCCACTTGCGACGCTCTCTCTCTGTCAAAGCTCAGTAAGATTTTCAGGACTCACTTCCAGTGCTATCCCCTGCCCCCCAAAGTGGCTTCTGCTGCTCGAAAGAGGATGTGAACTCTGTCACCATTTTCCACGGCTCAGTAATAATGTAGAATTTATGCACTTTGTTGCCCTTCTACATTATAAACCCCTTAAAGACAGGAACTAATAAATCTTCATTGAATTTTATGAATTTAACGTTTCATTCTGTTTGGCACTCTCAGACCTGTGGGCAATGTTGTTTTGGAACTGATGTCAGATGGGGATTTTCTGAATAAATGAGGGTCAGCTAATGGGGATGGGAGATGGTATTTAAATGTATTGTTGGCTTCAGAAATAATAGAAAATAATAACTCCTTAAAGTGCTTTAAACCGATGGCTAATGAACATAAAATTAATACTGGTTACCAAAATTTATTACCTCCTTCTGCCCCCTTAGATATTGAAAACATCCATGACTTATTTTTATGCAGAATTTCCTGCTGGTAAGTATCAGCTCTAGCCATCTAGGTGAATAATCAAGTGTCATTTCTGATAAGTCACTGGTTCCTGTCAAGGGTGGTGACCAATTAGAACTCACCCCAACGAGGAGGAGGCTGCTGATGTTGCCAAGCCGTAGCCAGGCTGGGAGGCACGTTTAGACGCTCGTTTAGATTTAAGCAGTGGCAAGTCGGAGTGACGCTGTGGTTCTAGCAAAGGAAAGCCAAATCATAACCCAGGATGGGGTCCCTGTGATGAGGAGTGTGTTTTCTTTTAAATGCAAATGGGAAAGGACCATTTTAACCAGAATTTAAACAGTCCATCATTACACCGATTTTAATTAGGAGGTTAGGTGTCAGTGGGATACAGCTGTGTCGAAGGATAATGGTCTCTCGCTGCTGGATAAATACCCAGACATTCTGGAAAATGGGCAGTGGTCAGGCAGAGACAACGTATTTTCGGACTCGCAGGGTTTATTACCACAGCCGCACTTGGTCATAATGACTTCCATTTTTATTGTTTGGAAGGATTAAGAAATACAAGCAAATATTAAAAATAGACCGCTGGAGGCTCATGCAGCCGAGAGAGAGCTGCTTGCGGCGACATTCTGGGGAGAGCAGGTTCTGTTCTAGAAGCCCTCGTGCACGATCGTCTGAAGAGCGTACAGCGAAAATTTAAAGGCCAAGCCACACCGTGATGAAGACCGTAATCCTGCGAAGACTTTTGCCCTGAAATGATCGCAGCTATGCATTTACTCATAAGCTGGCTATATCAACTTAAATTTTTTAAAATTGTAGTCATCCTGGAGTAATATGTCTTCTCCAAGGCAGGAAAGGCCTAGAGGGAATAATAACCACATCTGCCGCCGCCTTTTAGATTCATACATTATTGACTGTGCCTTCCTGACAGGAAACATCTGGATGAAAGTGAAAAATTGGGCAGAGCGCTGGATTCTTGGCGACCGTGAGAGATACCAGCCTTCCCTGTCAGTCTGTTTTTTCTTTAACTGAGTCCCTGTGCACAGAGATGCGATTGGCTCTTTTCCTGTTGGGTGACACACCCAGCCAGGCTCAGGCTGTCCTGTATCTGCTCAGGGGGTCACCATCAGCTTAGTGATGTGGGTGAATGAAGAAATACCTGTCCCTTCTTTGGTGCTTTGAGGACTGAGAAGACACCAGCCACCGTATTTGGTAGGCTCCGTGATCCATCCGGTTTGGAGCCTGGTCCCCACTAGAGGCACTTAAAAATGGCGTCCCCCATGGGCTTTACCATCAAAGTCACAGCGCCCCGTGGCCTCATGTCTCCCAGTAGCCGGCTTTGACGTTAACGACCCGTGTTTTCACCTACTAAAAACTTATTTGAGCCCAGAACAAACAAGGTTAAACAGATTGCTTCACTGCAAACTCTCCCAACCCATTAATACGCTAAGGTACATAGCAAATCTCTCAGAAGATGGTTGTCAGGGGTGCCTGGGTGGCTCAGTTGGCTAAGTGTCTGACTTTAGCTTAGGTCCTGATCTCAGGGTCCTGGGATTGAGTCCCGTGTCAGGCTCCCCACTCAACAGGGTCTGCTTGTCCTTATCTCTCTGCTCCTCCTGGTCATGCTTTCTCTCTCTCAGATAAATAAATAAAATTTAAAGAAAAGATGATGGTTGGCAATATTTTATGAAATTGTACGACCATGGGCCTTTTTGATCCTCAATGATTTTAAATCCTTTTCCTTGGTAATAATTCATAGATTTGAAGTTCATTATCATGTAAGTATAGTTCTGATGTTTTCCTCTTAAGTGTATTATTTTATTCTTGGTTATACTGAAAGTTAGCTGCCACTTTTGTTACACAGTCTTACAAGAGTCTTAGAAACTTGTTCTAATTGACTTGATATTTATAAAATCAGAAGAGCTTAGAGGAATTTACAAATGTGTAGATTGCTCTGTATGCTCCCTCTTTCAGATGAATGATAAATTTAAAAAATAAAATTAGTGCTAACCTGGGTCCCCAGGAAATCCCCATTATTTATATTTTCCCCTCAGAGAAGAATTAATTTAACTCCAGTTTTGTTCCCTAAAATTAAATCTATTTACTTTCTGACCCATAATAAAGTTTTACACAACCCCAGGGTTACTCATTAATAGTCTTTGGTAGAGAATCTAGCATATGAGACTCTGAAAATCTCAATAAGTCTACTGGTTGCCCTTTTTTAAAAGTTAATCTTTTAGGGGACCAGGTGAACACTCTGGCAGGTCAATTGGGCAAAATATTCCCTAATTAAAAAAAAATCCATTGTTTTCCCAGCAGTGCTCAGCAATCCTGTAATATAAACCTCAATACTTGGCTCTTATGGGACTATGATTTCGGTGGCCTCTTCTGGAATCAGGAATGTAGCAACCAAATTTTCACCAGTGCTTTATCTTTCTATGTCATCCCTAACCTGAAGCCAAAAACCAGTTTTATTTTAAGTAATATAAAATTAAATAAAATTTGTGATTTAATGCTGATTTCAAGCATTACTGACCAAGGCTGCCCAACACGCACACAGATAGAGTCGGCACCATCTTGACCATTTGAATATTAATGACACTTGCAGACGCAGGTAGGAGAGGGCATGGACTGCCAAGGTGCTAATGGAAACAAGCTGCCGAATATTCCAAGGGAAGACAAATCTTTATTTCATGAATAAATTCTGAAGTTTGATACTGGAAGTCCCCAAGCTACTTGTGAATTCAGCAAGGAATGAAGATATTGATATTTCAAAGCTATTTCGGGGAAAATGGACTCAGGTGTCCATAATGGAGTGGAGAACAGGCTCGGGTCTGTTGTCCGAGCTTCTCTTGTCATCTCTGCCTCCTCCACCATGTGTCCCTGTGTGCCTCCCTCTCCTCTCTATGTCCCTGGGACTTGCTTTTTCTGTTTCTACATGTATATACCTGTGACTCTCCAAAGAGAAAGCCAACAATGTGCCTGATGCCCTTATTTAAACTTTCCTTGATAAAATTATTCCCTTATATTTTTCCTTTATCTTAGTCTTAACATTTATCCTTCAGTAGAGGCTTCCTGGCTCTTTGATTCCCCATCCATCCATCCATCCATCCAGTCATCACTGAGTGTGCATGACGTGCCTATTGCCATGCAGTTAACGATAGAGAAAAGAGGAGTAAATGGGATGTTAGCCGGTAGTAATGCTACAGAGAAAAACAGAGTGGGGAAGGGGGGACAGGGTTCTGGGGCCCAGCTCCTGCAAGTCTGGGGAAGCCGCAGTTCCTTGATGGTCAGGCGAGGGACCAAGAGGAAGACTCACTCCAGTGCTTTCCACTCTGGCTCTTTTCAGAATTATAGCAGGAATCTTGTAAAACATACAGGTTTTACACCCATAGGAGTTCTCATTCTGTAGGTCCTAGAATTATGTGTTTTAACAAGGATTCTAGGTGATTCTGTTATAGCACGGGGTTTGAGAACCAGTGACCTAGAAAGCAAAGACTTTAACCTAGAGGTTAAAGACTAATGAAGCATCCAGAAACCTGGAGGGTCACTTAGGCTTGGGGTGGGGAGGTAGTCAGGGACACTAAGACTGGCACCCTGCCCTCCCATCCTCTCCCCTCCACCCACCCTCCACAGGACAGCAACTACCCCCTTGTCACAGCCTCCATCCTGCCTGCACTTTGGTGCAGAGTGACTCTCTGTGCTCAGTCCCAAACCTTGCTCTCTTCAGATTCCAGGGGAAGCTGCTTGTGGAATGAGGAAGACTCTTTGCTCTCCCAAGAATGTTTAGCTTCCAAGACCACTGTCTCAATAGGACTTGAGAAAGCCTGATGTGTGTGCAGGTCAAAACTGAGCACGGACCTCCTTGTTCTGGAAGGCATTCCCTGCTTCCTTCTGAAGCAACACGCACCACTCATTCAGGGCAGGAAGGAAGATCCCAGGGGACACGATTTGTAGAGCACAACACGCACAGACATTGCTTTAATGTTTGAAAATATTATCCTTGTCATACAGTTCTTTGGGCTGGTGTTCCTTTCTACCTAAGCAGCGTTTAAACACCTTTGACTGCTCCTTCCTGCTTGATGCGCATTTCCCTTCCATTCTCCTGGACTTCTTCTGCAGGCTGCTCTTCCTTGTAGGTCTCTCCTCCGTCCCTCACTTGAAGATGGCTCTCGCCACCACCCTCTTCTCGTCGTATACTGCACGCGCACTGGGCATGAGCTCGCCCTGTCTGTGTTTTGGACGACCATCTTTCCTGCTCTCCTCTCTCGAGCTCCTGATCCGCAGTCAGCTCCTCCCCGCTCCTGACGCATCTATTGGGATGCTGCCCAAGAACCTCAAACTCGCCCAGTCTAAATGCTCCAGAGGTGGGGAGAAAGGTGACTGTCGCTGCCATGGGAATGGTATCTTTGCTAATGGAAACCCCGAGAACTTAAATTCAACTATATTGAATGGAAAGATTTTTCAATAGAGTTAAGTTTACGGTAGTCTATGTTAAGTAAGGAGGTAGAACTAAAGCAAAACCCAGGGAATCTGGTCTATGAAATTTCTCCCCACCTCCCTTCCCCCTCCCCTGCTCCTTCTGCCTCCCTCACGTCCTCTACGAACCCCTCCCCCTTTCTCCTAGGTACCTTAGTGCAATAAACCACTTGGAGGAATTCTGTTTTCTACAACGGATCCAAACCATTTTCTCCTTCTGTTTCTGAAAGGAGAAAATGCTTTGGATCCTAGGAGCACTAAATTTCTCTGGGAAGTGACATTCTATCCATTTCTGGAGTATACCCTATAAAGTGCTGAAGAAATCTAGACCTTGAAAAAAGACCCAGATTTATTATTTTTCCCCCAAAGAAACATAGCTCAAATCTGTCAAGAAAACTTTTTTCCCTTTCTTGCTTCCTTTTAAAAAAATCAGTGGCCTTTGCCCAATTTCTTTTTGACAAGTGATGAGATGCTGCACCTGCGGTGCTGCCCGCAGGTCACCGTTTACTCATGATTAGAGAAATGTGACGTGACGCGTTTCCGCTAGTGATGCCAACCCTCGGTTTACCTCCTTCTCTTCCCCTCCCCTCCTTTCCATTACCTCAACATTTTGGTGACTGCGTGTAATAAAAGTGACACTCCCCCACCTTGTTCGGGCGGTCTGCCACTGCTTTTTTTATAAAGAAGCAGGCCCTTCCTTGGAACAGGTCGTCCACCGAAGTCTCCGTCGACCCAGCGAAGCGAGGAGCTGGGCCTGTAGCTCCAGCTGAAGTGAGGCCTGCCCTCCTGGTGGTTCCCAGAGGGGACCTCACCCAGCCCTGGCTTTACCCGAGAATCACCTGAGGAGCCACAAAACCCCTCAGCCCCCAGGCCGCCTTCCGAGCCAGGCCGATTTAATCAGCCCTTCTAGATGCGGGACCCAGACGGCCCTGGTTCTCAAGCTCCCAGGTGGTTCCCATGCGGCCCCCCGCGGCCGAGGCGGGTTGGTCTCCTGCTCTCTGTGCCTCCCGGCCCGGCCCAGGGCTGGGAGGAGGGAACGGAGTGTGCGTGGCCCCGGAGTGTGTGTGGGCAGCCCTGCTAGGCCCCGGGCCCCTGTGGCGCTGCCGTGTCCCACTCCGGGCGAAGTGCTCGCAGGCCCCCATGACCCAGCAGCGGAGCTGCATTTCTTAAAGGGCTGCACCAGTAAGAAGGGACAGATGTGTACTTCCTCTGTGTGAAACGTGTTTCTGTACCTCAGTGGCTTCCAAACTTAGGCAGAAAAGACGGAAGTGTTGCTTCTGATGCCCCTGGGTTTCCAAGAGGCCCTGTCTCCTGCCTTTTCCTTCCTTGGCCCTCCGGGGCTAGTCTCTGGATGGTCCTAAGGAGCATTAGAACAACCTTCGAGAAGCACATGTAGTTAAGAGAAGCGGCCGACAGAGCCGTGAAGCCTATTCTGGAGCTGGGTTAGGATGTTGGCTGTGCCACTTACAAGCTCTATGACATGGAGTGCATTACTTAGTCTCTCTGTGCCTCGGTTTCCTTATCTGTGCCATGGTGCTATTGACCTCACAGGGATGTGCTGGAGCTGCTGGGGCGAGACAGAGGGGAAGCCCCCAGCGTGGTGCCTGGCCCAGATAGGAGCTTGTTCCGGCTGGTGCTGTAAACCGAGCTCGCCTGCCGCCCTCCAACACCAAAACTTCACTGACTGTGGGCGGGAACTCTGGTCTGCAAGTGCGTTTTACTGGGCGGGATTAATTGTGAAGCACGGGACCTATTCTCTTTTGGGGGACCCCTGGGGATTTGCAGGACTTCAGTAGGACCATGTGGGTGAACATCTTGAGTTTAAGAGTAGCTTTCGTTTATTGAGCTGAAGACGGACCTAGGCTCTGAGCCCAGGCTTTCTGGAGCAGCTAGACACGATGGATGGCTCTGGAAGGACGCTTGCTCTGGAGTGGCCCAGGGACTTGGGACTCTGAGTCAGTCCCTGAGCATTCCACATCAGAAGGGCTCGAGGGCTCCGTCCCCCAAATTCTTGCAGAATTCAGGCCAAACACCAAAGCCGGACTAACAATTGGTGAAGGTCAAGTGTGACAGAACTTGGCCGAGAGGCAGGACGGAGGGCCGGAAGAAAAGGGTGGGTCTCTGGGTTGGGGAAGGAGGGAGCTCAGGGTGTTAAGGAGCTGGAAGCATGTTGTGTTCCTGCCCCGCGTGCCTGCCTGGGGGTCGCTCCTCCCCCGACCCACAGCTTCGCTTCCCTACTCCAGACTGGAGCCGGAGCTGACCTTTGCTTCCAGCTGTTCTCTGGTTCCTCCCTCCGTAAAAGGTGCCTCACCTGGGAGTTTATTAGAAATGCAGAATCTCAGCCCACCCCCCCCAGACCTGCTGAATCAGAATCTGCATTTTGACGAGGTCCCCAGGCGATCCATCAGGCCTGGAAGGAAGAGAGGCACGGCTCCCATTTTCTCCTGGGTGGCCCCCAAGTGCCTGGGGCAGGGTCTGGGGACCTCTCGGGAGAACCAGACATGCTTGTAGACCCGCAGTCGCTTCGTGGCAGCTGGAGACGTGGGAGCCTGGGGAGGTGGAACGCACCCCAGTACTCTTCCCTGGGCCTGTTTGCGTCCGAGGGAGGTCTGACGGCCCCTGTGGGCAGGGCATTTACCGTGCCGCGTGGACAGGGGCTCCCGGGGAGCCTGCTTTTCATCACGATTTGGAGAGAAGAAACAGCAAGCGGTGAGTCCGCGTTCCCTGCGGCTTACCTCATTCAGGTTCTTGGGACTGAAAGCCGAAGTCAGGGCGCCTCTGACCTCCTCCCATCTTCTGTCACGTAAAAACAGGACGCTGTCCATCACCGGTTTGGACTCCAAACCGGACACCTGGGAGAAACAAGCAGAGGATTAGGACACGAGGGAGCCAAAGCCACGTTGGTGACAATACAGGTCTGTGAGAAAGACTCTGGTTAAAGTCCACCAGTGACCCACAAACTAGGAGATTTCTCTCGCAAGGACGCGGAGGAAGCCTGTGAAGGCTCACGGATGATGGTCTAAAGATTCATGGCGGAGGGCCTGGGGGCAGCCGCTGGGTAGGCCCCCCTGACCCGGTTCGGCCCTCCTACAGTGCGGTCCTCACCGTAGAGTAACTCAGCGGCTTCTGTGGGTCCTGCGGCCCCCCCTGTGGAGCGAGGGTTCCCTAAGGACCAAACAGCAGGCTTCTTGGAGATGGGCTCGTCTTTCCTGGGATTGAGTTTCATGTCTAATGAAATGTAGCGAGGGGTTTTGTGTGGCGGGATTGGTTAGGCTGGGCCGGGAGATGACAGACTCGTGTCTCTGGGCCTTTGGGGACATGCTTGTGGAGGGGGAGAGAACGTGGGGACTGTGGGGGAGAGGGGTAGGAGAAAACGAGATCTTTCAGAAGCATGTCCCAACACAGCTGCTTCTGAGAGTACTCCTGTCCCTGTGTTTCTGGGTTCTTCTATTTGTTCATTTTTCTCATTCAGCAAACATTTGTTGTGTCTCATACGTGCAAGGAGTTGGCTACACAGCGTTGAAGAGAGAAGGCGTTGCCTGGCCCTCAAGGAGTGGAGAGTCTCTTGGGGATGCAGACAGGAGACCTCCACACTAAGCAGTATGTGTGTTAGGAGAGAGAGATAGAGCCAGGTGAGAGAATGATAGACCGAACTGGCCGGGAACGCTGCTCAGAGGAGACATATTCAAGCCGAATCTGAAAACACAAAACTTGAGGACTCCTCACCCTTCTCACCCTCACCCAGACCATTCTGTTCTATCTTGAAACCAGTTACTCCTACTGGGTCATCAAAACTGGGGTCCCCCAAGCTGGTCGGAGTGCCCCCAGAGCTGGGGCAGTGGGGTACAGGAAGGCAGGGGGACTAGAACACCAAGCACTCTTAGGTACCTCTCGTGATGGGCACTTTCACTATGTCTTTTCACTGCTTTATAGTTGAAATATGAAGCCAGCCGTCGTAATTCAAAAGCCTGGTAAAAACTCGTGTTTAGAGGAAAATTATAATTTTCAGATAAAATGTGAACATTCCAAATAAGCTATAAAACATAACTGCAAAGTATCTAGGGGGGATTTAATTATATAGGAGAGTGAAGCTGCTGAGATATTTTTCTGCAGAGAAATCCCTCTCCCTATTTAGAATGAAATTCTTTAGAAGTGCCGTGGTCACTACGCAGAATCGCACTTTTATGGGATTTTGGGAACATGACCCATTTGTTTGGGTTCCAAAGTTAAAGGAGGAAATGGTACGTTGTGTGAATTTGCATATTGGCAAACACCCAGTCCTGGACCACGCTACATGTAATAAAGCATTTCGCTCCAAGGAGAGCTGCGTGGTGGTTTATGGGGTTCTGACAGAACAGAATATATTAGAGATAAGAGTCATGGTTGATTGGCTCTTGCATCTGTCCTTCAGAACTAAGGATTGGATCCATGAGTTTTTTTTAATCTTGCACCCAGAGGACAAATCTAATCTTCCACACACTATGTCATTGTTGTCCTCAGCTAGCTCCCTCATCAGCCTGCCACGCCAACGTTCTCTTCTCAGCCCGCAGCCGCCATTAGAAGTCTCCGTTTTGTGATGGGAAATTTCGGGGCATTGGTTAGAGGCATGGTTTCGTTTCGAGAGATGACGCTCTAAGAGGGAGAGCAGCTGGTGGGTCCCTTCAGAAGAGCAGTGGGATGGTGAGGGGAGGGTTTGACAGATTTTGGAATGGGAAGCTAAAAGAGAAGACTTGTGAGATCGGAGAGTGTTACTTAGGATGCACTGAAAAAATACTTACTGAATGCATAGTATGTGGAAGAGGAAATGTAGGTGGTTTCAGTGACCCTGAGGGGTGGAAATGGGTTCCCTTGTGGAAGCTTTGGGGAAAATTCCAGCTCATCCAGAGGAAAGCTTCTGAACAGTCAAAAGTCAGATTGTTCCAAGATAAAATAACCTGCATTGAGTGATGAGCCCCCATCGCTGATGACTGTAATCCGTTTTGGGGAAATTCTACACGAGAGGCATGGTCTAAATGACCCTTAAGAACTCTTCTAATCCCGAGGCTTCATCTCCGGGGACCGCTGCAAGCTCGTCTGTCTTCATAGATATACGTGGAGATGTACGTATGCCTGTGTTTATATATATATGTACTTCTCAAGTGTGGCAAAATACCGTGTATGACTGACCGTCGTAACCTTCTCCACGCGTCCAGTTCTGTGGCACGAAGTATATTCGCACTGTGCAAGCCCTCCATCTTTCCACAGAATGCTTTTCATCTCGCACAACTGAAATGCTGTGCCTGCCAAGCACTAACTCCCCTTCCCCAGCCCTGTTTCCGCAAAATAGCTGACTCCATTTACTGAGTGACGCCTTGAGAGCTCCATCCAGAGGCCCAGAGGGCTCTGCCCTGACGGAATGAGGTATGGGACGATTGAGACAGGAAGGGACCATGAGTCTCAGGAAGGAAGTCTCAGGAGAACAGGGCTTTCTAGACTCCTGTCTGTCCGCCCCGCCCTGTCTCCTGAGTCTCAGCATAGGTCCCTCCAATCACCTCAGCCTGGGGCTTTCCAGACTCCAGGCCACAACCTGCCGTGAAATCAAGGTGGTGGATGGCAAACAGCATTTTAGGAAAGTTGAGAGCAACAAGGAATAGAACAGAGTAGAAGATACTCTGAGGATCGTTTCACAAAGTAAGAATAAGTATTTGGTTTTCAAGATAGGGGTGTGTGTGTGTGTGTGTAAGAGAGTGTGCGAGAGTGTATGAGAGTGTGAGAGAGTGCATGTGGGCACTCTGTGTCATGATGTCAGATGTGTTTTTACACAGTCAAAAAATTTCAAAAAGCCAAAAAAAAAAAATTTCAAAAAGCCGATGCTAATCTAAACCCCAAATCTGGGGGTCATCCCCCCTCCCCCCTCCCTCAACTGAAATCCTGCCAGTTACAGAGCTGCCATGCTGCAGCCCTTTATTGAGCACCTACTATGTGCCGGGTGAGATGCTAACACTGAAACCATCAAGACAAAGAATGGAATCCTTACCCCCAAAAGAGCTCACAGTTGACCTAGAGGGTGGCGATGGGGTGGTTTACAACCAGTATTTGTTGATCTCACAGCTAACAAAGTGCTTTTCACATCCTTTCATTATTCTTGGGCGTTGTTCTCGAGGAACGAGGAGAACACCGCCTTGGCAAGCAGCAGTGGTTTGGTAGTGGCCTTGTGGCCCCCCTAAATTTCCCTTGGACAGTCGAATGTGTTTGTCTTTTCAATTAAGATCTCTTAAAATCGAGTCCAGCTTCTTCTTAGACCAGCTAAGCATAAGCTTTAAACGTTGAAGAATCACAGCACCCCGAGGCACGAGTTACTAAAGAAAACCAATACCTTGTCATTCTGTGTTCCCGTGAAGGGAGCACCATGCGTTGGGGCCTGAGCATGGCCCAGACCCGTGGTTCTCAACTGGCCTGAGGGAGCCACACGAGAACCACCAACTTTCTGGAAAATGCGCCAAACGCATTCAGTGCTGTTTGCGGTCACTGAGCAGGTGTGTCATGATGAAAAATGTGTAGGAGGCCTGAGAGAATATGAAGCCGGAGCCACACACGTAAAAAAGGTTTCGTGTATCCTGGTACTTGCAAGAACCTTGCCTTCACACGTGTGTGATCTCTGGTGCCTTGGCCGAGCTTCTCCACCAGCCACACAGAGCTGCAAGCAAACAGGGGGGCCGCTTCTGAAGACTCCGGGATACGGTTGTAGATCAATGGTCATGAGGCCAGTGTCGCCAACCTGTTCAGTGGAAAGGATGTCAAGTAGGCTGCAAAAATAGGAACACCAAAGCGAGCCATGATCCCAAGAAGCTGGACCCACCATTGCAAACTTTCGAACTCTCGCACAACCTTGTGCAGACGAGGAAGCTCTACGGCACCACCGGTCTGTCTCCTCGCCTGAGTCCGTGAACTGTCTGATGCGACCCCGTATTATAGGAATCAACGGAAGCTCTAGAGTTCTCACCTGGATAAGCCCAAATTCTATACCTGAAAACTTGTTGCTTTGAACCTATGATGATCGCTCTCTGGGTATACAAAGATTTCAACCAAACAGGGCTTACATTTGGTGCTTTGATGTAATAAAAAGTGTTCTGTCCCCACTGGAGAGTTTCCGTCCATTCACTCTTGGCCAGTAGAAAACGATCCTCAGGGACACACTCTTCCTTTGCTGTGGCTTAGACTGGGACGGGTCTAGGGGGCTGGCTTAGGGGACGCAACCTTGATGGGGCTCCATGTGTGAGCTCAGCATCAGCTAGTGGAAGGAAGGGGACCTCTTCTAACTTGGACAGAGAACTGATGTGGACTCTGGCGGCCCAGCCTGATACAGGGTTCCTAGAATTTTATCCACCAAAGAGGAAGAACCCACAGGCTTGGAATGGTGCTTCCGTGAGCCCCGTGCCCCACAACGCGGGCTCTTCCTGATGGGAAGGGGGCCCCGGGGACTGTTAAGTCTTCTGAGGAACACCTTCAAAAGCTCTCAGCAGTTTCTTGCCAGCAGTAGTGTTAAGGAGGGACAGGTACCCTGGATATAGCACCTGTCACGCTTGGCTGGGAGAAGAAATTCTCCTGGCGTCCCAAGCTCAAAGTAGCTCTCTGGGATGCTGGCGGGACTTTGGTTTACCCACTGGCGCAGATTGCCCCCGCTCTGGGAGCCAGACACACCTGGCGGTTAGCTCGTGTGACATCCGTACTTGGCGCGAGAGGAAAGAGGCTCAGAGAAGCTGAAGGACTGGTCTGTGTGACTCCGCTAATAAAAGGCAGCGGTTCCGGTTCTTATTTCATTTCTTCAAATTTAAGCCTCGTGCCTTTCACCGTACCGCTGGGCCATGGCTTGTGGAAGGCGGGGGACGATGGGAAGAAACAGGGCGATATCAAAAGAGATTGGGGCAAAGGAGGAGTGGGAAGGTCAGGACTCAGGGACACCGTGACTTGACTTCACGAGATGTTCAGGAATACAACCCCTGAGACACCAAAATTGCTTCTGTGCCTTATTTACTGTTCTCTCCCCCAAATTCTGGATATTAATCTCCTGGTTTACACACTCATTTCTACTTCTGCCGCCACAAAAGCTAAGGAAAGGAGGTATAAATACAAGAACAAGATTTTCTTTCTCTCTTTTTTGAAAAATGTAAAGATGGCTTCCTGTCGAAGCAAGGGTCTGGTAAGATGTGAAATACGAAATCATTTTCAGCAAGATTTTGGAGTTTTAAAAAGTTCTGCAAGGCGCTGAGAGAAGAGAATTTGAGCATTCAAATCAATACCACTTAGCACCATTCCTGCCTTCCTCAGACTTCGTGATGCACTTAGGGCTTTGAAAAATGTTAGAGTTCACACTTAACCAGGTTGGAAACGTGAAGCTAAGTGTGTTTAACGGATCAAATGTGGTTCCCTGGGCCTGGCTTTTTCAGGACCAGACACGTCCAGACCTGAGAAAAGCAGGTGAAGGGGAAGCCTGCAGGGGGTGGGCATCCCATCGGGGGTGTCACTTGGGGACCTCCCACGGGCAGCCCATGTCAGGATGAGAGGCTCCTAGCTCAGGCTGGAGGGTTTCCGGCGCATAGCACAGTGTGTCCTAAAAGACAAGGCATCCTGGCTCAAAGTAGGGCTCAGGCAAATAAGGTTACACACCTCTGTTTCTGGTTTTGGCGGTCCAGGTTTTAAGTATGAACTTCTGCCTTGCTCGGAGCTGTGGACCTATCATGTGCACTGATCTTGCTTAAGAAAGACAAAGCTCCTAAGTGAAATAGGTCAGTCAGAGAAAGACGAATACCATCTGATTTTGGTCATATGTGCAATTTAAGAAACAAATGATCACAGGGGAGAAAAAAAGGCAAACCAAGAAGCAGATTCTTAACTATAGAGAACAGTCTGATGGCTGTCAGAGGGAGGTGGGTGGGGTGATGGGGGAAATAGGTGACAGGGACTAAGGAGTGCACTTGTGTTGTGGGCGCCTGGGTGGCTCAGTCGGTTGGGCGTCTGACTCGATTTGGTCTCAGGTCATGGTCTCGGGGTTGTGGTCTTGGGGCCGTGGGACTGAGCCCCGCATTGGGCTCCTCACTCAGAGGGGAGTCTGCTTCTCTCCCTCTCCCTCTCCCTCTGTCCACCCCGTCCCCAGCACCACACACTTTCTCTAAAATCAATCAATCATTCAGTCTTGAAAACCAAACAACAAAAGGAGCGCACTGGTGATGAGCACCGGGTGCTGCACGGAAGTGGTGAATCACAACATCGGACGCCTGAAGCTAATACTACACCGTGCGTTAACTAACTGGGATTTGAATAAAAACTTAAACCCACCGAAAAAACAGCGCTCCAGGTTTGACGTTCTCACGGTGTAAATCTTACCACTCACATTTGAAAGCCTGAACGTTTTCATTTACTCAACGTTTTATTTAAGAGAAAGGGGATCACTGGTGTATGTGTCTGTTTTTGTGCCAGTACCATGCTGTCTTGGTGATCACAGCTTTGTAGTAAAGTTTGAAATCAGGCAATGTGATGCCCCCAGCTTTGTTTTTCTTTTTCAACATTTCCTTAGCAATTCGGGGTCTTTTCTGGTTCCATACAAATTTTTGGATTGTTTGTTCCAGCTCTTTGAAAAAAACTGGTGGAATTTTGATCGGGATGGCATTGAAAGTATAGATTGCTCTGGGCAGTATAGACA
>CM052806.1:80235428-80295917 GCA_028533885.1 Nasua narica | reverse complement strand
AATTATCTTACGGTCTCACATGTGGAGTATAAAGAAAATCATGGAGGGCATCGTGAGAAGGAAGGGAAGGGCAAATGGGGGGAAATCGGAGGAGGTGATGAACCAGGAGAGACTGTGTACTCTGAGCAACAAACTGAGGGTTTTGAAGGGGAGGGGGGGGGGATGGGCGAGCCTGGTGGTGGGTATCGAGAAGGGCACGTATTGCATGGAGCACTGGGTGTGGTGCATGAACAATCAATCTTGTAACACTGAAAAATTAAAATAAACATATTTGGGGAGAAAAAAAAAGAGAAAGGGGATCAGAAATTCTCGAGGAACAAGTCTGCAAAAGCTGTCAGTGGGGAGATCCCATCTGCAGGTGTCGGGGGCCATCCTCCAGCAAACCCACAGAGCCCCTCTCCCCTGGCACCCCCGCCTCCGCAGGCACAGCAGGCAGGTCCCCGGGCCCCAGCACAGGCGGCCTGCTCCACCGGCAGCCCTGGCCGGAGCTTTCCATGCTGGTGAGCTCTGCAGTGAACCCCCACGCTCCTGTCCTCCTCTGGAACGGGGTGCTGCTGCAGAGGCTGGGCCTAAGAAGGTTTTCAGTGACTCATTTGCCTCCAAACTTCTGTAATGTTTGCCAGCCGCCAAAGCTTGTGGTTTCACAGGGAAACCGATGATTCCCACGTGCATGTAGGGGGAGGCAGCAGCTGGGGCAACCCGGGCCCTGAGTGATGGGTTAAACTACTCGCCAAATCCGTAACGTGGCTGTAAGTACGACTCTTGGGAGTGAGCGGTGTGGCCGGACCTGTGCCTGGACGGGAGCCCCCCCCCCCCGGCCCCCGCCCGCCGCCGTGTTGCCTGTGAGGGCTGGAACGCACATCCCACACACATGTAACTACCACTCCTCCCACCTCCACTCCACATGCAAGCGGCAGAACGGGGCATGGGCAGGCCTGTGGCCTGACCCGTGCTCCCTGCTGGCATTTTGGACTAGAACATGGAGTCCCCGGCAGCAGTTAGTGACTGACCACACAGTCTCCATGCCCCCATCCAACAGCACCAATCTAACACGGACCACAGACCACCCTACCTCTTATCAACCTTCCCACAGCTTCCCCAACTCCAGGCCCCGAGGGGAGGCCGGGAATAAGACGTCTCACTGCTGGTGACGACCATTTCTGTGGAGTCATGTGGGCCCAGCTCCAGTTTCCACAGATATTTAAAGAGAGAGAGAGAGAGAGAGCGCTGCCCCATGGCTTCATCGAGTGCCCAATAGCAAAAGGGAGCTAATTAAAAATATCTAAATAAAACTCCCCAGATCCTGAGGTGCTGGGACAACTGAAGTTCTAGAAATGCTGAGAAGCTTGATCTGGGTTTAACCGTGAAGTGTGATTGCGGCCCCACGAAGATACTTCAGGAAGTGCTGAGGGCAGTGACAGCGGCCCAGAGTCCATCTGGAGAAGGGGCAGGACCCAGCTGGGGACACCACGCGGAAGCAAGGGCCTCAAGAAGGCGAGTGGGAAAGCGAGATACCAGAACTGCCACCCCGGGTCTGACCCACGGTCTCTTCAGCCCAGGCTTCTCGAGGTGGAAAAAATATTTCACTCAACAAGTTTGAATTCAAATCTTTGCTCCATACAAATGTGTGTCAGCGAGGACCCTGTGGTGTCTCTCCACCTCCGGCCGCTATGCTCTGTCAGCCCCTCACGGGACGCTTGCAGCTCACAGAAAATTCCAGAGCCAAACCCAGGTTCCCATACTACAGCCGTTCTGCCCCAGGCTGTTCTGGGACACGCGTATAAGTCGAGCCCAGATTTGCGAGCAGAGATGGGCTCTTACAGTCAAAAAATGAAACCATGCGTTATTTAAGTTCCTTCTCACTTAATGTATCAAACTAATATGCTGAGGTATTTTCTGTATCACCAGGGACCGTTTGGTAGAAGCTTGCTTGGAGTAAGCGTTTAATGTTTACTGAATGAATGTATAATAAAGCTGAATTGCTGAACACTTAAGTAAACATGGCTTATTAGAGGGAAGGCAGCGTGGTGTCGGTATGAAGAAAGCACGCCTCACTAATCTCCTTGAGTTCTGTGAGCAGATAAATAAGCATATGGATAAGAGGGAACCACAGAACCCGATTTAATTTGACTTTCAAAAACCTGTGAGAAAATCCCACTCTAAAGATGTTTTTTTAAAAAATTGAGTCACTAAGGATTGTTTTGTCATGAATATGGAATTGGCTCAAAGACCATAAACAAAGCTAAAGATAAGTGAATACATTCCCAGATGGAAAACTATAAACATTGGGGTTTCCTAGAGATCCATCTTTGATGGGTCTTTTTACATGTTTATGAATCATCTAGAAGAGCAAGTGCGTATCGAAAGCTCCAGGTTCAGGTAGCGGAGGATGGTTCTTCTGGGGAGGATGTTAAGTTGATGGAGATTTAGTTTGGTTTGAACAAGAATATATCAGGTACTGAATGGTCATCGTGGTTTTGGGCCATGAGGTATTCAAAAGACGTAGACCCTGAAGGAGCTAATCATCAAGTAGGCATGAAAACCACACCTTCATTTAACTGTAAATAGCAGAAGGCACCGTGGGGTCAGGATGATGGGGTGTATGTGACAGATGCTTGCCGTGAGGGTTCAGACAAGGGCAGAGGTAAATGTAGATTGAAGTAGGGAAGGCTTCTTGGAGGAGGCAGCATTTGAGAAGAGCCATGAAGAACAGCTAGAGTTGAGTGACTGTAGAAGAAGTGGAGGGTCTTCCTGTCAACAGTGGCTAATGCACGAGGGGTGCTTTTCTCGCCTCCGTGGAAGGTAGGGCTTGTCTGCATGATCTCATTTAGCCTCACTGCAGCCCAGTGAGGTCGATCAGATGCTCCTTTTCCAAAGGAGGAGTGAGAGGCTTGAAGAAGGTAAATGATCTACTTCAGCTCACAGGGTTAGTCAGTGGACCCATTGTTGTGCTGCCTCCCGTTCTAGCAAGTGTGGCAGCATGAGCAAAGGCACAGGGGCAGGACTCTCTAGAGCAGGTTATAGAGAAAACGGAGGGGTCAGTCCCGCTGGAGCGACAGCCAGTCTTGGGAGGTCGGAGCATTTGCAGTGGATCTAAATGACAATTTAGTCTCTGCTGGGGAGCTTGAACTTTATCCCGAGGGCACTGTGCGGAGTGGAGGAGGGAAAACGGGACCTTTTTCTGGGGATTATAGTCTGGAAAGTAGCAAAATGTTAATCTGGGAGATGAAAAAAGTTAAGACAGGCAACTGGTTTGGAGGAGAAAATGGCTGAAGGTGAGGCGACTTTATTTTGTGCCCCCTGCTTGAACTTGCTTGTTGAGTATATGCCAGTCCCCAGCACGTCACGTAGAGCACAGCCCTCTCCCAGGTCAGCTCTTGGGGTCTCGTGCCCTGGTGACATCCCAGATGTCACATGGCTGGCCGTGTCCCGTGTCACTGTCCGGGGTGGGGGTGGAGGCGGCTCAGACTGCTGGAGGGGTGCCTTCCCTGCCTGCTGGGATGCAGCTTGGGGGTCCCGGCCCTGTGATGCGCTGGGTCCCTCGCTTCTTAATCGGCATTCCTTACTGAGTCCGCCAGGGCTGCGTGCTACTTGAGACCCTGTCCCTAAGATCCCGGCAGGACACGAGAACTCAGGGGACCCTGAACAGCAGAGTAGCAACATCATGTTTGGGGAGGAGCCTCTAGGGGCAGCAGAGAAGTTAAACTGCAATTCTTTCAGCCACCCTGAGGTGGCAGTGTTAGCAGGCCAGCCGGTCACCTCCTTCTAGGGGCCACATGGTGTCTGACACTCTGGGGCGGGAAGATGAGCTCATTTGGGGTGAGCGACCAACTACTCAGTGAAACCTTGATGATCAGAAATGTCACCTGAGGCAGCTGTTAATAGTGGGGACAGTAAGGACTTGAGTCAGGAGGTGGCCCGTGAATGCCTGCTCTTCCTCCTGTTAGTCATGTGACCAGGGTTGTCCCTTTACTCCCCTGAGTCTTAGTTTCCTTGTCTGGAAAAGAGAGATGGTCATTGTACCAATCTCCTAAGTGCTCAGGAAATTTAATAAAAAAAAAAAAAAAAAAAAAAACTACTCTGGGTGGCTCAACCAGCACAGAACGCAGGGGAGCTATGCTGATGTCTTTCAGATTCAGCCCCAGAGATCTAGCTAATAAACCTTCCCCTGGCCCCATCCCGGATGGCACAGCGATTCCCACTACAGCACACGCACCAGACCGTTTCCTACTGGTCTCTTGGCCTGTCTGCCACTGGCACCAGACTGTGAGCTCTTTCAGGACAAGCCCACATCTTCTGTCTCTTTAAAATCAGCACCTAGACACTGCCTGGCATATGGTGGGTGTGCGAACGTGGGCCAAATAACCAAGAAAAGTGAATATATTACTTCCTATTCTGATAAGAATGGAAGTTGAGTTTAATTATTCTCCTTCCACCCAAAAGGTTGTGAATTCTCACAAGCAAGTGCTTATTAATTCACTTTAGAACCTTTCCAAGAATCAACATAAAGGTTATTGGTCTTCTCTGTAGAATTCTGATCCTCCCCATCTTTGAAAAATAGGGACAGCACTGACGTCTGCCTCTATCAGTCACCTCTTTCATTCTTTGGGAGTTCTCGTCAAAGATAGAAAGTAGGATATGTACTTTTTTAAAAAGATGGAACGTGCACGTTCTTTAGTGAATTGGATTGAACTGATATCGGGGAGCCCTCTTACAGGCTTCTCCTGCTACAAGGAGACGAATTTCCCTTAAAATGTTGCTTGTCCTCCCTTTCCGGCCTTAAGACTTTTATACGCTCTGGGAAAGATATAAGCACAAGAGGCTTGAAATTTTGCTTTCCCTCTGATATTTATTAACCTTCCTCTGTCTTCCTCAGTCACTTGACCTACGCCCTCTGGATTCCTCTAGCTTTGAGCACAAGCTTAAAAAAAAAAAACAACCCTTCTGGTTTTAGAATTTTTATCAGCCAGAACTTCTCTTGAGCTTTAGCTTTCTTGAAACGTTTCTTAAATGTAAATGCCATTCTTTTCTGCCAGTCCTGTGCATCTCTTTTGAAAACCTGAATTCATTGCAGAGCTGTTTTGAGTCAAACTGATCTAAATCTGATAAGAGACCCAATCACGTCCCTATTAGGTGTGATGAGCAGTCCTTGAATCTTTGAAATGATTCCCCATTCATCCATACGCAGAGAGAAAACTACATACCATTCTGTTGGTAAAGTTATGAAAGTTCTCAACCAGCACCTGCTCGATCATGTCTGGCTCAGAGATAACCACGAACATCCGGCGACCAAGATAGTACCTGGGGGAATAAAAAGATTACTTTAAAATGTGTTGTATTTATCTGCCCATTTCTCCTTTCCAAAAAGAATTCATCATGCTTAGAATGAAGGATAAGAGACAAATAGGAAGTAAAGATGTGGAGAAGGTGTAGAAATGTGTGTGCTAATCATGAGGAATATATAGCTGTGATGATCTAGCATCAAGTTTCATTCCACAAACATTTCTGGAATTCCATCTTGCACCAGGCCTTGGAAACTCTGGGATAAATAAGATAGAGTCTCTGCCCCCAGGGAGCTCATAGCCTGATAGAAAAGATAGATCCGTAAATGTAAACACAATATTAAGGAATTCGTAAGATCCAGGAGTAAGTAAAAATGGCAGCAGTCAGCATTGTCCATATTGTCCCCAAATGGGGAGACAGTCATTCTAGCAAAAGAAGGCCAAAACTTTTATATATTGATCCTTTGGAGAAAGTCTAAAGTGAATCAATAAATGCTGTGAAAATTCAGGAAAGATCAAACCTACTGATGAAGGGCTGAACATCTGGTGGCCACACCTGTGCATGAAAAAATTCAACAGATACTTCTGACATTAATGAAGAAATGGAGGAAAGGAGCAACCAGTCAGCTGGGGGTAGTGAACTCTGAGTGGAGGCAGCACTTGAGTACATGTCTGGTTATATTTATCAATGTCCTGGGGGCACAAAGCAAATAAGACCCAGTCGCAGTTTTCAAGGGTCACACAGTCTTTCGGGAGTGCAAATTAGGTAATTAGCACACAGTGTGACATCTGGCAAGCAGGGGTAACATTGGAGACACAATCAACTTCCCAGAGGTCATACTTCAAACTGAGTTCCAAAAGATAAACAGGAGTTAGTTCAGGAAAGTGGGTGGCAAAGGGAGTGAGGCTATCCTAGGCAGAAGAATCTGTTTGTGCAACTGTCCGGAGACAAGTGTGCTTGAGGGAACTAGGAGGGCTTGGCTACCATTCACATGAAGGAAACCCAAGTGGTGATGATGAATGGGTCCATTGCCTAATGCCATGTCTTTAGTCTATGTTAAATTATACTTTCAGGATGTAATGCGATCCCTGTCATATCCGGTTCAGAGCAGTAAGGAATAGAGTTTAAAGGGTAAAGTCACAAGATATGAAAACAGCAAAGTTTACTCTGAATTCTTAGTTACTAAGAACTTTTCAAAAGCTAAATATGGCCTTAATTTTTCTTAACTCTTCCTTTTCTCACTGATTAGGGGGAAAATGAAAAAAAAAAATGTGGCTGGCACATATTAGGCACTCAGAAAATATTTACCTGAGCGATCATATTTTCCAAAATTGTGTGGGAAATCTTTGGGAAACGAATTCAGCAGGTATGGTAGATGGAAAGAAATGATACGAAGTAGTTTTTATTGCTTTTTTTAAAGATCTTATTTGTTTATTTGACACAGAGAGAGAAATCACAAGTAGGCAGAGAGGCGGGCAGAGAGGGGGGGGAAGCAGGCTCCCTGCTGAGCAGAGAACCCGATGTGGGGCTCGATCCCAGGAACCTGAGATCAAGACCTGAGCCGAAGGCAGAGGCTTTAACCCACTGAGCCACCCAGGCGCCCCAGTTTTTATTGTTTTTAATCAAGAAGACCACAAATGACTCAATATGGCTATAAACCAGTCCTTTCATAAAATTTAAGGGAAGTGTCATGGAACTCTTGAGAATCTAGTGAAAGCTGCAGACATTCTCCTAAGAAACATGGACATTCACAGCTATGTATACAACTTGAGGGGCTCTTGAACCCCTGAAACCCACTGTAGAGCAAAGCTTCTCAAATATAAAATGTACCTAAAACTTGCTGAAAATTTCTCCCATTTGGCAAAAAAACACAAACTTACAGATTCAAGAAGCTGAGTGAATCCTCTATAGGAGGAACCCAAAGAAATCCATGCCACACCAAGATATATCATAATTAAACTTCTGAAAGCCAAGAACAGAAAAAAATCTTGAAAAAAGCCAGGAAAAGGGATGGATTATTTATAGGGAACACTGATGCAAAGGACAGCAGATTTCTCATCAGAAACCATGGAAGTCAAAAGAAAGCGGCATATTTCTCAAATGTTGAAAGAAGAGGACTGTCAATCACAAATCCTATACCAGGAGAAAATATATTTCAGCAAAGAAGAAGAAATAACAGTTTTGTCAGATGAAATACTGAATTTGTCACTAGCAGATCTACCCTTAAAGAATGGCTAAAGGAAATTCTCCAAACAGAAGGAAAATAATAACAGAAGAAAGCTTGGAACTTCAGAAAGGATGACTAAAAAGTAGCCTTCCCATGAGTTTCTCAAATCATACTTGATGGTTGAAGCAAAAATGATAACACCATCTGATGTGAGGTTCAGTATACTTAGAGATAATACTTAAGATAATTATAGGTAAGAAGTAAGGAGGGTAAAAGACCAAAATGGAAGTGAAGTTTCTTTACATCACCCAAAGTGGTAAAGCATCTATACCAGTAGACTGAAAAATTACATATGTATATTTATTCAACCACTAAGAACACTATACAAAAAAAATGTGTAATGTCCTAAAGGAATTCTAAAAAAATGTTCAAGTAACCCACAAGAGGGAAAGACAAGTGAAACAAGAAATAGAAAAAAAAATACATTACTCAATTGTAAATATCATAATTAGATAACAAATTGGAGTTTGTGGTTGTAACTAACGCAGTGCTGAGACAGAAATTTATAGCATTAAGTGCTATCTTAGAAAAAAAGAAAAATCTTAAATGATTAAGTTCTTAGTTCAAGCAACTAGAAAAAGAAGAGCAAAAGCCTAAATCAAATTGAAGGAAGGAAATAATTTTTTTAAAAAGCAGAAATGAATAAAATTGAAAACAAAAACAAATTAATGAAACAAAAAATTGGCTCTTGGAAAAAATCAATAAAGTTAACAAACATCTAGCAAGATTGACAAATATAAAAAGAGTTAAGACATAAATCATCAATATCAGGAATGAAATGAGATATCACTATAGATTCTACAGCCATTAAAATAATAAGGGACTACTGTAACAACTTTACACTAATAAATTTGACAACTTAGAAGAAACGAACCAATTCCTTGAGAACCACAAACTACTAAAACTCACCCAAGATGAAATAAACAATGTGAATAATCCCATAACCATGAAAGAAATTGAATCCATAATTTTAAATATCTTGAAAAAGACATCTTCCAACTCAGATGGTCTCAGTGGATCATTCTACCAAACATTTAAAAAATAATTAATAATTTTACATGCTCTCCTCCAGAAAATAAAAGAGGAACAATTCCCAACTCAATTTATGAAGCCGGTATCCCCCTGATACCAAAACCAGAAAAAGACAGTACAAAAAAAGAACACTAGATCAGTATTTCTCATGAGCTTGGATACAAAAATCTTCAACAAAATATCAACCAATCGAAGCCTGCAATCTATAGAAAGAATTATACACCACAACCAAGTGGTATTTATTCTAGGTATACAGGACTGGTTTAATATTTTTTTAAAAGATTTTATTTATTTATTTATTTATTTAGAGTGAACAAGCACGAGTGGGGGGGTGGGACAGAGGAAGAGAAAGAGAATCTCAAACAAACTCCCCACTGAGCCCGACACCAGGCTCCACCTCATGGCCCTGAGATTATGACCTGAGTCAAAATCAAGAGTTGCATGCTTAACCAACTGAGCCACCCAGGTGCCCCAAGCTGGTTCAATATTTTTTAAAAAAGCAATATGATCCACTTATAAATTGCATAAAAAAGAAAAATTTTGTGGTCATTCAGCTGATGTAGAAAAGAGCATTTGACAAAACCCAGCACTCATTCACAATAAAAAATCTTATCGAAGAAGGGAAATTTCTCAACTTTAAAATAGAAAATATCTATAAGAAATCTACAAAAAACAGCATCACACTAAATGATGAAAGAGTGCTTTTTCCTAAGACTGGAAACAAGGCAAAGACATCCACCCTCTTTACTGTTATTCAGTGTAGTACTAGAACTTTTAGCAAGTGCAATAAGGCAAGAAAAATAAATAAAAAGCATATAGATTGGAAAGGAATAAATGACACTGTCCCTACTCTCAGGTGACATCATTGTCCACATAGAAAATCCTAAGGAATAAACAAAAAGAAATCCTGAACTAGTAAGTGAATTCAGCAGGTTGCTGTATTCAAGATGAGAACATACACACATAAAATCAATAGTATTTCTGTATACTAACAATGAACATGTTGAATTCAGAATTAAAATACAATGCCATTTATAATGTAGAGGAAATAAAGAAGACCTAAATAAATAGGTATAGCATGTTCATGGATTGGAAGACTCCACACTGTAAAGATCTTTCAAAATGGATCCATAGGTTCAGTGCAATTCCTATCAAAAGCACAGCAAATATTTTCTGTAGACATAGACAGGCTTATTCTACAATTTATATGGAAAGGCAAAGGACTTAGAATAACTAAGTCAATTTTGAAGGAAAAAAAAAGTGAAGTGGGAGGAATCAGTCTACCAGATTCTGAGACTTGGCTACAGTAGCCAAGAATGTGTGGTATTGGCAGAGAAATAGACACATAGATGAATGGAGAAGAATAGAGAACCTAGAAATAGATCCACGCAGATATCGTCAGCTGATTTTTGACAAAGATACAAAAGCAACTCAATGGAGGAAAGATAGCCTTTCAACAAGTGGTGCTGGAATACTTGGATATATATTGGCAAAAAACCAGACCTCACACCTACAAAAATCAACTCAAAATGGATTACAGAGTTAAATGTAAAACATGAAACTTCTAGGGAAAAAAAGGGTAGAATTTTTGGGACCCAGGACTAGGCAAAGAGTTTGTAGACTTGACAACAAATATACAATCCATGAAGGACAAAAATTGATCAATGAAACCTCATTGAAATAAAAATTTTTTGCTCTTTGAAAATGCTGTCAAGATGAAAAGACAATTGACAGACTAGGAGAAAGTATTTGCAAACCATATATCTGACAGAGGACTTCCATCTAGAATATGCGAAGAACTCTTAAAACTCAGTAGTTAAAAAAAAAAAATCCAATAGAAAATGGGCAGGGGCACCTGCGTAGCTCAGTCAGTTAAGCATCTGACTGTTGATTATAGCTCAGGTCATGATCTCAGGGTCAGTGAGATTGAGCCTCATGTTGGGCTCCACACCCAGCGAGGAATCTGCTTGGGATTCTCTCTCTCCTTCTCACCCTTCCCTGCTTGTGCATGCTCTAAGTAAGTAAGTAAATAAATAAATAAAATCTTACCCAAAAATGGGCAAAAAGACGGGAAAAATATTTCACCAAAGAGGATATACAGATGCCAAGGAAGCACATGAAAACATGTTCAGCATCATTGGTAATTAGGGAAAGGCAAATTAAAACCACAATGAGATATTAATATATCAGAATGGCTAAAATAAAAAATAATAATAACATCAAATGCGGATGGGCCTGTGGAGAAAACAGATCATTCATGCATTGCTGATGTGGATGTAAAATGGTACGGCCTCGCTGGAAAACAGTTTGGAAGTTTCTTATAAAACTAAACATGCATTTACCATACGACCTGGCAACAGGACTCTTGGGCATTTGTCCCAGACAAATGAAAATTTATGTTCACACCAAAACATGTTTATGAATGTTCATGGCAGCTTTTCTTGTAATAGGCAAAAACTGAAAACAACCCAAATGTTCTCCAACAGACGGAAGATTAAACAGCGGTACATCCCTGTAACGGAATACTATGCGGCAATCAAAAACTCAAACTGTTGATACATGCAATGATTTGCAGGGATCACAAGGGAATTATGGGAGTGAGAAAAGCCAGTCTAGAGAGGCGCCACATGATTCTGTTTGTATAACCTTTCTAAAATAACAAAATTGTAGAGAAGAAATTAGTAGTTGCCACAAGGTTAGGGATGGGAGTGGGGAGGGACCCACGTGGCTCCAAAGGGTGGCGCCAGAGAGCCTTGTGGTGATGGGATAGTTCTGTATCTTGGCTGCGGCAATGGTTACACATATGATAAAACCACAAAGATCTACACACACACACAAGTGCGTGTAAACCTGATAAAATCTGAATAAGTATTGTGGGTTGTACCAGTTTATCAAACCAGTTTCCTGGTTTGATAATGTACTATAGTTATGTGGGAGGCCATCCCTGGGGGAGATCGGGTAAAGGGTCCACAGGACCTCTCTGTACCTTTTTTGCAACTTTCTATGAATCTAGAATTCTCTCCAACAGTGAAATGTTTCAAGTCACCTGGGAGCTTAATGAAGTATACAGTCACTGCTCTGCTCCCCTGCGAGTCAGATCAAGTGGGCCTGGGCGGGGCCGAGAATCTGCATTTTAACAGGCTCTCCAGATTCTGACGCTGGAGACAACTCTGGGAAACGCTCTCCGAAGGGAGTGGTTTTCGGCCTCCATGGCTGGTCAGAACTGGTCTGTGGAGCACTCAGAAAATAATGCTCGGCCCCGCCTTGACCTGCCTGACCAGAGTCTCTGGGGTGGAACCCTGTCCCTTTTAATTTTAACAAGCTCCTGAAGGAGTCCTGATGTGACTGATGGTGACCAGACTGGGGACCCACATGGTGACCAGACTGGGGACCCACAAACCCCAAGTTAAAAATCCTGCTCTATATTTAACCGAAGTTCATACTCATTCTCATTTCCCTATATTCTTAGACCTAAAACAAAAGCATTTACACTAGGGTGCACCCATATTCTAGTAATATATTTGTATGATTTAGTTCTTACCAAAATAATTTTACATGTGATCTGGATTTAAAAAAAAAAAAAACAACAACAACGAAATAATGCGTCTACATTCAAATGGAAGTTGTCCTTCCAAGTGGGCACCTTGGGAGTCCTTGTGCTTTTTTCTAGTAATATTGCTAATGCTAAAAACAATTTTGTCACAATTCCTTTAGAATTGCTTCAGAGGCGGTTTATGAACCTCATGAGAAAACTGGCCCCATTTTACATGTAAATTGTGTAATCTTGTGAATTTATATTTACACAAACACTCATCTCTAGTTTGAGGAGCTTCCGGAAAGATTTCGAACAGAGAAAAATGTAAAGATTGTCTTTCGGGCTCCCCTTTTGGGTGTCTGGGAGGGCTCTGGCGTCCCTGTCCGCCCTGCGCCGCGCCAGGAGGCGGCCTCCCCGTTCCATGCCGTACCGGAGGAGCTGTTGGCGAGAAGACCTTGGCATTCCACCCACCAAGTCCATCCCCAGCATCTGGCCACGGGGATGGACTCGCCATCCAGGCCTGCCAGTCACAATGGCTCATCTCCTTGGCAAGAGTGACTCATCCCGGGGTGGACGCATGACCCAATCAGGGCCAGTCAGAATCCTTCATTGGATATATAGGTGGAGACTGCAGGGATAAAGCTTCGTCTTTCTCCTGGATTGCTAAACTGGAGGTACAGGAGTACAGGGCTGTTGGCGGCCATCTTTCTACCGCATGGTAGGAACTGCCCACAGACGGAGCTGACAGGGATGAGCAGAGATTCCAGACAAACGGGGTGTCCAGGAAGTACAAAGTCCGATTCGAAGCTCTGCCTGCTGCTGCCCTTCCCGGATCCTCCACACTTCAGTCAGAGCTCGTGTGCTTCAGGTCATTCGAGTTGGGTTTCTGTCATTTGTAAGCCCGAAGTCCTTGCCAAGATTGCGCCCCCTTTCCTCCTCACCTTTGTGAATTCCTGACGCCCTCCTGCCTCTCAAAATGTACTTCCCCAAGGGGGCTGATCTCAGTTTGGTACATCGGCGTGAAGGTATGGGGGCGTCTTACTGCTCCCTGAGATGGGGGGCATACTGCCAAGTAATAGGCACCCGAGCCCCGGAGGCTGGATCTGGGATCAGCCAGCATTGCTAGCTGCTCAGACAGCCACCGCGGGCAACCTCTGTAAAGCCCAGTCCTGGGCTCCAGCTTCCTCGCCTCTGAAATATGGAAGCAACCCGTGACAATCTCTTTTGTCTGATGTGGTTTTGAATCCTGTAATTCCTATGAATTAAAATGGAAATTACATCACGGTCTTTGAATGTTAAGTCTCCTCTCTATAGGGTGTGAAGGCACTTTCTAGATCAGTGAAATGAGCCAGTGAGGTGTTCCAGTGGGTTGAGGGCCGTCCCCAGGCCCTTTGAGCGAACCACAGCTATTCGCATTTACTGTGTGCTTACCACCTGCCAGGCCGTGTTCTAGGTGGACTGCCTGTATGATCTCATTTCATCCTCATGGGTCTTGGATGCGATAGTTACTATACCCTCTTTTCAGAATAGGACACTGAGGCCGAGAGAAAGAAGTTGCCCAAGGCTGCGCTTCTCCGGGGCCGCCTGGTTTGTGGACCACTCAGCGCTAAGCAGGTGCACGAGTGGAAGCCACCAAGCCACCAGCTGCGCTGACGGGGTCTTTCCGGGGAGGAAACACAGACTAGCTTCTTGTTTCACGCACCAGCCCCCCAGCCCCCAGCCACCAGCCCAGTTACAAAGGTAAGTTCATGCTTCACCCTTCGGTAAAAGTTCTTAGCCAATTATGTTCATTTATATTTATTTATGCACATAAGAATCTGCGTATTGAATTCCAGAGCAACTGGTTGAAGAGAAAATTTAGGTCAATCATGAAGTATTGTGCAAACAAGAGAACCCACTTGTTTGACTGTTTAATTAGCAGGTTTTCTGTGGGTTTTGTTGTTGTTGTTTTGTTTTTTTAAACTGACCGGTTAGTTCAATCAAGATAGTTGGTAATTGCCTTCTGGTCACCGAGGCGGGGTAGCCTGCAGGTATCAGCCTGTGGGCTGCCTGGCCGTGACCCAGAAGGCCTGCACCTGTGAGGGCGGCCACGCTCTCCAGGCTGGTCGCCAGAGGCGCCTACAGGACCGGACACGGGAGGATGGGCAGGTTGCGCGGCTGAACGGAAAAGCACACTGTAAACTAGTACATGAAGTCGTGTAAATAAATACTAGCACCCTCGACTCGTTACCAGTTCACTCAGCAAGCATGTGCTGAGCCATGCACTGGGTCAGGCACTGTGCTGGGGCGTGTTAACGAAATCCCCGGAAGAAGTCTAGAGGAAGCTGTACCAGCCAACAGTGCAGTTCAAGGCCCTGCCCTGTGACTTCACAAGTGTGTCACCTTGAGCAAACCACAACTTTCCCGAGCCGGTTTCTTTAATCAAAGAGGCATGCTAGGAGAGTCGGATGAAAACCATGAGAATATTTTCCCCACAGTAAAGTTTTAGGTAAGCGCTGGTCATGATCACCTCTCCATCAGAAGTGTGAGCCCCCCTCCCCCCGCCCCGTGTGCCCCAGCAGGTGGGCCGCACCCTGCTGGAGCCACTTTGCAGGGGGTGAAGAGACTGGGTGAGGCGTGCCCCTGGGGGAGCAGGTGATCTGCGGGCCCCCCACTCCCAGCATCTGCAGAAGGAATCTGGATGCTCATCCAGAGACTCCTGGTTTCCAGGGAGAGTCTGAAGAATGGATGGGGGCCTTTGGCTTCTCTGGCAGCTGCTAAGCATTAAGCGTCTGGTAAATCCTTGCCTCGGTGACAGTGAGATTTCCTGGCACGTGAGGGATGCTGAAGGGTAACTACTGGCCTGGCCTTAAGCCTAACCTCTGCCTCCCCACCACCCCCCCCCACCGTAGGTGTGGAAGAGGTAGGCGCTCATTGACAGGGGAGGGTGTGTGTGCAGACCCTAAAGGAGCTCACTGTGATGAGAGTCCCAGATTCTCACCTTCCAGAATGTTCTGAGAAAAGCTGAGCAGAAGTTCACTGCCAGTTGTACTAGGGCATTTGGCTTTCTGGGCCGGGCAGCGGCCATGGCTCTGGGAGAAGGAATGGCCCTAGGAGGCCTGGAGGTCTGTCCTGGCTCGCCTCACTGGGGCATCTTACTATCCAATCTGTCATTAGAGCCCGGGAGGCTTGAGTTAGCAGAGAGGCAGAGCAGACTCAAGCTGCCAGGGACTCTTTCCTAGAGGAGCAGTGACAGAGTCACAGGCCCATGAAGTCTGGAGTCACTGGGAGCAGGAGTGGGCCACCTGCATGGGGACACCTCACCGCACACGTGCCGGGGGGCTGATCCTGACCTCACAGCCCTACAGAGCCTGATGGACCAAAGCGGCCCTTTATGAGCCTGCCCCTCTGGGCGGGGCCTGGGGCCTGCTCAGCGGCTTCCTCCTGCCCTCTTCCTACTGGTAGAGTCTCTGGTCTCTCACTTCCTGGCTGGACTTTGGCTCTCCCACTCAGGGATGTATGTCTCCATCATTCTGGCTTCTCTTCCCAACCTGCTACCGCTTGTCTACACATGGGTCCCAACTCAGCCATCTACCTAGGGCCTCATAAAATGCAAACCTAATTGTGCCAGTCCTTTATTTTAAACCCTTCAATGGTTGGTCACCATCAAGGCCCTGGGCAGTCTTCAGCATGGACTGCAGCATCCCTCACAACATAGCTCCTGCCTTGTTCTTCAGCCTCATCCCTCCCTATTCCCTGTCACCCCAAGAGCCAGGATGGATGATCACCCTGAGTCACTGAAACCTCCCATCATCCCTCACCTCCATACCTTTGCACATGCTGTTCCCTGCACTTTCCTGGAACAGCATCCCTCCTTCTCATTTTCCCGCCTGGTTAACTGCTAGTGGTTCTCCACTAACAGTAGTTAGATGTGTGCTTGGCGGTCTTTCTACTTGATTGTGAGTGCTTTAAACAAAGGAACCTTCTTTTATTTATCTTTGGCCTTTAGCACTGACTACAGTTGTGGGCATGCGGTAAGAGTTCCGTAATGTTAATGGAGCATGTGTAGTCCAGTCCCAACCTGTAAGGCCGCTGGGCAGCAGCCTCATCTCTCTGATGAGGACTGTTGCAGTAGCCCTTAAACCAACTCCTCCAAACCAGCTCCTCCCTCAAGACCAAACCTACCTTCGGAAACAGAAGCTGACTGTGTCGTCGCTTGGCCGATAAGCCTCTAATGGCTCTCCGTTGTTTGAAGTAATAGGTCCAGCTTCTTGGCCTGTCACGAGGGGCCCTGCCGGAGCCCGTAACCTCTCTCCCTACCTTATTCCTCTTCCGCCAAGGTTCCCAAACTTTCTCAATTCATGGCACGGGTAGTGACTCAGTAGCTTTATGTGGCCCCCCAAGGCCAAAGGGGGTGCCCAGCAGCCTCCTTTCTAAGGACGTCAAGTCCACACAACTCTAACGATTCGTTCTAACGACTCAGTGGGCATTGGGAAAAGGAATACATGTAAATTGAAAGTACTTCTTGCCGTGTCCAACAGATGTCACTGTGTTCCCCATGAATATTTAAAATATCCCAGGAATCCCCTGTAAATTCACCCTGGCACCCTGGCTTGCCTTAGCACTGAGTTTGGGAACCAGAGCCACATACAGACGCTCACAAAAAGATTATTTGTGGTTCCCCAGATTTGCAGTATAGCCCCAAGCCCCCCATTCTTTTCACACACAGTTTTCCCCTCTGATATCCCGGTCTCCATCTTGTTACTTTGGAAAACCTTTGGGTCACCTGTCCGCTCTTCTCTGGAACCTTCTCAGACCCCTCCTTCCGGTACCTATAGTGCCTGGTCCACTTCTCCATTTATTTGCATCTCATTCTGTTTTATGTATGGATGGGCTCCTTACTACTATGAATTCTTTGAGGATAAAGCTTTATTTGTATTTTTCCCTTGCATCCCCGAGAAGCTAGCAGAGCCGCTCCTCATAGGAGTAGATGGAGGGCTGGTTGGGAATCTGCCTTCTCGTTCTGGCGAGCCACCTGGCGTCCTCCTGACTTCCCGATTCCTGCGACCGGCCCATTTGAAGCCAGACTCGAAACCTCAGAGCCTTGTTTCTCTTTATCCTGCATTCCAAAAGCCACCTGGTAGTCCCTGTTCCTTCCTAAACCTGCGGCCCCGTCTTCCTAGTTCTCTCCCACCGCGATGGAAGGGGCGTCTGCGTGGGGGGCCGCTCTACTGGCTTCTTCACCGGGGTGTGTCCCTTTGTGGCCGGCGCTGGGGATCTCAGTTATGGCTGTGCACTGTCACCTGGGGGGTGGGGGTGCTGAGCACGCAGAACTCTTCGTCACCTCCCCGCTGCCACCCAAGGGCTCTGCCAGTGATTTCATTTGAATCAGAGGTTCCATGACATGGTGACCCCGAGATGAGCTGCTCAGATCCCCCTGTAGGGGAGGACTTATCCCGCCCCCGAGCGGGTAGTCACAGATAGCCTCCGCTCTCATTCCAGGGTCGTGGGTCACAGCGGCCAGGGTCCAGATGGTCAACTTATGGACCACCCCAAGGTCTTTCTCTAACTGTTCTTACTGGGGAGAACTCTCTTCCTTCTACCTCTCATCTCCCGGTAATCATCCCTCAAGACTAAGCTCAAGTACTGCCTCCTCCTGGAAGCCTTCTCTGCCTCCACTGGCCCGTGATTCCACCCAGTTCATGGCTTCAGGTTGTTTGATCAGCCATGTATTCAGTCACTTACTCCCTGCTATTCTCGTGTAACTTGGCCCAGGTCTGTGTTTTTCTTCTAAATCAGATGCCAGATTTCTTCAGGAAACAAGAACTGAGTGATGCTTTTGTGTGCGTGTGGAAGGGTGGGATGGTGTCCCCACTGCCGTCAGCTCGGTGCTACCCTCTTAACCAAGCCTAGAACATCTGTTGAGCCAGCAGTGAGTTCTTCCAGACCTGGGGGAAACTGTCCCCTCTGTCACTATGCCATTGGAAGAAATGGACCCAGACCCTGAAAAGACTGTGGGAAAGGTCATTAAGAACGGGGAGAAGGGAACGCCCCTCCCAGGATGAGCTGAGAGGTGACGGCTGAAAGAGCCTTGCGTTTGGAGTTAGAATGTTGTGACTGTGGGCTAGTCCCTTGAGACTTGGGGCCACAGTCCCTGCAGCCAGGAGTTTTTCCAGGTATCAAGTAGAAAAGCAGGTCTCACCACCCTTCCTTAGGGACCTTCTTGGCTCCTGCCAGGAATAGGTTTTGCTGGTCTGAGGTGGGTTGCTAGTGGTGACAGGAGGGAGTGAGCGAGTTCACACAAGTGGGCTTGGAAGAGGCCGGAGAAGCACAGCGCCCCCCAGGGGAGTCTTTGAGAGCCAGGCCCGCCTGTGGCCCGCCTGTGGCCCGCCCTGCCTGCAGGCCATCTCCTGCCTGTCCCTCACCTCAGTCCAGGTCAGCCACACCCATGCAAACACGCAGATACGTGCTCAGGAGGGGGGACCCCGGGGCCACAGCCGTGGCGGCGTCTGGGTGGCGGCAGGGCCCTACCTGGAGGCCTCACGCTGCCTGGGAATAACCCCAGGCTGGCAGCCAGGAGATGCGGATTCAAGCTGTCCTCCGCTTTTCCTGAGTCTCTGGCTCTGGGGCAGGAAGTTAGCCTCTCCCCTGACCCTCAGCTTCTTCATGTGGAAGATGAAGTGGCCCTTCCAGTCCTGGTGAGAGGTGCCTCTGTCAAGCTACCGTCAAGCTTTCTCCAAAACAGAGCTGTGGCAGAAAAAGGGAACTGGGCAGCGGTGGGGGTGGGGGGGACATTATCTGAAACAAACCTACAACGATAAACCTCTCTACTCTATTGAATATACCCGCCCATTTAATTTATTCAGTTAATAAAACTTATTCCCCAGAGGGGGACAGGCAGAGGTAAGCCACAAACCAGTCTGCCTGCATGAGTGTGGGTATATACGTCTAGCTCATAACGATAAAAAAAAAAGAGTAATTAAGAGACGTACTGAAGTGTATAGAAATCCTGAAGGACACTGAAGAGTCCAATTCGAGTTACTGTCCTTGGTGCAAATTTAATTCAATAGGGAGTAGATAAATAAAAATAAAGAAAAAACAAATTCAGAACAGATGTTAGGCAAGCAATTTTTTTCACAGTAAGAATCATAAACGTGAAGAACAGCCTATAAGGCAAAGTTGTTGATGCAAACAGCATCAAGCTACTAAATAAATAGTTAGATGGCACTGCAGGGACAAAGAAACATTAAAATAGTCGTTTGGCTGTCCCTGAATATTTGCGCCCACACAGTGATGCCCAGGCGCGTCGGTTCCCGGGCACGGGAGGGGGCTGTGAGTGTGTGTGTGTGTGTGTGTGTGTGTGTGTGTGTGTGTGTGTATGCACATTCCGGTGGGTGTGTGTCCTTTTGCGGAGAGGACGTGCAAGGCATATATTGGTGTGAGGCTCTAGCAAAATCTCTCCCCGGCTGCCATGTGGGCGCAGAATATGAATAGTGGGGCTTCACAAACGCTCGAGAGTCGGTTCTAAAGAAGACAGTGAGGTCGGGGAGGAGCCCCAGTGCTGCGATGGCGCGGACGCAGCCCTGGGCAGGCAAAGAGAGGAGAATTCAGTGGCACGGGGGCAGGAAAAAAAAATAAAAGCCCCAAACCTAGTGTTTTGGAGAGAGAAGGAAGTTCCAAGGTGATCGTTCTAGCCCAACCCCCCCCCCGCCCCCCCCCCATTGCATAGCTAGGAAAATGAAGGTCCCAAGAAGTGAGGTGACCTGTGGGCACCGCCTGGACACTTGCCATGGCCAGGAGGAGGGGAGGGGGCAGGAATTCCCCAGGAGGCACAAAAGGCCAGAGACCCTCCTGCCTGGCTTTCCTGAGGACCCGCAGCAGGGAGGAGGGAAGCGCGCCCCACACCCAGCTGGGGACGCTCCTGAAGTCCCTGGGGTCCCCGGGCAGACCTTTCAGAGACTGACCTGAGGAGCAGACGGGTCATCGCCGCGCCCCGGGCAGGCTGCACTCCCGGATCCTTTGATTCTCATGGCAGACCTGGGCGGTAGCAGGCACGCAGGTGGTTTTTTTTAAAAGGTTGGGGACAATGGTTAAGTCACTCGTTCTAGTCCAATGGCTGGAAATAGCCAAGCTAAGACCAGAACCCAGGTCTGGGTCGCGATTCAGTGCTCTTTCCGGCGCCCTAGGCAGACCCCCGAGGGTCAGGCTGGGGGAGAGGGTGGCTCTTTGGGAGGGGGGGTCATGGGTTAGTAGCCTCCAAAGAGCCTGACGCATGACCGGAGTGAGGGGAGCCCCACTCTTGTGTCATGAGAGCATTACCTATCCCTCATCTGTTTATCCCGCGGATCCCAAGACGCCCGGCTGCGGCTGCGAATCGATTCTGTGCTTCTGTGGGCTCACTACTGAACTGAGGGAGCATAGTCGCTGATGGGGAAAGATTACAGTCCACCCAACACCTGGATTTTAATATGAGAACCTTTCCCCCAGTTCCTTTCATTATGTCCCAAGGAAATAATACTAATTACCCAAATCAGCAAAATCACAAGACCTTCCCATTGAGGTTTTGTCCTAAAAGGTCATCTCTCTGGTCACTCAGCAAATGCTTCCTGAGCCCCGTTTACGTGTCAGGCACTGTTGTGGGCTCTGGGAATAGCCCTGCAGAGAGGACAGACTTCATGTCCTCATAGAGCTTGTGTTCTGAGAGAGAGCTGGGCAGGAGACCAATAATGAGGCGACCTATCATTAGGGCCAGCGTCCTTAGGCGGGAGTGTTGGGAGCATCCGAGGAACAGTAATAGGGGACAGTGGAACAGAAAAGGCTTTGGATTAATAAGGAGAACCAGGGACATCTGGCTGGCTTAGTCCGTGGAGCATGCAGCTCTTAATCTCAGGGTTCTGAGTTCAAGCCCCACATTCGGCATGGAGCCTACCTAAAATTTAAAAAAAAAAAAAAGGAGAACCTGCACAGCTCTGCACTCGTCTCTTGCTAACCACATATTATTCTTGCCCTGTATGTGTCCATATAAATGGAGGGTAATGGAATCAGCCCAGCCAAACCCCCAGGGTTGTTGGGATGGTCACAGGAGGTACTGTCCTGAAGGGACAAACAGAAGACCAGAAAACAGTTATGGATCCGTATTTACTCTGCAAGCAGCCCCAGGGAACAAAGATACATGTCTCTTACAGTCACGAAAGCAAGATCCATGCCCGTAGCCTGAGCACGCAAGTCCATAAAGCGTAAAAGGAGGTCCACAGCAGCGCTGTCAGGCCTTGGGGTGTCCCCCCGCGGAGAGGGGACAGGGCTGGGCAGGATGGGTAGAGCCCCACACTCCTTGGGAGCCCCGTGGCGTGAGGGTCCACAAAGCATAGCGCTCAGTGAAAAAAACCAAAGCAGGGAACGAGGACACTGCCATTGGGATAAGCTAAGGATAATACACAAAAATACACAGTTTTGCAGGAATGTGTGCCAAAAGAAATACATGTTAAGGACAATGGAATGGTTGTTGGGGAGAGGAAGGAATGAGAGAAAGGTATGAGGATAACAGGGAATAAATAAACATGCAAAACACGTGTCGGTGAGTTCCGCATTCTCCACAGCTCTCAGAACGAACACGCACCCAGAGACAGGGAGGCAGAGACAGACGGAGATGGAGACAGAGACAGACAGAGAAAATCTTGAAACGGAGGTAATTAGTAATTACTGGGCGCAACCCCGGTAGGTCACCGTGGGGAAGGAAGCTGCTCTCCTCAATGGCTGTGTTTCCCGGGGAATACGTTGGGCGTAAAATGCTATTTGTTAGATCAGTGTTTTCTCTCAGAGCCTGTTTTCTCTATTCTAGTCCCAAGAGACATTCTGGAAAACAAAACAAAACAAAGTTCTGTGGTCAAATAAACCCTGTGTGCTAGCTGGCTCCCTTGGAGGTGCTCCAAGCACGTTAGTACATGAAAGGTTCTGAGAAGCCCCACGATAAAAAGAGACCTGTGTTCCTTTGACTAACCTAGTGTTTCTCGCATTTGACCAGGGAGAACGCCCCCTTTTTATTTTCCATGTAACGATTATTGTTGTCCGTGGAAATGGTCCAAAGGACTCTCTGTGGGAAACAGCACGTTAGACTGTTGAAGGACGAGAGGCCAGAGACTCCAGATTCCAAGCATATTCTGGGACTCACACCCTCCCGTCTCCTTCCTGATGCGGCTCCATGGTCCTTAGGGTGCTTTGTCCGAGGCCACCGGGGACCCCGTGTCTCATCTGTAGCCCCCACTGATCGCAGCAGAAATGGGACTGTCTTCCCCTCTGCCTTGATCCCCTCCCTGCTCAGGATGGGGGAAGGACCACCTTGTCTCCGGAACTCAAAGCCAGCATTCAGGGATGAATGTGGACTCGTGTCTTATTCCCTAGAATGGACCAGTCGTTCATGTCTGCTGCTATAGGACATTTCCTGGGTGAAATTCTCCCTCTCATTTAGACCTTACATTTCTCATGAGCCACATCACTGTCCTCGCTCACCTGGGCCATTAGAAAGGTTGTTTGTTTATGAATTCCATCCCCTCCCTCCCCTCCACGACTCTGGGCACCTACTTCCTTCTAGGAATCTACTTCCTTAGCACTGTGGCTTTGGTCTGTCTCCTCTCCCGCACTGCCAAGGTCGCGCTCTCTATCGCTGCCCCAAAGATCACGTTGGCCCAGCACCCCCTTGGCCTGTACTCGCTCCCTTTCTCTATGCCAAACCCTGAAACTTCCTCCCAAGCTTATGCACCTGGGCACGTCGTCTCTCCTTGATGGGGCACCGTGAAGGCCGTCAGCCCCTCTCAGCACTCACTCCGGGCAGGGGCTGCGAGGACCCAGGGGGACTTCATGCGCCTCCTCCAGCAAACCATCACAAGGCGGGGCCATGGCCTTGACAAGTTCCCTGAGGTGGGAAGCCCGGGTAGTGAAGGGCCAGCGCCCAGGGGAGGAGACGTGGCCCCGTGAAGGAGCAAGCAGATGTCAATGTGAGTCGCAGACACGTTGGACTAAACACGAGGACTAAATTTATGTGAGACACAGAGGCTACAGTGACCTGGCGGGAAGGAGGAAGCTTGGAGGGGCTGAAAGCAGAATTGAAAAGCAAACACATAAATCGTAAAGGGTTTGGCAGAGAGTGAGATAAGGAGAGAAGGGGCTCTGGGAGGGGACTACTGGGAATTTATTAAAACGAACTGAATTTATGGTGCAGCTCAAGCATTTGTTGATAACAGGGCTAGTCCAGTGAAGAATGTGCTCACTGGCCTATAGTCAGCAGGAAGCCGGGGCAAGATGACTGGGGCCACGCGTTCCAGTTAGAGATGTGGGGCTCACCCCGACCAGTTGGGCTCCGAAGCACGTGGAGACATTCACATTTCTCCCCGAGTTCACTCTCAAGGTTGGAAAGCGAGAAGTAATGGCCGCATAGCCACGGTCAAAGGGAATAATAAAGCATTGTTACAAAATGTTGTCCACATGGAAAATGGTGCAGTCACTGCAGAAAACAGGAGGGCAGTGCCTCCAAAAATGAAAAAGAGAATTTCCATATGACCCAGCAGTCCTACTGCTGGACAGTCCAGACCTGTCCCCAAGAGGATCGGAAGTGAGGTCGCCAAGAGCGGCTTCCACACCCCCGTTCACAGCCGCGGGGTGCACAATGGCCCCAAGGTGGGAACAGCGCAAGGGGCCACAGACAGAGGAATGGATAAACGTGGTCTATACATACAATGAAATATCCTTCAGCCCTAAAAAGGATGGAAATTCTGACACCTGCTACAACGTGGGGGAACCCTGAGGCCAGGACAAATGTGGTGTGATTCCGCTTCTCTGGGGTGCCCGGAGCAGTTGAAATCATAAAGCCAGAAAGTCGAATGGTGGTTGCCAGGGGCTGGGGCTAGGGGTTATTTAATGGGTACAAAATTTGTTTTTCCAGGATGAGAAAAGTTCTGGAGATGGGTGGTGGGGATGTCTGTACAACAGTCTCAAATTATTTAATACCCTGAGCTGTACACTTAAAAAGGGTTAGGATGGTGAATTTTACACTGTATTTTACCAAAAAAGAAAAGCCCTCCAGCCAGATGTCCTCCATGCATGCCGCCCTCAACACCTGGATCGAACCAGGAATCAGGGGACCCACTAATCCCACAGCCAAGGGATGTGGAGGCATGAAGGCCCATTCCACCTTCTTCAATGAAATCTCTATTCCGTGGGTGTCATTTGTGGGGTCTCAGACACTGAGGCCTGTTGCTCGTTAACAAGTACGGATCTGGGGGAGGGCAGAGCTCAAGATGTTCAGTGTCCATTCAGGAGACAGCAGCCTAGTGGGATCCCGGGCTTAGGAGGACAAAGAACTAGAATGGTCTGGGGGACCCAAACTCTAGCAGAGACATCTAAAACTTTGGGGAAGCAGTTAAGAATCTTTAGGCTGGAGTCCTTTGGAAGGATCCAGTGGCCATGCGAGTCATAAGGCCCAACCCGTAGTCTGGCGGTGAGTCTGAGAAGAGGACTTGGAGAGTTACAGACACCCTTCAAAGGAAAGTGGAAGGTCCGCCCAACAATGGCCTCTGGTGGTTAACACACACCAGGCACTGCATTCGCAATGGAGAAGATGAGGGGAGATGAGCCCAATGGGACCTGGATTTCCTTCCCAAGGGGCCCTGTCGGGAAGGGCGGTAACCTTGATCAGTACCCGGATGCCTCCTTCCCCTGAGCCTGAGGGGTACCCGGAGGTGCTGGTGGGTGTTGGAACACATGAGACCACACTCACCACGTCCGCCTACTGCGAGGTGACGGGCCATCCACCAGCCCAAGACCCAGGGCAAAGGTTATAATTTCCTCTCTAAACAGAGGCAAAGGTAGCATCATTTGCTCATGGTACCTCCTTAGTGGTTAATGTGGGGAGCCCGGGGAGCGTGTCAGAGAGTCAGGCCTTTGTCAGTAGGCTAGCACACCGCGAGCCTCGCTCGGAGTGGAAAATTTCATATAGTAGGTTGCAAAATTCTTACAGTCGGAGGGCGTGACCGGGGAGAAGTTGTCTTGAGATGCAAACAATAGTCAAGGAACTTGTTTTAGTAATTAAGTTACTACGATCTGCCCCATGCATGCAGGGGTCCTAAAACCTGGCAGCCCCTTGCTAGGAATCACTTCGTGTGCACAGTGGCAGAAGTCTCACACTTAAGACTGACCAGGAATAATTGCAGTGCATAGTAAAGGACTCAAACCCTGAAAGATTTAGGGGTCTTGAGGAAGAAAGGAGAATATGGTCCATTTTATTTTATTTTCTTAATAAAGATTTTATTTATTTATCTGGAGAGAGGGAGAGCGAGAAAGAGTGGGTGTGGGTGGGGGGAGGGGCAGAGGGAAAGAGTCTTCAAGCAATCTCTGCCCCCCCTACACCATGCTGAGCGTGGAGCCTGACGCGGGGCTCGATCCTACCACCCATGAGATCATGACCTGAGCCGAGACCAGGAGTTGGTCGCTTAATGGACCATGCAACCCAGGGGCTCCATATGGTCCTTCTTCTTATTATTTTTTAAAGATTTTATTTACTTCTTTGAGAGAGAGAGAGAGCACAAGGAGTGGGGAGGGGTAGAGGCAGAGAGAGAGCAGATACCCTGCTGAGTAGGGAACCTGAGGTGGGGCTCGATCCTGGGACTCTGGGATCATGACCTGAGCCTAAGGAAGATTCTTAACCGACCGAGCCACCCAGGTGCCCCTATATGGTCCATTTTAAAGTAAAATTCAATCATTCAAAACTTAGTAGAATTTCAAATGTATGTGATGATATGTGATTTTTGTTTGTTTGTTTGAAAGTTTATACTATATGTCTAGAGTTAATTCGGTGTAGACATTTAGATAGATGCTTTGCCTTCTGCCCTATGTGAGTAACAAGATTTAAGACTGTTTGCTTTTTTTCTTTTTTTTTTTTTTTTAAACATTCAAGTGTTCCAGGAACTTGGAAAAAGTTTCTCTGCTCCCAAAATTCAGATAAAGAAGAACTTGAAGCTCTCTGTGAATTGGGAATTAGTTGCTCCTTTGAATTTAGTAATGACTTTTTTTTTTACCACTTGAAATCAAAGATAGTGTGTCATTCTTATTTTTGGACAGAGTAGGGATGCTATTTGCATTCTCAATTAATTAGGGTTGATGGCCGTAAGCATTGGGTAAGCGTGTGCAATTTTTGAGAGTCTCTGTGCAGAAGAGTTCTCGACAGAAGATGTCTGCTGGTGCCATGTGTTATCTGGACCTGCTTCCAGACGGGAGAATGCCTTGGCAAGTGCCACAGTGATTCATGACTAGGTTACATAATTCTATTTTGCATTTTGGGTTAAACAACTTGGATTTGTTGCAGGTACAATTCAGTTAAATACAGAATTTATTATTTGGAAATGTTAGTTGGAAATAGAGCTTTTATGCAGTTTTAATTTGAGATGTTCTAGTGTTCGGGGGCACTCTGGTCCAGGGCTGTCCCCTAGGGCATAAAGAAGCCACTGATGTCGTATGCAGTTGTCTCTGATGGAGGAGGAGCTCCCTTCCACCTTGAACCTGCTGTACTGGGAGATTTGGGGAATGCACATCAAGGGCATAAAACTGAAAAACTGAGGCCTACTTCCCTGCCTCTGAGCCCTCCGCTCTCCCCAGCCAAGTGCTCATCCCCCACCTTCAGTCCCAGCTTGTCCTCAGAAGTGGAACAGTCCCCAGCATCCCGTCCTCAGCCTTGATCTGCTCCCCCCAGGACGGATCCCTTGTCCCCAGCCGACAGCGGCGACTGGGTCTGGTTTCTGCCCAGACCCAAGTTCCTGGGCCTCACCTTCTGTTCCCAGTCTGAGGACCGAGCGCCTGTGTGTGATTTGTCCCCAGGCCTCTCCCCCTGACGCCCATCTTGGGGCCCCTCACCCCCTGTTGTTGGGCCCTAATGTCCACTGACAGGTCTTTCTGGCTCCTGCTCTTCTGGATGCCCGATTCTTGTCCAGCCGACCCTCTCTGTGGCCTTCTCCTGGACTGTTCACAATGGCCAGTGTTTCCTGCAGTGGGGAGCTGCCAATTTCTTACCCTGTAAACGCTGCTCTGCCCGTAGGCTGGAACCTGCCCCATCGGCACCCCCGCCTGGTCAGTTTTCCGAACCTGGCCACCCCAGTGAGGGTCTCGGCCATTCCCTCTGCGGCCCCGTCCCTTGGAAGTAAGCGACGATGCCCATTCCTCGCTGAGACAGGGTGTTCCCGTGAATTCCTCAGATATTGACCCTCAGTGCAAAAACTATACCGACAGATGTTTTAAATTGCCAACCCATATATTCCGTTAACTCTTTTTCGCTTGAAAGATTCTGGGTTAAGCCCGGGCAATAGTTGTCATAATGCCTGAACTTGGGGTTTTAAAGAAGCAACAGCAAGGTGTTGAGCAGCAGGCGCTGGTTCTGCAGTGGGGGGCGGGAGCCCGACCTCTGGAGGGACGCTTTCAGCTTATATTCTACTCCAGCCGCTGATCTTGTCCAGGGATCTCGCAGTCCCAAACCACCTAAAATCAGGGGCTTATACGCATTTTCTAGCGCAGACTGTTGGGTGGAGCCATCGGTTTGCAGCTCCCTCATTCAGAGCCGGCAAGGGTTTCAGGCATCGTCCGGCCCTTTGGTTTTCGTATATCTCATCTTGACTTACTAGTGGTTATGAAACCAATTTAGTGATTCGTGACCGGCTTGTATTCTTTGTTTTGTTTTGTTTTGTTTTCCGGGAAATAATAGAATAGAATAGGTCAATGTGGATCTTACAGTAAATAAGATGTTCTTTTGTAAGACTTTTATTTCATGTGTGTGTGTCCTAGATCACTGTGCAAAATGTATTATTCACCAAGGCTCATAATTCAAGGGTTGAAGTCACTAATAGAGTCCGCATCCCCCGTTTTAATTTGAGAAATCTGGGGCGTCGACAGGGGAAGAGATTGGCTTAAAGCCATCAGGCTAACGAGGGGCAGATCGGGGGGCTGGAGCTGGAAGGCAAGCCCCCGTTTTCTGTTGTAAGTTGGCAGTCTGTTTGGTGTTTTTCTACCGATCCTTAGGAGTGTAGGTCCCCGAGACCTGGGCAGTAGGAACCATTCACGTGTGCAGCAGCCCCCACCCATGCGTCGTCATAGAGTGAGAATGGGGGAAGGGAAGTGGGGAGAAGTAAATGGTGGGTAAAAGAAGAGACTCAAAGTCCAGAAAAAATGGGTAAACATCAGAAGTGTCTTTGGATGACGACTAGGGAAAAGGAGTGACCTTAAACCGCAAGGAAGAATGGAAGCCTTGTAGTAATTCAGGTGTAACAAGAGACTTTGCTAGGGGTAGGAAAGGTGAAGAGTCTGTGCAAGGCTCGTTCAAGAGAAGTGGGACGCTAATAGAATTCTTCCTGTCCTTTTCGGTCTAGATCGCCTATTTATCTTAGGACAACTGTTCCTTTGATAATTCTACCTATTGGACTACGTGCTTCAATGGGTGGTAATTATCATGTATTTTCCTGCTGACAACTTTCTTCCTACTCTGAAAGACCTCCTAGGAAAAAAAAATCAGCCAATTATATTCATTTTTCCATTAAAAAAAAGGCACCCCCCCCAAAGGCAACACCAGCGTACTCATTTAAAAATGTGCCCTTGCACGTTGAGTGTTAGCGACTGCTCTCTTTTGACCGGCGAGAATACGGATATTTAACTCACGGAATGATTCTCAGTAATTGAGGCACACAGACCACCAGGTCTTACGTTAATTTTGGTTTCAGACTCTTATCACTTGAAAACGGTGATTGTAAGCTTTGTTTTCCACACTTTCATGAAAGACTCAATTTTTACCACCGTCAGGAGACCCAAATATCGCCCTCCCCACCCCCTATCAGTTGTCCAGGCGTGAGTCTGAATGCCTGTATTTTCTTGAACAAAGTAGCCATGGTTTCCAGCCCACCCCATCCTTGGCCACGTGTTCAAGTCCCCTGTGTTCAAGTGTCTTTATGTCTTCTTAGAGAACAGCCAGGGGGCACAGGGCTGTAGCAGGCTCAGCCCTTTGGAGCCCTTTCGTTCCCAGAGTTCTGCATCTATGCAGGTAGGCTAGCAAACGTCCCGCCCTTTGATGACACAGCCATCCGCCTGCATTAAAGCAAACCACGTGGGCGCCGTCCTGCAGCAGCACCTGCCTAGCCCGTGAGCTCGCCGGCGTGGAGCCCTCATGTGCGAACATTCCAGACCCAACTCTGTTCCGAAGCGCCTGCTCTCCTGATGAATGGTGCAAGGGAATCTGAGCTTAAAAAAAACACTGAAATGACCTTCCTGTTTTCACTGCTTTTCCATATGCATCCCAAAGTTCTCAACTTCCTCACTGCCTCGTGGTGACAAGGTTCTGTTAGTTCCTGGGCGCTAGCTAATTAAATAAAAACGGTGCTAAAACCCTCCAAGCTGGAGGCATATGAGGCACCTCTACCTCCCGTGGGTATGAACCTTGTGTCTGAGTGCCAGGTCTTTTATACCAAAGCCTTATTTGTTTGCTAAATTGATTTTTTTTCCCCCAGTTCGGGGACTTAAGGTTCCCTGAGAGATTGCTTCAGATTCCAAGGCTTACAAAGATGTTCTGAGAATATTCTACTGCTGCTGGGTACCAGAAGGTACTGCATGCATGATACCCAAACGAGACTGTTTGGGGGAGTGCTAGCATGTGATTAGGAATGGGATTAGTGCACAGAAGTCAGAAATATATATATAAATATATATATACACACACACACACACATACACACACTCATAAATGATAACAGTGATGTTCATTTCAGTTGAAAAAGGATGAATTTCCAGATGGAACACTACCATCTGAAAAAAATAAGGGTGAATGCTTCCTCCTACCCTTTACTCTCGAGCAAATTCTGAGGTATTAAATATCGAAATTTTTTAGATGAACTAAAAAATGGAAATTTAAAAAAATATATATTTTTTAGTAAGATCCAAAATGTAGGGATCATTAAAATTGATTAAATTCAACCATAAAAAAACAAATGTTTTCTAATTGGAAAAAATACACAATAAACAAAATTAAACAATACATATAGGAGAAAATATTTGCAATGTATGTTAGATGTTAAGGGCTATTTTCTTTAATGTGTAAAGAGCTTCTACAACAAAATTGGGAAAAGATCACTAATCCAATAGAAAAGTAGCAAAGGAGTCCTCAGAAAAAAAAATGCAATGGATTTTAAACTTACAAAAGATATCCAAGCTTGCTCATCATTAGAAAAGTGCAAATCAAAACTACCATCAAGTGGTAAAGACTTAAAATCACGACCATCACATTTTAATGGCAATCATGTGAGAGAACCAGGTACTCTCATTTACTTATTTATGAGAATGTATATTGACATAACTCCTAGACAGAGCCATTTAAAATAAAATTTAAAAAGGAGATAATCTTTGACCTAATAATTTGTTTTAGGAATATATCTTACAGACATAGCTACATAAGACAGCGGCGATGTATATACAAGAATATTCGCTGCAGTATTATTTATGAGAACAAAGATGTTCATCAATCAAGAACTTAATTTTAGAATTAGGATACATCCAGACAATGGAATCCTTAAAAAACAGAACAGCAGTTATGGGCGCGTGGGTGGCTCAGTCATTAAACGTCTGCCTTCAGCTCAAGTCATGATCCCACGGTCCTGGGATCGAGCCCCACATCAGGCTCGCTGCTCAGCGGGAAGCCCGCTTCTCATTCTCCCACTCCCCCTGCTTCTGTTCCTGTTCTCGCTATCTCTCTCTCTCTGTCAAATAAATACATAAAATCTTTAAAAAAATAGAATAGCATTTAACAAGAATGAATGTATTGAAATGGGACAATTTCACAAATATCATTAATGAACAAAGCAAGATAAAGAGCAACAACATCTATCATGTATTATCCATCTGAGTGTTAAGAAATTGATAACAGAGATTTCTTCTGGGAAAGAGTGGCTAAGGGTCCAAGAAGGGAGTCAGTATTGCTTTTTGCTGAATACTTGTTTGTACTTTATGAGTTATATACAATATGTGTGCTTACCTACTCACAACTTACTGTTCCAATGAGGGCATATGAGATCACTGAACAAATCTGGCTTGTTGAAGGGATACAGGAATGAGGCACCACTAATCAAATGGAGGGGGAGAGAAGGATGGAGGCCAAGAAGCATGAGAATCAAACTGAACAAGAGGGAGTAGTTTATACTAGAAATCAAGGGTCAAAATAACGCAAGGGCAAAAAGAGATGGGAGTGGAGCTAAATAAAAGAACAGCTACAGAACTATCACTTAAAAGATATAGAAGAGAAGGGTAAAGAAGCTTTGGGTAGGAGACTTTAGGGGTCACAAATGAGCTAAACTTAGGTATCATAAGTACTTACAAGTAATTAATAGTAAGAGTATAATAAAGGCTTGTCATCCATTGGATTATAAAGTCAATTACAAATTGGAGGGGAAAATCATCTCCGTCCTGTTTCTATCCAATCACAAATGTCTGATGATTATGTCAATGCTGTTCTTTTAGGGTTTAGGAAGGAATATAAATCCAACTTGGGGCTCATGCTCAGACTGAAGGAGCTAACCAGTAATCATTAATTGACTGCAGGCTGTCTAAAGCCGTAAAGCCTCGCTTTCTTCCTATTGTGTTGTCAGGGGTACTACCGTGCAATTCAGAAGAGTTCAAATCAAGTATTGTGAAGAAAAACTGGAGAGGTACGCGTGCCAGTCCATCTGCTTTCCATTCAGGTTCAAAGAAGGCAGAGACAACATGTGTAGTTTTATCTGCACAGCGCGTGGCAAAGCAGGCTACATAATTAGATACTTGGTAAAGACATTTTGTTCTCGGTGGTGGTGGCGGTGGTGGCAGTGACAATAAACAGTGATGCTGTCAACCCTTCTTGGCAGAAAGCTTCTCTAGCAGTTCTTCCCCGTAGCAGTGAGTGGGAGGGAGAATGGATAAGGAGCCGATCTCCAGTTTGGGGACCCACACTCTGACTGAGTTGCTATGATAACAACCAGATAATAAGCATCATGATCCCCATATTTGGCTTTCAGGTCTAGAGCAGAGGGGAGGTCCTCTCTGCGTATCTTTCTCCCAGCATGGAGTACCATCCCGACACCCAGCAACACAGTGCCTCTCTATATGGCATCAACAGTGTGGGGCTTCCCTTGGCAAATGCTGAATCAGTCTATCATTTTAATTTTTAAGAGGACCAATCTGGTCTTGGTAACATTTTCTAAAAAAAATACAAGTAGTTGGGGGTGCCTGAGTGGCTCTGTCGTCCACTAAGCTTCTGTCGTTGGCTCAGGGTCCTGGGATTGAGCCCGGCATCGCATGGCATCAGGCTCCCTGCTCAGCAGGGAGTCTGCTTCTCCCACTCCCTCTGCCACTCCCCCTGCTTGTGCATGCATACTTCCTCTCTCAAAAAAAAAAAAAAAACAATAACTAACTAAACAAATAAATACGTACCTCTTAAAAAATAAATAAAAATAGTCTAAAAATTAATATAACTTCAACCGAATCATTGTATAAAGGAAGAGTCTTTTACTGAACGTAGTTCATCCTTGACATTCCCAACCAGTGAAAACGTTTTGGTAAAATTTAAGCAGTAACAAGATAATCTTTAGGGCCACAAAGGACCTTCAATATAGGTTAGTTCATCCCTTTCATTTTTAAAGGTGAGCTCACTGAGTCTCATCAAGATTACAGAGCTCAGTCAGGTCTTTGCCCCACCACGATCTTACCTCCAAATCCAGGAATGGACATGTTTAAAAAGAAGTCAGCATTTTATGGCTCATCTTTTTTTCTAAAGCAGAAAAATGTTGACAGTTCTGTATGAAGAAATTATGCCATCTTTTATTTTTTTTTTCCCTTTTCACCAGAGGTGGGAACAAAGAGTGGAGATGATACTGCAGTTTCTATCTCTACAACCTCATTTGAAATAATTCTCTTGGATTCCCATTTTCTTACGAAATGAAATGAAAAGGATAAATGGTGTTAACTTAGTTAAAGTTGGGAGGGGGGAGTTGATCAGACATCCTGTTGTCAAGGAAACTAAATCTCTCTCCCTCCTTCCCTCTCTCTCTTTGCCCCCCACCTCTCACACAGGGATGCACACCACAGCAGCCACAAGTTAATACGGTGCCCTTTCTTCATCTGACATTTTAAAATTATTTTAAAATACCCAAGTGCTGTACTCTGAAAAATCTGTACAAGAAGTACTCCAGGGGACAGATTCCTAGAATTCAAACTTAGAGAGGCCTTTCCCTAATTCTAGGGAAGCTGCTGTCATTCTGCGTCAGTGCTATGTTTCAGTAATGTATGCGAAAGTCTCCAAGGTCAGTCACAAGGTCAAGTCAACCACAGACTGAGACTATTGGGAAGAGAGAAGTGGAATGAGAACTTTTAAAAAGCAATAGGGCAGCATAAGAGTAAGAGAAAGGTAAATAGGGCAATCCCTTGAGCCTTTATTAAGTATCTATCATGCTTCAAGCAAGAAGCTATGCAAGTAAAAAAAAAAAAAAGTAAGGGAAGACCAAGCTAAAGGATATCTTCGAGAACTAGGTAGAGTTAATTATTACTGAAAGATGTATACCATCTCCCTGCCCTTCCATCAGAGGAACACACCTCCCTGCCCCATCAGTGTCAGGCTTGCCTAAGTGACTTGCTTTGGCCTCACTGTGGGCAGAATGTCCTTCCTGCCCTGACTTTGAGTGTGGCCATATAACTTGGTTTGGCCAATGGGATGTTAGCAGACATGATGCCCCAGAAACTTAGAATGTTCTTGCGCTCTTAGGTGTGCTCTCTTGAACATTTGCCTTCACCTTGAGAAGAGCCTTCCCTGGTTTCCTTGCTATTCCAAGAAGGATGAGAGATACGTGGAACAGAGCCACCCCAGTTGAGCCTGTCCTAAATGAACTAGCTGCCCAGAGGACCAGCAGATGCAGCAGGAAGCCTAGCTGAGTTGAGCCAAGAGTAGCTTAGATGAGTCGATTCCAGCTACCCCTTAGACAAGTGATGAATGATAATTTGTTGTTTAAGTCCCTGCATTTTAGGTTGATTTGTTCTGCAGCAATAACAAACTAATTTAGAGAGCATCTAGTATGACAATTTATTACTTTTTCAGGATCATATAGCAAACTGAAGAGCAGTGAGAACAACTTGGCCAAAACTGTGGGTCTCCCAGGTAGGGCCATTTTCATAGAGTACGAGTAAATCTCTTGAAAATCATCACCGGGAGAATAAGCATCATGGATCCTATGGATAAAAGGGTTCACAAACCACTGAACCCCATTAGCATGTACAATAGGAACACAACAGAAGTTTACTGCACCTAAAACAGTGATCACAGACCTGGAGGTCTGGAGAAGAGCTGCTAATAATCACCCCATGGCTGAGGAGGAGTGATGCGAGAACAGACTAAAACAGTTAGGACTCCAGTGTCGAAAGACACGTTGACAATCAATATGACTCAAGTCTGTCAAATCTTGAATAAAATAAAGGGTCTTAACATATGTTTGTCACCAGATTCTGGAATTTTACTATTTTTTTTTAAAGAAGGAACATTAACAGGCATAAAAAGGGAAAATTCAAGAGAAAAAGAGGGGCTCTAGTACTTTACATAGCAGAGAACTAGGGTGACCAGATGTCCCAGTATATCCCAGACAGTCATCATGTCCACTGTTGTCCTGGGGTAATTATTAATAGCACCCTCTTTCACATTCAACACAGTATATCGTATTGGATGGCAGATTTTATGGTCATGCAGCTGACAGCACATTTTACCCACAGAATTGAACAAAATGGTTCCAAGTAAGGTTTCAGTAAGTTCATGAGAAAAGACCAGTCATGGGTTCTCAAGGCAAACTAACCTGAGGCATGGAGGGCCACTGTGTCCAATTGTAGCAGTAATGCGAGATAGTCAAGGCACCTGGAGTCTGACCTAACTGGTCAGGTCTTAAAGGCTGGGAAATGGTGTCCTTTCAGCCTAGCATGGGGCCCCCTTAGGCAATGCTGGGCCTCCTCCAGGTGCCTCATCTGTACAACTAAGCCCTCTCTCTGTGGATCCTTGAAAGACCTAAACACACGCAACATCCCCATTCTGGTTATTAATTCCTTATCAGAACATGCGGAAATCAAGATAAATGGTAGAAAAGTGGAGTTTTCTCTCACCCACACAGAGGTCCATATAGCTTTCTGAGCTCCATTTGGCTTTCCCAGAAACCCTGCAGAAAAGACAGCACTATCGTAAGAGTAAGATTAAACAAAATTTCAAGTATTCAAATTTATTCAGGAAAAAGTCTGGAACCATGAGAACACAATTACATAAACAATAAAAAAGAATTCAAGTTCTATTGCTTTCAAGTACTTTGAAGTATTAGAATAAACAAATAGCTTTAAAAAACATATTGCCAAGGAAAAATCTCGGTCAACTCTGTTTTAATGGATGGAAGAAGATCATCTCTACTTAAAGTATTTGCGTGTAATTGCTGCTAAAATATTTGAAAACTGTTTTCTTTCTCAACTATGTTAACATTCCTCTCTGCAGTTTGGTTTATATTATTATTAATTTTGGCAAAGCCCCTTTTGACAGCCACTATATGTGTAAACGCCTGCTGAATCTATCCAAATTATCACAAATGCTGAATTATAATGATCCAAGTGAAATTTTTAACTAAAATTGATGGAGTCAAAACATAAGAAGCTTAGAGTAACTTTATATAGGACAAAACATTAGACACATTTTGTCATGGGAAACAAGTATACCTGGAGACAGAGGGGGCGGAGGGTGAGAAAATGCCACACCCATTGTGCTGTAGGGTTGGGGTAACATAGTAGGGATGGAGTATGTATGCAAATATAGATGGGGGTCACCTGGGTGGCTCAGTGGGTTAAAGCCTCTGCCTTTGGCTCAGGTCATGATCTTGGGGTCCTGGGATTGAGCCCCACATCGGGCTCTCTGCTCAGCAGGGAGCCTGCTTCCCCCCTCTCTCTGCCTACTTGTGATCTCTCTCTCTTTCAAAAAAATAAAATAAAATCTAAAAAAAAATAGAGGAACTGTAGAGGTGGAGGGCTAGAGATTGCCAGATCCCTGTGTTATGAGAATGCAGTATGAAGGAGAGACATCTGAGGGGTGGGGGAGAGGAGAGAGTTGAGGGGTGGGGGGTAGAAGAGGTGGATGTCCTAATGGAAATACATCCCATTCTTATTACATCTACTTTCACAGTCTAAGCTTGCCATACATCAAGGAAAGCTTCTATGAATATAAAAATAGTCACTGAAATTACTATGTTCTAGAAGGAACTTGGCAAGGTTTGTACATACAAGGATGACGAGCTGAAAAGGAGCATATGTGGAAATTAACCAGAGGCAGGAGCACAGTGTTCTCTTCACATCGACACTTATACTATTTTCCCTCAGAATGTTAATACTAAATTAGTCATCTGACTACAACTGATCATTCCCCCCTCCCCAGAAATATGTGAAATCTATTTGTTTTGAATTTCCTGTCCATCGTGGTGTTCTCTTTTGACACTTAGACATTTCTTCACACTTGCTTCAAGGACTCACTGGAAGTCTTAATGAGGTTGCTGTTTGCAGGTTTAGCATTGTGAGCGTGCCACCCCTGAGAGAGAGGTGAGGAGAAGGTATTTAAAACACTAGGAAAAGAGCAACAACAACAATAAAGAGGAATAAGAATGTTGGACAGAGAAAAGAGACAGAAAGGAAGAGAAAAGAAGCTGAGGAAGAGGGAGAAGGACAGAAATAGCTAACGCTGTTATCTGTGTCGTGCTGAGGGCCAGCCTTTCTGAGGGTGGGGATGGGGAAATCCTGGGCTGACATCGAACAGATATGACCAGGATTGGCCCAGTGAGCTCTTCCTGTCTTGGTTTAGCTCATCAGTTCTCACACGTGGGATCTGTCAGCTCCTGATGAAGGGTCTGGTGGAAGCACCACCATGAGTTTGCAGATTAAACCATCTGGTTTCTGAGAAAACCCAATGAAGGAAAACAAAATACTCTTAGAAGATAGTGTCCTGGGCCTCTATCTACAAATGCCTATAGGACCTTTCCATTTGCATGTCATTCCGGCCAACCAAAGGTATCTCCCTAGACCAGCTGCCCTCCAGACCTTCTATTTCTGTCAACTCGTGGTCATTCTCCTTGTGAACCTGGCTCAACACTTAGAGATGCTTTGGCTCATTTGCCTTGAATTCTCTACACTGAATTCGTCCTAGAAGTTACTAACTTTGCCCCAAGTGACCTTCTCTTTCACCCTCACCACCTGAGCCAAGCCCTCACCATGTCACCTAGACTTCTTAAACTAAATCTTCTCCCCTGCAGCATGACCTTCCACTTCAGGGTCCCTCTCTCACTCAAAAGCGATAGTACGCTGACCTTTCTAGACTGTCACCCATCCAGCCTGTCACTCTCTCACATAGTTGCTTCCCCTAGTGCTCCTCCATCTTTGGCTCCTAGTCAATCTAGGCTGCTCATCAAGCTGTGCCCTATTTCTCATGTAAGTGCAATCACACATATTTGGTTTGAGTTCTTGCCCTTGTGTTTATTGCTCCTACCAGACCTCCTTCTCCAGGAAGTCCCCCAGGGTGATTCTAGCCCTGACAGATCTTCCTCTTTTCTGAAGGACACCACAGCTATCGTCTCTCTTGCCTAATCTAGCACTAGGGTACATCCTGTCTGGTGCTGAATGAACACCATGATTTCATGTGCACGCTTGAGGGCATAGGTAACCTCTACCTCTTCCACATCCCAGGGCCTGGCACGTTTAGATACTCAGTCAGTGGGTTTTGGGGTGAATGGATGAATGAATGGATGACAGGACTCAACACATGTTGATGAGTAATAAGCAATGAATCATCTTCACATGAGAATTCATTCAAGGAGGGGAAGGCTCATCACACAGCATCTTCACATATGGACCACCCGAGTGTGGGTGACCTAGATGGACACAGTGCTTCATGGATAGAGCTGCTCTGGGCTCAGCATGCTTTATGCTGGAAGACAACTGAAGACTGCCCTTACCTGGCGGAAAAATGTCAAGTTTCCAATAAAAGGAGAAGGCTTGGGATGTCTGATGCCCAGCTTTTCCAATCTTGAAAACGCTGATGTGGAGTACCTGAGGAGCAAAGCGAATCTTAAAAACCAAGAAATTGAAGTTTTCATTCATACATTGGCCCTATTAGGAAACAGAATTAATGAGTTCTCCTCAAGGAAGGGTGGAAGGAGTGGTTTCCGGTTGACAAATGGAGATATAAGGCGTAGATAGAGGCGTAGAAGTGAGTGAGTGGAGTGGACCCCAGGAAATTCCTGCTGATCCCATGACAGGCTTGAGGTGGAGGAATCCTAAAATCTAAGAGGGGGAAGACCCCTTGGAAAAACTGTCTTCTAAATGCCCCTTCCCTACCTAAAATTTCCATCAATATGTTGTTTTTTTTTTTAAATGTACCTCTCCCCAGTTCAGTTCTTTTGCTTCTACATCAACCATGAACAATTATCGGAAGATAAGGCAAAAAAAAAAAAAAAAAGTCCCAATGGCAAAAATAAGTTCCTTGTGCAAATTTGTGGGTTTTGCTGGTCAAAACTGACCTCTGCACATAATTTGTCCCTCATCACATTCCATGGCCTAAGAGAGAAACACAAAAATAGGGAGAGAGAGAACACACCCTGGAGACAAGACCTCATCGCCAACTGCTTATAACCTCTTCGTGTCTTTGTTTTCATGGCCTGAAACCATATGGGAAGCATATTTTCTTAACCAAAAATCAGGAAACGTGGCCCGACAGATTTCGGTGCCACTTTCCAGGAGAAAGCAGCAGTCTGAGAAGTGCAGAGTAGCTGTCAAAACATTGGAATTACTAGGATATTTCATCAGTTTATGGGAACAGAGGGATAACACAGTTAAAGTCAGAACTGGCTTAGAAAAACCTGGACATATGGCTGTAATCCCTAATCAGCCAGCCAATTAGGTCAAAAGTTCAGTTAGTTCAGAAAAATTAATGAGTCAAACTGGGTGTTTAGCATCATGCAGAGATCAGCCAAATCTCCATTTAGGAGCAAGGAAAAATATAGAGCATATCATTACAGCCAAACTTCCTAGGAGCACTAGAATTTAGATGAACAAAATGCTGCTCTAAAAATCACTCACTTATCATTAGAAAGATGGAATGCTCTCTCTACAGTCTTTGACCTTCCCCTCTCCCACCTGTAGTCCAATAAGGAGCACTTAAAATAAGAACTTTTCATCAAATACTCAAATATTCAGGGAAAGGACAACCCAACCCAAGTGTTGGTTTGCACTATTCTGAGCAATGGGTCTACATTTAAAGTAGTCACAAGGGAGAACCAAGAATGGGAAGGAGGCTTCCACCATCTGGCTGCTCTATTGGGTTTGAATGAATTCCCAGGACATCACATGGAAGTCCATGTTCAAGTGTGATTACAAACCGCACTCAGGAGCCACATGTGTATTACACAGATTAGTCATGCCAACATTCCTCTTCATTAGCGAGTGTACCAAAGGTCGATAGCATAGTATGTACAAGTTATTCATCCAAATAGACTATGATATTTTAAATAACTCCCCTCACACCTAAAAGGGAAGACCAAAGAAAACTTACCAGGCCACTTAAGACTTCCCTCAACATCTTTGAATCTGGCTTCTAGGTTCATGTCTTCATCAGTTTTTGTGAATTTTCTAAATGTGATCTCCAATGGATGGAAGGAAATATGTAGCTCTTGGGCCACATAATTACATCTTAATTTTGTAATTAGATGTCTTGATTGTCTAATTAAAGGACAAGAAGTCTGTGCCTAATTACACGTGCTAATTATAATGCAAGTCCATACCCTAATTATGTAACTCCACTTACAAAAACACTGCTTGTGTGTCTCTGCACAAAATTCAGACATTTTCAAACATATGGCATCAGCAGAGAATGTTCTGGACACAACCATAAACTTCACTTTGCAACCCATACTCAAGTGTAGAACTTGAGCATCTTCAACTGGGCATTGGCCAAAAGTTGTCATCAGTAACCAGAGTCCTTGCACCAAAATCATCAGGGTGGGAAAAGATCACTGCCACCAGACTTCTGGCAAAATTGCAAAATGGGTTCCATTTGTCTTGCTCCCGCTTTCTTCATTGCACCCTTGTTTCATACTCCCTGGTCCCAGTGTTCCCACACCACCCTATGTCTCAAAATAAAAAAAAAAAAAGGCTCTCTGGACAACTCGTGGACCCCAGGTGTTATGGGTTGAGTCACCCATAACATAAAATAAGATCAGTTGAAGTCCTAACCCCTAGCACCACAGAATATAATCTTATTTAGAGACAGGGTGGTTGCTGATGTGATTAGTTAAGATGAGGTTGGGATGCCTGAGTGACTCAGTTGGTTAAGCATCTGCCTTTGGCTCAGGTCATGATCCCAGGGTCCTGGGATCGAGTCCTGATCCTTGCTCAATGGGGAGCCTGCTTCTCCCTCCACTTGTTGCTCTCCCTGCTTGTGCTCACTCGCTCTCTCTCTCTGGCAAATAATTAAATAAAATCTTAAAAAAAAAAAAGAAATATGAGGTCATACTCAAATAGAGTGGATCCCTAATCCATTACTGGTATCCTCATAAAAGGATAGCTGCATGAAGACATGGAGACACAGGGAAAATTCCATGTGACAGCAAAGGCAGAGACTGGAGCTACACAGCTACATGCCAGGGAAAACCAAAGATGGTCAACAAACCTACAGAAGCTAGAAGGAGGCAGGAAGGAGTGGTCCCCCCTGCCCAAGGTTTCAGAGGTAGTACAGCACTGCAAAAGGCATATTTTCAGATTTCTAGCTTCCAGAACAGTGAGACAACAAATTTCTGGTGTTTTAAGCCCAGTTTGTGGTACTTTGTTATGACAGCCCCTGGGAAACTGATACACGAGGAATAGCCCTGAATGAGTTTTAGAGAGTCAATGAAAAAAGATTTAAAAAAAAAAAATGTCCTCCCGCTACTTTAAAAATTGTCATTGCAGAGGAAATTTCTTTTTTATGGCAAATTGTGCCATTAAGTCCTGTGCCATCAAAAAAGTGCAGGTGGCCTGGGAGGCTACTGTGAAAGGTAATATGTGACCATCACAGAGTCACCATATTGTGATATTTAGGAACAGCTTCTCTCTTTGATGGGAACTTTTTTTAAAGGTTTATTTATATACGTATTTGACAGAGAGAGAGACAGTGAGAAAGGGAACACAAGCAGGGGGAGTGGGAGAGGGAGAAGCAGGCTTCCTGCTGAGCAAGGAGTCTGATGTGGGGCTCCATCCCTGGACCCTGAAACCATGACCTGAGCCAAAGGCAGAAACGCTTAATGACTGAGCCACGAAGGTGCCCCTCTTTGATGGGAATTAATGCAAATATCCCTTATATGATTATGGATATCTAATCATTGTTTACATTAAGGATACTAACGTTGGAAGATGACGTCAGAAAGTATATGTAGTAGCTTCAAATAGCATCCTTTGGTTTCATTTCGCAACTCAAGCTGTTGTTTCTTGGTGCAGCACACACCTCCCTGCAATGGCAGTGGTGTGCCTTATACTGCCCGTTCTCAAAATAAATTGAACCTTGTGGATCAATTTCAAAATAAGATTCCATTTTTAAAGCCTAGAAATTCCCCAGCATTTCATTTTCCCCAAGACAAAGCCCTTTCTTGGTGGATTCAACAAAATGGTCAGCCAGTATATTGGTTAGCCAAAGAAGCCACTTGTGATAAATTGGGATATTTTAATGACTCATTCATTAAAGAGATAGTCAAGTTGATTGAGGTGTAGAGCAAGAGAAGACAGTCAAATGATGGCCTTCCCTCCAAGATTTCTGTCATTGTGTATCTTAAGCAGCCATAGAGGAAGTGGTTTCTCTGCTGTGTGCTTCTGGAAACAGCCAACTCCTTGGTTCATGTATTATGTTCTCACCAACACTATCAAAGAATTTCTCCTTGGTGAGGTTCAGAGGCTGTTGATATTTTTGTGAAATGCTGCAAGATTCCTTTGGCAATATCACATCTCCTGGAGTAAAAATCGTGAGTCTCCAGTGAAACCAGGTAAACCACCTGTTCTGCTCTTTGGAGAAGAAAAGCCCTTTGTCATGCTTCTCTACGCTTGCAGCATCTATGGCCATCCATTAAAAATCGTGGGCACATTGGAAATGTTATTAGAAACGAGGCTTTAAATTGTAGCTTCTCAAAAGGTTTTAAGACACAGGAACAGAATGTGAGGTTGGCTAGCTTTGACAGAAATTTGGGCAAAAAATACTACAACTATCGGAGACAAAGCCTAATTTCATTTTACTCTAATTCTTTCTAGTTTTTTCTCTGAGGATTTTTTTCTGCTTTTGAGATTCTATTTTCTATAGTGTTTTTCTATTTCTATTTCTCCATATTTCTACTTTCTTCATTTAATAAAAGGAAAAATCCCTATGTCGTGAATCCCTTATGAATATTATTTTTATGACTGTATGATATTCCTCTTATGGACATATCATAATATACTAAACTATTCTTATTATTAAATATTTAGGGTGATCTTGAATTTTTAACTAATTTAAATTCTCCTACTGCAATGAATATCTCTGTGCATCAAGCTTTTCCAGCACTTTCTGCATGCAGCTTTCCCAGACCTGAAATCCATGGGTCACCAGATTCAAACACTGGTACACAATGGTTTGCAGAGTTTGTCCCAACAAGTCTCACTGTCTGTGTATTCATTTCACCAAAGGCTCTCGTAAATTTTTTTTCTAATTTTGTAGACACATCAATGTATCTTGATGTCTGCATTTCTTTCATTATTAGAGAGAGAGACAGAGAGAATACATTTTGCCATCTCTTTTTCTCTGATTTCAAAAATACTTCTCAACTTTGAAATGATTCTTTCTCTCCCCACCCTCATTCCTACCATGGCAGGCATAATGGTGCCACACCGACTGGTTAAATAATTAATTGGAAATGGAGCAGTCATTGATAGGTGACTGCAGGCTGCCTCCCAGCACACATTTGGGCAGGGAGAGGAAGATAAGCAAATGAATTCTGAATAGTTTTTATTTAGAAAATAACTCACTATAGCCTCGTTAGTTGATTTTAAATTCTATAAATTCTATTTTCTTCTCCTTCCTTGCCCCATTCATACTACAGAAACTGTAAGCATAGCAATTGCCTCAGTCATGCCTCCCAGCCGGAGTTCCTTAAAAATACAGAGTTTCTAGATGAGGTCATCCCAGTTGCCCTGTTAGCACCTCGTCTCTGTTTCGGCATCTTTAGCTCAATCCCCTTTCCTGGAACCCATTCCCTCAAGACCTTGCTCTTAGCTTGCCTTCAAGGCTAGAGATTATCTGGTGTACATTCATTCATGTCTCAATTAGTAGTAGTAGTAGTTAGATTATCTACTAAGATAAAACTTGCAAACCAGGATGTTCATTCACTAATCTATAAAGTAGGTGTCCCTTTCCAGGAACAAGAATCTGATGTCCCTACTCAGAGTCCCTCCTTTCCAAGTACTTGAGAAACCAAATCAATCATCAGAGGGTAATGTGTTGAGTCAGGTTCTATAATGAGAGGTGGCTCATCAAACAAGTATGTCACTGGGACCCTGGTAAAACAATTCTTCCCTAAAGCCAAGCATACCCCTATAAACAGCTGGCCAAGAGAAAGTATGTTTGCTGTCGCACTCCTCTTTCCACACTAATTTGTAGTACCACTTCTGTCATATACCTTAGTAATAGAGGTGCTTGGGGCTATTCTGATCCTTTTGTCTGGCTTATGGAAATGCCTCACTATTTTAACTATTATAATTCCATAATACTTTTTAATAGCTTACTTTCTCATATTTTAGAATTAATTAGTCTAGTTTGATGAAAAATTTTGTCGAGATATTTTTATTAGAATTGCATTAAATTTATAGAGTACCAACATTATCACCACATTGAGTATTCTCAACCTATGAATGTGTTATAGCTCTCCATTAATTCCATTATTTCTGTCCTTCAGTACCATTTTCTAATTTTATGCACAGAAGAGTATCTTTTTGCCATCTACATACATTTGTTATTGGTACTGCTCATGTGTAGAAACACCATTTGGGTTTTTTTTAAATTACCATATAGTGTATTATTAGTTTCAGAGGTAGAGTTTAATGATTCATCAGTTGCGTATAACACCCAGTGCTCATTACTGCAAGTGCCCTCCTTAATGCCCATCACCCAGTTACCCCATCCCCCACCCACCTCCCTTCCAGCAACCCTCAGTTTGTTTCCTATATATAAGAGTCTCTTATAGTGGGGCGCCTGGGTGGCTCAGTGGGTTAAGCCTCTGCCTTCGGCTCAGGTCATGATCTCAGGTCCTGGGATGGAGCCCCACATCAGGCTCTCTGCTCAGCAGGGAGCCTACTTCTCCCTCTCTCTGCCTGCCTCTTTGCCCACTTGTGCTCTCTCTCCTCTCTGTCAAACAAATAAATGAAATCTTAAAAAAAGAGTCTCTTAAAGTTTTTCTCCTTGTTTTCATCTTACTTTATTTTTTCCTTCCCTTCCCCTATGTTTATCTATTTTGTTTCTTAAATTCCGCATATGTCAGAGAAAGTCAAATACCATATGATTTCATCATTTGTTTTTTATGCCAATCTTATAATCAAGGATCCTTCTAAACTTTTTCGTTAGTTACACTGATTCACAGGTGGAATATCTGATTTCTTATGCTGACAGTCATATTTTATGCAAATAATATCAGTTCTATTTTTCTAATCCTTTTCTTTCATTTTTCATTTTCTTCTCTTATTACATTGGTTAGGACCTCTAGTACAATGTTTAAAAAGAAGCAATAAAAAAAAGAGTATCCTTTTTATATTCCTGACTGTGAAAGTGTATCTAATGTTTCAAAATTGAGTGTGAGATTTTGCTGCAGATTTTTTACAGATAGCCTGTATAGGGTTAAGGACATTTCTTCTATTCCTAGTTTGCTTAGAGAAGTTTTTCTAGTTTAGTCTTGCTATAAGCTTGTTTATTTTATTAATCTTTTCAAAGTACCAAGTTTTGCTTTTGTTGATCATTTCTAGGTTTTTTGTTTGTTTGTCTTGTATTTCATTATCTTATACTCATTTTTTATTGTGGTCTTTCTTCTACTTTATCTAGGGTTACTCTTTGTTCTTTGTTTCTTTGTTTTAGTTTTTTAAGTTAACAATTTAATTCACTTTTTTTCAGTATTTTTAAAAAATATAGTTAAGGATGTAAATCCCCTCTAAGTACTTCTTTTTTAACCCCCTAAGGACTTCTTTACCTGCATCCTACACATTTTGAAATACAGTGCTTTCATTGTCTAATAACATTTTAATAGGAAACTTCTGAATATGATATTAAATGTGCTATAAGATGCACATAAGCAAAACTCAGAGGGAGATATTTTAGAATTATTAAGACCTTCCTATTGTTTTCAATTCTGCCCAGCCTTATCCACAAGTAAAGTAAGTAAAATTCATTATAATTTGAATCCAAAGACCTAGAAAAGGGAACTGCTTATAATCTTCACTCCTCTAGAAGAAAAAAAATGCAGGAGTACTGAACAAATACCTAAGTATCTGATGTGCAGTTCTTTCCCCAGTAATGTAAAAACCACAAAAGCCTAGTCATTGTAATCATTAACCTGATGACAGCTTTGTCACAACAGAAGAAAAATACATTTATACAGACATGCAAAGAGAGTTATACAGTCATTACTATTATTATAATTTATAATAATTTTGAATGTTTCCTATGTACCAGGTACTGTGCTAAGAACTTTTTATACATTGTCTTACATGAACCTTCCAACAATCATATAAAGATAGAAATCCGTATTATCTTCATATTACTGATTAGGAAATTAAATCTTAAGGAGGCTAGGGAATATACCCGAGGTGATGCTGCTGCTAAGCAATTGAGTGAGAGTGGAAACCAGGTCGGCCACATTTCAAACAGGTGCTGGTAGCCACTAACTCCACTAACCTGTTCCTTCTCATCCTCGAGGCTGGAATGTTGTGGATAAGCCACCACATGAGAACACATAGTGACTATGCCGAGAACAAAGGCACGCTTATTAGAAACCAAAAGTATAACAATAACAGATACTAATTAACTGGCGGTCATGATGAGAGAGCTTTTGTCCATCTAAAAGCCAATCCCCTCGCTTCTGCTTCTTATCCATCTTTTACTCAGAATGGTTAACTAGTTCTTCTTTCTGTTGTGTTGCCGTTTTTTACTGGATTATTCCTGTCCATACAAACATGTTGCAGTGTCTTCCATCTTAGAGGAGAAAGGCAAACTCCTTCAATTCTTGTTATTGCCTTGTTTTTCTTTCTTCCTACCTTGCCAGTAACTTCTTTGTAAGCGTTATCTAGACTTGGTTTCTTCCCTTCTACACCCCTAGTCTCTTTTCCACCTGTTCCAACTATGTTTTGTGTACCCACCACTTCACTGGACTGCCTTTGTCAAGGTCATCCATGATCCTGACCATGTCAATCAGTGATTTCTTGCCAATCTTTGCACTTGACCTCCCAGCAGCATTTGGCACAGATGACCACTTTCTTCTTCCTGAATCATTCCCTTCCTTGTGCTCCCTGTCAGCACTCCTTCTACCTCAGCAGCCTGCTCCTTGGTGTCTTTGCTGGCTCCTTTCCTTCTCATCGTCTCACCAGCTTACATACCCCCCATACATCAATAACTTCCACATTTCTATCTCTAGTTCCATTCTCTCCGCTGAACTCTTCTTTATCCAACTGCCAAATTGGCTGCACCCTTTTAAAGTCTATTAGGCACTTTAAACTTAACATATCTAAACCTGAATTCAATTCCTCCCCCCTTAATTTCATCCTGCCCAGTCATCTCTATGTCACTGATGCAACCACAGTCCACCAGCTACTGAAGCCAGGAACATTTGAGACATGGTGGAGTGTGTGATTGTTTAAAATATGACTACCTGGTTTAGTTAGAGGATTATACATCTTCAGCCCATTTACAATAGGCTTGGATATATCACTTTTTTTTGAACAGACACACATCGATGTGTGCCACATCCAAGCAGAAGTCGAGAGAGCAGCTCGTGGTGAGCCATTTGATATTTTTCCCTCTGCCATGAGACCACTAGTCTCCCAGGGGAGAGTTGTTCCTAAAGCCTGGATCCTGTTATGAAGATGAGGAGGAACAGAGCTAGACATTTAGTGTGAGCGAGAACTAAATACTTGTTGATGCAAATCACTGAGATCGGAGGCAGTTGCGATCCATGTGAAACTTACCCGAAGCTGACTGATAATTACACCTGATTTAGCCTTTTCTTTCATTTTTCATACTTTACATAGACTCTATCTATCTACCCACTTCTCTCCATATCCTCTGCTTCTTCCCTGGTACAAGCCCATAGGAGGACGATTTGCTAGTATCTAGCATATGCATTTACCCTTTGATCCACCAAATTCACTTCTAGGAAATTGGTCTACCCATGTACTTGAACGTATACCTGTGTAGAGGTGTATTCATTTCAGCATGTTTACAACACCAAAAGATTGGGAAAAAAACCTAGATACCTGTCAGTTTGGGACTGTTTAAATAAATCATTATGCATTATTAAATAAATCATTATTTATTGAATAATATACTATGCAATAAAGTTGGCAAGTCATCAAGATTATAATATTACACATAGTTGGCATTTAAATTTCCCCAATTGCCTCATAATTTTACGGTATGATTATTCAATGAGGACCTAAATAAATTCTATATGTTGTAATTGGGTCAGATGACTTTTTTGGGGGGGGGGTCAGATGACTTTTAAGTATCTCTAAGTCTCCAAATTCCCCTCAACTTCCCCCTGCCCACCTTTTTTCCTCTTGCATTTTTTTTTTTATAAACAAAACAGGTTGTGGCTTATAGAGTTTCCCATAATCTGAATTTCACTGGTTGCTTCCTCTGGTGTAGTTCAACATGTTCTTCAGTCCCAGTTTGGCAGTGAGATTTAAACCATTGGTTCTTGAATTTGTCTGCACACCGAGAACCTTCAGAATATTCTCATTTTGTGTCCGACCCCCACCCCCAGATGGTGACTTAATTATTTAGGGTGTGGCTTGCGCTTTGGAATTTTAAAAAGATCCTCAAGTGATTATGGTATTCCAAGTTTGGAAACCATTGATCCAGAGGCTTTTTCTGCAAGACTGCTCTATGGAAGATTGATAATGTCTATTTTTCTCTTTTATTGTGATCTTAGCAGCTGTGAGAATTATCACCTAGATCTATTAATTCATTAGGAGCTTCAAAATGCTGATATTCCTTCTGCATTTATTAGCTGGAATAATTCTGAATTTACCCTCTTCTGCTATGATTACTCTGAGGAACTGTTCATATAAGAAAAGTAGGATCGATGTTCAAGTCTTTCCTTTTATTGTTAGTTTTCAAAATGATAAGTTGATTCTGTAACATCTTAAAGTAACAACTCATGATATTTTTGTATCCTTTTGAATTCACAGATTTAAATATATTTGATATGCTTTGATCCATTGCAGTGATCATTTTATTCATCAAATTGTCCCATCTTTGGCTAGCAGGAGCATTTATAAGTTTGCTCCTGAGTATTTTTGATAGAATGCCTTTCTTGCTCTCTAAAATGACAAGACGTTCCAGGTTCATCTTGTACATTTCTTGCCCTGGTTCTGTTTAGTGGAAAATGATCTCTAGGGATCCTAAGAGAAAGACTTTTCACTGTACTTCTTGGTGATACTTCATGATACCATTTTGATACTTCAATCACATGGATTTCTATTTGAAAACATAAATATATATTGAAACTTTTTAATTGAATCCTCTGTAATTAGTATTATTTTAAACGTATAGTGGTACCTTACATAAAAGATCAATATGGTGAATCTTATTAGAAAGTGAAGGAATTTTTCCACCTCACATCAAACAGAATGGCTAAAATCAGCAAGTCAGGAGATGACAGGTGTTGGCGAGGTTGCAGAAAAAGGAGAAGCCTCTTACACTGTTGGTGTGAATGCAAGCTGGCGCATTCATACTGGAAAACAGTATGGAGGTTCCTCAAGAAGTTGAAAATAAAGCTACCCTATGACCCAGCAATTGCACTACTAGGTATCTACCCCAAAGATATAGACATAGTGATCTGAAGAGGCACCTACACCCCAATATTTAAAGCAGCCATGTCCACAATAGCCAAACTATGGAAAGAGCCCGGATGTCCATAGACAGATGAATGGATAAAGAAGATGTGTTATATATGAACAATGGAATACTACTCAGCAAGCAAAAAAAAAAAAACAAAAAACCTTGCCATTTGCAACAACGTGGTTGGAAATAGAGGGTATTACGCTAAGTGGAATAAGTCAATCAGAGAAAGACAATTATCATATGAGCTCATTCGTATGTGGCATTTAAGAAGCAAAACAGAGGATCATAGGGGAAGGGAGAGAAAAATAACACAAGACCAAATCAGAGAGAGTGAGACAAACCATGAGAGACTCTTAATCATAGGAAACGAACTGAGGGTTGCTGGAGGGGAGGTGGTGGGGGATGGGTTAACAGGGTGATGGGCGTTAAGGAGGGCATGTGATGTAATGAGCATGGGGTATTATATGAGACTAAGGAATCTGAACTCTACCCCTGAGACTAATATACTATATGTTAAATAAATGAATTTAAATTTAAAAAATAAAATAAAATATTAAAAAGAAAGGGAAGGAAATTTTTAAAGTAAGCTTTCCCAGCTGTATTAGTTTCCTGTTGTTGCTATAACAACCACAAAGTTAATGGTTTAAAACAAAACAGTATATTATCTTACATTAGTCCATAGGTCAATAGTCCAAAATCAAACTTGGTAGTCTAAAGTTAAGATGTCAACAGGGCTGGTTCTTTCTGTCCAGGGGAATATCACTTCTTTGCTTCCTAGGCTTATGGCCACATCACTCCAATCTCTACTTTCAGTAACCACATTAACATCTCTGATTCTGACTCTTCTTACATCCCTCTCAGAAGGGCCCTTGTGATTACATTTAGGGCCCACACGGGGAATTCAGGACACCCTCCCCATCTCAGGAGCAAAGTCCCTTTTGCCTGGAACCTAATCCCAGGTTCCAGGGATTAGGACCTGGACATCTTTGGGAGTCATTATTCAGTTGCCACACCACCCTATATTGTGTATATATCCTGACTTTATTTTGGAGTGTGTCTGAAAAAGGGAAATGTCTCTATGGGGACTATGAGATCATCAGGGCTTCCTGTTTAGAGAGAACTGGGTGGTACAGCTGCTTGGGGGTGGGGCAGAGATAAACTCAAGGCTCCTGTGACACTCAGCCTCTGTCTGGGCCATCACTGAACTAGGCTTTGCTTGCCCTACTGCCTGGACAGCCAACAGATAAATATTTTAAAGAAGATACTACGATTTTCTTTTAACAAAGAATAAGTCATCCAGTGGGTGACTATTATAGCACAGAGAGCTAACTTTTCCATTTTTATCCCATCTTTTCAGAGCAGGAGAGTCAGTTGAGTCAATAAATCTCAATCGGTATGAAGACATTAATCTTCTAAATTCAGTCATTTGTAGAACATCTTTACAATTTTTGTCATATCTGCAAATCTCCTCTGCTAATAGTTGCTTCCTCATTTCCTTCAAATAAACTTAAACACATTTATTTAAAAGGAAACTTTATGTTGTGACCATAAATGAAAACCATTACCACTTCCATAAAGAAAAAGTTAATGGTAAAAATCAACACTTTACCGTGGAAAACTTGTGAGGTCTGTGAACCCCCTAGAAGGACTGTCCTGCCGCAGACGGTCCACCGGCCACTGCTGGAAAGACCCAGCTCTCGAGGATGGTCCGAGCAGGTGACATACTTCTAATGTGCTCTAAGTTGCCCCAACTCAGCGGATAGCATAACAGCACAGCCAGAGGATGCTGAAGCATCTTTCCCAGGGCGCACGTGCAGAATTAGAGTGAATGAGACTCATCATCCTGTCTTTCCCTCTCTCAGAACCGAGGAGAGCTGGTCTGCTTCTGCCATTGCATCTCTTCTAAACTATGATAGTAGTTTACCCTCCCAAAGGGGAGAGGTCCTCGGAGTGACAAGTGACGCGCTTTATCACCGTTAGGGCTAAAGGGAACTGACATGTTACAAATGAAGAGTATCACTGGGTCGACACACAGTGACTGTATGTCTCACAGCAGACCGGGCGCTGGGTGCCAGGGAGGCCGCAGGGACGTGGCGCGTACAGCCTAGAGGACCGGACAGACTTTCAGTGGCCCCTGACAAGCAGTTAATTAAGCATTTACGTTATGATCCTTGCAACGAGGAAGCATCCGTGCCAGTTGAAATGTACGCTTTGTATTTTGATAACTTAAGAGCGCTTCCTCAGTCCATCTACTGGATGGTATTTGTCGAACCTGAAAATAAATGACGAGCGGTCCTTATGATTATCACTTCCCCTCAAGGCTAGTTTTCAGGCAATGGGCCCTCCAAAGAGGACCAATCTCCCGAAAACCATTAAACTAAGGACGGAGGAGTTAAAGCTGGCGTGAATGAGGAGAGCCGTGTGGCCCACAGCAGGGGAAGGCGCGGGAAGAGGGCACTGCTTTGGAAGGACTCGGGAACCAGGTCTGGGAGCGGGGACCACAGGGGGTGCACGGAGGGGGCCCTGCTTTCTCAGGCTTTCTGATGCCCATCCTGCCCCAAGAAAACCAACCAGCAGGGATTAGTTGGCACTTCTGGGGCCGAGGCAGCAAAGGGCAAGGAGTCGGGGTTGGTGGTCAGGAAGGGAGGGGGCTCAAAGAAGCCACCTCAGCCTCAGCCTCTGTTCCATGATTTTCCCCCAGGCCACGCAGGTGGCCACGGAGAGATTCTGGGAGCGGGCCTTGCCCTTATATGCCAGCGAGAATTTAGGAGAACGATGAGGTAGCACAGAGAAGTTTCACAAGATGAAAACACACGCAACCTAGTTTTCTGTTTGAAAAAAATAGAGCAAAGCAATTGAATTATGTCATAAAATCAGTTAAGTGATTGCTATTGATGAAGCACTTCTGGATTTTTTTTTTTTTAAGTGTTGGTTATTTGACTGAATTTAACTAGTCTGAGCCCCACCCCCCCCAACACACACACACACGCGAAAAAGACAATGACATATATAAATGCAGGCATGAAGTCTTCCCCTCAAACCTCTCTTCCAGCATGGAGAAGGAAAAAAAAAAAAGACTAATGACTTAATGCATTTAAGAAATATTTATAATAAATATGTGTAAATAAAAACATACTTATTATGGCATATTTAAATTTAGAAATTTTAAATACAGAGCAACTCACGTATAACTTTATACGTTTATGCATTTGAAAAGGAAATACTGCCTCCTGTAGTTGGGCCTTGAATTCCTTATGTGTGAGGGGACCAAAGGCCCAGACATGGCATCTTACAAAAGCCCCTGCCTCATCCTGCTCCACCCGGAAGCTGGAGGAGATACGGCTCTTGAGAGGTAAAAAGCCAGCCCCTCCCAAATTTCTTACAAACTTCCGTCAAGAAAGAATTTTGCTCCTGGGGACTCACGTCTTCCAAGTCCCCCTACTGCTGAGTTCTGCAGCCCTGCCCACGAGAATGAGGTTCTCATCAGAGAAACACAGGCAGTTTCTAGATCTAGAGACTCAAGTCACCCGAGATGTATTTTTGCAGAGGCGGAAAAAGAGCTAGGTGGCCCCAGGTCATCGGGAGCATCACCAGGAGACAACTGAGAGCGCGCTTGCTCCTCGTGGGCAGGTAAGGGTCCAGGCCAGAGGCCAGAGTTCATTCTTATCTCGCCATCTGCCAATTAGTAGGCTGGGCCTCACTGATAATTGTGCTCTCAAGGTAATGGTTTGTTTAAGTCATTGATGATGTTTGTCCCCACTGGGGAACCTTAGCACATCAAAAGATGTTGAGAAAGCCAAAAATTCACCTAGAGTCTGAATTAATCACTTTGTCAAGCACAACAAAGGCTGTCTTGCTTCGCTAATAATCCCAAATGAGGTAGCAACCCTCAGTTAAATAAGGAAACTGTGGTGTCTTTAATTAATATTTCAAAGAGCTCAGGCTGGCTTTTTTACTCACTTTATGTTTATGAGAATAGGGTGAAATGCATGCAGAGCAGGAAGAGTAGGGCCTGGCCTCACGGGCTTCGTAGAGAAGGATCTGGGGGCTTTCGTTAACCGCAGGGTCAATGTGTGTGGCTGAGCCTGGGTCAGAGGAAGTCAGTCCCCACGTCTGCTCCGAACGCTGCTCCGTGGCCTCAGCACTTCCTCTTGCCCAGGCTTGGCTTCTGGGGTGCCGCTGACACCTCCCCCGCTCCTCTCAGCTCAGCTGCTTCAGCCTCTCTGGGTTCACCTCAACCCAGCTGCCCTTCAGTCTGCCATCTGGCCAACTTTCCGACCTCAAAATGGCTCTCTTCGCCTGAAGCTCAAGCTTCCCCAGCCTCCCCCACAGGCCTTCACTGCCTTTTGGCTCCCCTCTTTCTCCCCCTCCGTCCTGGAGCCCCAGGCGAGCTCAGGTCTGGCCCTGGCTTGCAGCCACACGGCAGCCCAGACTCAAGGTCATGCAGGCCAAGGTCAGAGCCCTGGGATCCTTCAGGTCCAGAATGGGAGGCTGGACACATTGCCCTGTTGGCCTGATCCCCGCTCCGCCACCATATCTAAAAGAACGTTGACACCTCCAGGGCTACTTGTAAGCCAATGAGCAGGGTGAGGGGATGGGGTCCGGAAGCCCCCAGTCAAGTTCAGCGATCCTTTCAGAGTGTGGATACCGTACAGAGGGTGAGTAAGACATCCCAGCCCCCTGAGAGTATATCCTGTGGAAAACGAATGGGGGAGAGGGGGTTTCCCTTGGCCTTGGGGAAGCCCTGATAACTAACAGCCTTCCAAGTACTTTTTATCTTACCTAATAACTCCCCAATTAGAATCCTCAGTGTTGTCTTGGACTCTTTCCATCAATCTTTGTCTGCAATCAATCCTCAAGTACTGTCAGTTCTGCTTTCAAAACATCTTGGGCGTATTCTCCTTTCTTCTAACTGGCACTGCCCTATTTCAGCCCTCATTGTCTCCCTGGGGCATGGGCTCTTCCTTTGTGCCCTGACCTGGCCTCCCAGCCTCTGGTTTCTCCCTTCATCCAACAATCTGCCGTCTACACCACTGCCAGAAGAATCTCAATAACGCACAAATCTGATCATGTTGTGGCCCAGTTCGGAATTCTCTGTTGACTTACTGTCAAGACACACTCAACTCCTTTATTTGGCACATAGGACCTTGGATGATCTGGCCCTGGCCTGACTCTTCCATGCCACTCCAAGTGGTCTCCTCTCCCCTGCCTTTAGACTTCAGCAATCTTGCACGACTTGGAACATTTCTAGTTATGCCAACTTGTTTTATCCTTCCAGGCTTTTCCCCATGCTCTTCTTCAGGGCCAGGACTAAGGTGACACAAATGAGGGATCTAGGGTGTAACATTTAAGGAGGCACTCACTCTCAGGGATGTGTGAGCCTGAGAGTGAGAGCCTTCTTAAATCTTGTATCTCAGAGGCCTGCTTACCTCACTCTGGTCCCAGCACACTCTTTCCTGCCTGATATGTCTGCCCTCTTTCTCCATTTGGAAAGTCCTGATCATTCTCCAGGTTTCTGCCAGAGGGCTACCTCCTCCAAGAGCCCGCCCAGACTGTCCTTGACAATAGAGACGTTCTCCTTGGCCACTAGCTCCCTAATGAAGAGGGACTGCAGATGAAGAGCAGGAAAGCTCAGTGTATTGTTTGTAGGAATATAATCCTGTCTAAGTTCATTATTTACTGTACCTGGTTCTGTTTCCATCATGTGGGTTTAGTCTCCTGTAGTTAATCCTTTTGTTTTTATGAAGTCCTTAAAGAACCCTTTAGATGTTGTTGTGAAAGAGAGACATCTGCCTTGGGTGAACCCTAACAGACGATTAAATTAGAGCCCAGAGAGGACAGAGGGGGCTACTCTCGTCTCTGTATCCTGCATAATAGCAGCGAACAATTACACAGCATTTCCCGCGAGCCAGGAGCCGGTCTAAGTGTTTCACACATGTTAACTCACTTATTCCTCCCCACGCTCTGTGCACGCGGTGCTATGATGATCCTCTTCATCCTGCAGATGTGAAAACTGAGGCTCAGGATGATTAAGTAATTCACCTAAGGTCACACCGCTAGTAAGGAGCTGAGCCGTCTGGCTCTGGAGTCTGTGCTCTCAGCTAGCAGCCTCTACTGTCTCTCCTTTTATGTTTATAGAGCAGCCGATCGCCTACGACGCAACCCGTCTACAAGACGGGAGATGCTGAGAGTGGCTTAAGGACCTCACTGAGACCCCTGTGAAAAGGAAGATGCCATTATCCCCTGGGATCAAATCAATTGATCAGACTGGCCCCTGAGGCAGCAGGGCCACAAGACTTGAGATAAGGACTGGTGAGCTCGAAGTGAAGCCTGGCCTGTGCAGGGTAGACCAGCTGTTTCTTGGCCAGCCCCATTTCACTATTTCTGAGTAGCCCAGGTCGGTACGCAGCGGCATGTGGTTACTGGTGCACGGAATGGTTCTGTCTTTCATATCTTTCGTATCTTAGGCATTCAAAAAAATATTTGCCAATTGGATTTGAGGTTATGTCTTCTTAAACTCAGCCAATATTGCCATCTTTCTATTGAACTGCGACCTGCCCAATAGTCTAGAGCAGGCCAGGGAAACCCAATTCTGTCTCCTAGCCTTGCAGATGGTTTAAAATGCTTAGGCAACTGAAATAACAAAAGGATGCTATGAGTGTTTCAAAATATTTATAATCCCATTGCATCTTGTTTGTTACCATAATCCCCAAATCTCTGCATTGACCTAGCTCTTAGCAAGTTGACCCTGTGGCCTTTGCTCATCTCCTAGCGACAGTGATCAACCACAGGGCCAAATGGAAATTGGATGGAAAAGGTCAGAAGGCAATAATAGCTCCAGTCTAAGGTCGCCAAGAGTCCCAAGGTCCTTTGCTCATCAGTGTGGCTGGTTGCAGCTCTTACGCCTCTGGGCCCTGCTTCAGATGTACAGACCTACAGAACCAGCCTGACCTTCTCCATGGCAAACCCATCTGGGTGAGGCCTCTTGCCTGCCTCCTATATCTTATAATCTCTTATATAATTACTGCTTCCTGCCCTAGACTTACCCTGGCCGTTCTTAGCTCATCATTTGTACTAGCCATTTATTGCTGTGTAACAAATTACTCCAAAACCTAAGTGGCTTAAAGCAACACATATTTATTACCTCACACTGTCTCTGTGGGCCAGTCAGGAATCTGGGAGCGGGCTCCCCCAGTGGTGTTGGCTCTGGGTCTCCCGTTAGGTTACAGTCAAGCTGCCCACCGAGGCAGCAGTGGTCTAAGGCTTGCCTGGGCCTGGGGAATCTTCTTTCATGCTCGCTTACGTAGCCATTGGTGGGCATCACCCCACAAGCCTCTCCGTAGGGCTGTTCTAATGGGGCATCTGGCTCCCCCCCTGAGCAAGCAGTCTAAGGGAGGGAGGGAGCGTCCAAGATGGCAGCCTCGATCTTTTACAACCTAATCTTGGAAGTGATAGATTGTCACCTCAGCTGTGTTTTACTGGTCACATGGCTGACCCGGATACAGTAGGGGAGGGGACTGTGCAAGGCTGTGAAAACCGGCGGGCGTGGGGGGAACAGGGATCATTAGGGGCCATCTTGGGAACTGGCTGCCACATCGTCCTTGTCCCAGTGTGAGCCAATTTAATTAAAGTACATCCTTCTTCCAAAGTTTCACCTTGGGTTTTTCAAGCTGATTACTGAGCCTTGTAGAGTTTGTAAGCTGTTCTTTCCTATGACTGAAATAAGACTTGGTTGTTCTATTCTTCATTCCATTAAGTAGTTTGTGCCTCCTCTGTGCTAGGCACTGGGCCAGATGCCCTCCTGACCAAGAGTATACAGAGGACCTTCTTGGCTTTTCCTGAAGAGTAAAATCAGGGAAACTTCAGCTAAGGAGGATGAAAGTGGACATAGAGCTGTCAGAAAGACACGGCTAATGATAAGGAACATTTCCAAAGCTCTTGCTATGGGTCAGGCATTGTGCCAAATGCTTTGTAAACACTGTGCCCTTTCCTCTCCATCCCATCCTTGTTATGCCCACCACGTAGATGGGGAAACTGAGGCACAGCCCCGGCGTGGTTTGACTGACAGAGGGGCCGGAACCTTCAGCCAGGCCTCTGATGGGGCTGCTGTGGCTCAGCAAGGCTGATGAGAAAAAGGAGACTATGATGACAGTCTCCTAGGAGCAAGAGAAAAGAAAAGCACCCCAAACTGAGGGATTATAAGCACAGAAATATATTCCCTTGCCGCTCTGGAGGCTAGAATCTGACATCAAGGTGTCAGTAGGGCCATGCTCTCCGAGACTCTAGAAAAGTACCCTTCCTTGCTCTTCCTAGCTTCTGGGGCTGCTGGCAATCCCTGGAGTCCTGGCTCGCAGCCCCGTCACCCCACCTCTGCCTCCGTTGTCACCTGGCATCCTTCCTGTGTGTCTGTGACCGCAGATCATCTTTGGTTTGCCTATGTCTGCCTCCAGTGTCCCTCTTCTTATAAGCATGTCACTCATGGATTAGAGCCCATTCGAATCCACTATGACCTCCCCTGAACTTGTTTGCATCTGCAAAGACTGTATTTCCAACTAAGGCCACATGCTGAGGTCCCTGGTGGATGTGAATTTCGGGGGGACACTACTCAACCCAGGACAAAGACCATCAGAACTGTCAGCAGCCCTGAAAAAACCCTGAAGGGAGTAACCCATATGTGTGTGTTGGTGGGGAGGGGTCTTCCTGGCCACTCTGGGGACAAGAGATAGAAAGAAACTGACCCTAATGAAAGAAGACACTAATTCGAAAACATTTTCTCCCAGCTCATTCTGAATGCTAGGCTTGGTTGTTTGCCGGCTGGGATGTCTTTTTTGTGTCTTTTTTGTTTTTTTTGTTTTGTTTTTATTTTAAGATTTATTCATTTATTTGGGAGGGAGAGAGACAGAGAGTGTGCAAATGGGGGGAGGGCAGAGGGAAAGGGGAAGCAGACTCCCCGCTGAGCAGGGAGCCCCATGCAGCTGATCTCATGACATTGAGACCATGACCTGAGCCCAAACCAGCAGGCTGATGCTTCACCGACTGAGCCACCCAGGTGCCCTGCCTCTTTTGGTATTTATCATTACATGAACTCATCTATATTGAGCTGTTTTACTCAGCATACCCAGTTTATAGGGAAAAAGGAAACGAAATCTGGTGGTTGCTTTTGGATGGCAAGAGGAGTCCCCTCTTCAGATCTGCCAGCAACTTTTGTAGAGGACAGTGTATGTAAGTACGTGACAAGGAGGGGCACGGAAGTGAGTTAAAAGTCTCTCTTTGGGGGGTGCCTGGGTGACTCAGTGGGTTAAAGCCTTTGCCTTCGGCTCAGGTCATGATCTCAGGATCCTGGGATCGAGCCCCTCAACGGGCTCTCTGCTCAGCAGGGAGCCTGCTTCCCCCCTCTCTCCGCCTGCCTCTCTGCCTACTTGTGATCTCTCTGTCAAATAAATAAAATCTTAAAAAAAAAAGTCTCTCTTTGTCTTTGAAACCCTGAGTGAAACTCACCCTGTGTAACAGGCCTTTTGATACTGGGATACACCCTTTCATCTTATAACCACCAGCCAGCACCAAGGAGTAGTTTCTTGAAGGGCAAGAGATAATCCTAAAACATATATATTTTTAATAATACAGTAGGCCTTAGCACCTATGAGAATATTTAAAACAATTCTGGAGCTATTTATGTCTTCAGCCATAGCCATTTCTTGGCATAACAGCATCCATAAATTTACTGCCCAGCATAGAACAATAAATTTATCCTAAACTCTACAGCTCACAATCTACAGGGATGTCCCCTGGTTGTAATATATTTCAGGATAGGGTGGACACACTCCGTTTTCTATATGCAGGCTTCTTCAGGTCTTCTGGTCTTCATCAATGCCTCCCTTCCATCCTGTTCTTCCAGCCTGGAGTTGGGTCCCCAGTGGGTCAGCTACTCCCTTCCCCGCCTCATCCCCTGAATCACTCTGTGTTCTTCTCAGAGTATGCTCCAGTACCGTCATCTGTCTGCCCCTGGCCTGCAATGCCTCTTCAGCCAGAAATTCCTAGGCACATGCCCGGGCTCGGTTCAGGTCAACCTGAGCCCCTGCCCTGAGCTCGTGACCCCACTTTAGTACTCTTGGTGCTAGCTCGTCACTCCATGGCCGAGACCTGCCCAGACCCGCCATGTCAGTGTCTCAGCTGCCAGATCCCCACCAATGTCTGTTCTTTTTTTCAGAGGTCACTGTTTTCATTTACAGTAAAAATCCAGGTGTCTAGTAGCTTTAAGGTTTCGTTTGTTGGTTCTTTGTTTTTATTTTAGTTTCTTCTTTTGTTTTGTCACTCATGGCCTCTTTCTGCTTTGCCAGAGATCAGAACCCAGATGTGAAATCTTGGAGCATGTGGTAGATTGAATCATTGCGTGCAATTCTTCATGCCCTCCCTGTATCGAAATTCTGTATCATCACCCTTTATTTGATGGCTTTCAAGTACCTCCCATTATGGTGGGTGGCGCCTTCTTCCCCTGCCCCATGAATGTTGGGCTTGGGCATATCACTTACCTTATCCAAAGAAATATAGGCAGAAGTGACATTAAACCACTTCCAGACTGAGGCCTCAAGAGTCATCATTTCCTCTGACCTCTTTGGCACTCTTGTGATCTGTCAGGAGTAGAGTTCTTCCCCCAACTATCCTCTTCAGCCTGGGCCCCGTTACAAACACATATGAAGCAGATCTGAACCCCACCCACAGCCAAGAACAGAGCTACCCCCGCCAACCCACGGACTGTGAGAAGAATGAACGATGTTGTTTGCCCATGAGCTTAGGATGGTTTGTTACACAGCATTGCAGCTGAAGCTAGTACAGGTCAGTTCGCCTGACTTCTCTGCTCATTCGTCTCCTCATCCGTAAAGTGAGTCCACTGGATCATAATCAAGGTACTCCACCTCTCTTCTGCCCCTACGCTCCTGAGGTCTCTGGAATGCACCCAATAGTAATAGAGACTAAACGTAGCAGAGTCAAATATTACAAATCTGTAAAGAAAGAGAAATGTTCTTCATGTATGGTGTAAGAGGATGGTCGTTTCATTCTTCTACATATAGCTGTCCAATTTTTCCAGCACCATTTATTGAAGAGACTGTCTTTTTTCCACTGGATATTTTTGCCTGTTTTGTCAAAGATGATTTGACCATAGAGTTGTGGGTCCATCTCTGGGCTCTCTATTCTGTTCCACTGGTCTATGTGTCTGTTTTTGTGCCAGTACCATGCTGTCTTGGTGAT